>OZ020309.1:52228820-52681320 GCA_963971305.1 Arcuatula senhousia
CAATCCATGGTCAAAGTAGGGGCCCCCTGGCCATATAACCCTTCGTCTTGGTACTGCCTATGCTTAGCCCCTACGGCAAAGTTTGGACCGAGCTTTTGGGATTTGCTAGCTCTATGCTAGCATTATTCATTCCCAAAATCCCCAGCTGGGTAAATTTTTCATTGTTCATCAATCCATGGTCAAAGTAGGGGCCCCCTGGCCATATAACCCTTCGTCTTGGTACTGCCTATGCTTAGCCCCTACGGCAAAGTTTGGACCGAGCTTTTGGGATTTGCTAGCTCTATGCTAGCATTATTCATTCCCAAAATCCCCAGCTGGGTAAATTTTTCATTGTTCCACAATCCATGGTCAAAGTAGGGGCCCCCTGGCCATATAACCCTTCGTCTTGGTACTGCCTATGCTTAGCCCCTACGGCAAAGTTTGGACCGAGCTTTTGGGATTTGCTAGCTCTATGCTAGCATTATTCATTCCCAAAATCCCCAGCTGGGTAAATTTTTCATTGTTCCACAATCCATGGTCAAAGTAGGGGCCCCCTGGCCATATAACCCTTCGTCTTGGTACTGCCTATGCTTAGCCCCTACGGCAAAGTTTGGACCGAGCTTTTGGGATTTGCTAGCTCTATGCTAGCATTATTCATTCCCAAAATCCCCAGCTGGGTAAATTTTTCATTGTTCCACAATCCATGGTCAAAGTAGGGGCCCCCTGGCCATATAACCCTTCGTCTTGGTACTGCCTATGCTTAGCCCCTACGGCAAAGTTTGGACCGAGCTTTTGGGATTTGCTAGCTCTATGCTAGCATTATTCATTCCCAAAATCCCCAGCTGGGTAAATTTTTCATTGTTCCACAATCCATGGTCAAAGTAGGGGCCCCCTGGCCATATAACCCTTCGTCTTGGTACTGCCTATGCTTAGCCCCTACGGCAAAGTTTGGACCGAGCTTTTGGGATTTGCTAGCTCTATGCTAGCATTATTCATTCCCAAAATCCCCAGCTGGGTAAATTTTTCATTGTTCCACAATCCATGGTCAAAGTAGGGGCCCCCTGGCCATATAACCCTTCGTCTTGGTACTGCCTATGCTTAGCCCCTACGGCAAAGTTTGGACCGAGCTTTTGGGATTTGCTAGCTCTATGCTAGCATTATTCATTCCCAAAATCCCCAGCTGGGTAAATTTTTCATTGTTCCACAATCCATGGTCAAAGTAGGGGCCCCCTGGCCATATAACCCTTCGTCTTGGTACTGCCTATGCTTAGCCCCTACGGCAAAGTTTGGACCGAGCTTTTGGGATTTGCTAGCTCTATGCTAGCATTATTCATTCCCAAAATCCCCAGCTGGGTAAATTTTTCATTGTTCCACAATCCATGGTCAAAGTAGGGGCCCCCTGGCCATATAACCCTTCGTCTTGGTACTGCCTATGCTTAGCCCCTACGGCAAAGTTTGGACCGAGCTTTTGGGATTTGCTAGCTCTATGCTAGCATTATTCATTCCCAAAATCCCCAGCTGGGTAAATTTTTCATTGTTCCACAATCCATGGTCAAAGTAGGGGCCCCCTGGCCATATAACCCTTCGTCTTGGTACTGCCTATGCTTAGCCCCTACGGCAAAGTTTGGACCGAGCTTTTGGGATTTGCTAGCTCTATGCTAGCATTATTCATTCCCAAAATCCCCAGCTGGGTAAATTTTTCATTGTTCCACAATCCATGGTCAAAGTAGGGGCCCCCTGGCCATATAACCCTTCGTCTTGGTACTGCCTATGCTTAGCCCCTACGGCAAAGTTTGGACCGAGCTTTTGGGATTTGCTAGCTCTATGCTAGCATTATTCATTCCCAAAATCCCCAGCTGGGTAAATTTTTCATTGTTCCACAATCCATGGTCAAAGTAGGGGCCCCCTGGCCATATAACCCTTCGTCTTGGTACTGCCTATGCTTAGCCCCTACGGCAAAGTTTGGACCGAGCTTTTGGGATTTGCTAGCTCTATGCTAGCATTATTCATTCCCAAAATCCCCAGCTGGGTAAATTTTTCATTGTTCCACAATCCATGGTCAAAGTAGGGGCCCCCTGGCCATATAACCCTTCGTCTTGGTACTGCCTATGCTTAGCCCCTACGGCAAAGTTTGGACCGAGCTTTTGGGATTTGCTAGCTCTATGCTAGCATTATTCATTCCCAAAATCCCCAGCTGGGTAAATTTTTCATTGTTCCACAATCCATGGTCAAAGTAGGGGCCCCCTGGCCATATAACCCTTCGTCTTGGTACTGCCTATGCTTAGCCCCTACGGCAAAGTTTGGACCGAGCTTTTGGGATTTGCTAGCTCTATGCTAGCATTATTCATTCCCAAAATCCCCAGCTGGGTAAATTTTTCATTGTTCCACAATCCATGGTCAAAGTAGGGGCCCCCTGGCCATATAACCCTTCGTCTTGGTACTGCCTATGCTTAGCCCCTACGGCAAAGTTTGGACCGAGCTTTTGGGATTTGCTAGCTCTATGCTAGCATTATTCATTCCCAAAATCCCCAGCTGGGTAAATTTTTCATTGTTCCACAATCCATGGTCAAAGTAGGGGCCCCCTGGCCATATAACCCTTCGTCTTGGTACTGCCTATGCTTAGCCCCTACGGCAAAGTTTGGACCGAGCTTTTGGGATTTGCTAGCTCTATGCTAGCATTATTCATTCCCAAAATCCCCAGCTGGGTAAATTTTTCATTGTTCCACAATCCATGGTCAAAGTAGGGGCCCCCTGGCCATATAACCCTTCGTCTTGGTACTGCCTATGCTTAGCCCCTACGGCAAAGTTTGGACCGAGCTTTTGGGATTTGCTAGCTCTATGCTAGCATTATTCATTCCCAAAATCCCCAGCTGGGTAAATTTTTCATTGTTCCACAATCCATGGTCAAAGTAGGGGCCCCCTGGCCATATAACCCTTCGTCTTGGTACTGCCTATGCTTAGCCCCTACGGCAAAGTTTGGACCGAGCTTTTGGGATTTGCTAGCTCTATGCTAGCATTATTCATTCCCAAAATCCCCAGCTGGGTAAATTTTTCATTGTTCCACAATCCATGGTCAAAGTAGGGGCCCCCTGGCCATATAACCCTTCGTCTTGGTACTGCCTATGCTTAGCCCCTACGGCAAAGTTTGGACCGAGCTTTTGGGATTTGCTAGCTCTATGCTAGCATTATTCATTCCCAAAATCCCCAGCTGGGTAAATTTTTCATTGTTCCACAATCCATGGTCAAAGTAGGGGCCCCCTGGCCATATAACCCTTCGTCTTGGTACTGCCTATGCTTAGCCCCTACGGCAAAGTTTGGACCGAGCTTTTGGGATTTGCTAGCTCTATGCTAGCATTATTCATTCCCAAAATCCCCAGCTGGGTAAATTTTTCATTGTTCCACAATCCATGGTCAAAGTAGGGGCCCCCTGGCCATATAACCCTTCGTCTTGGTACTGCCTATGCTTAGCCCCTACGGCAAAGTTTGGACCGAGCTTTTGGGATTTGCTAGCTCTATGCTAGCATTATTCATTCCCAAAATCCCCAGCTGGGTAAATTTTTCATTGTTCCACAATCCATGGTCAAAGTAGGGGCCCCCTGGCCATATAACCCTTCGTCTTGGTACTGCCTATGCTTAGCCCCTACGGCAAAGTTTGGACCGAGCTTTTGGGATTTGCTAGCTCTATGCTAGCATTATTCATTCCCAAAATCCCCAGCTGGGTAAATTTTTCATTGTTCCACAATCCATGGTCAAAGTAGGGGCCCCCTGGCCATATAACCCTTCGTCTTGGTACTGCCTATGCTTAGCCCCTACGGCAAAGTTTGGACCGAGCTTTTGGGATTTGCTAGCTCTATGCTAGCATTATTCATTCCCAAAATCCCCAGCTGGGTAAATTTTTCATTGTTCCACAATCCATGGTCAAAGTAGGGGCCCCCTGGCCATATAACCCTTCGTCTTGGTACTGCCTATGCTTAGCCCCTACGGCAAAGTTTGGACCGAGCTTTTGGGATTTGCTAGCTCTATGCTAGCATTATTCATTCCCAAAATCCCCAGCTGGGTAAATTTTTCATTGTTCCACAATCCATGGTCAAAGTAGGGGCCCCCTGGCCATATAACCCTTCGTCTTGGTACTGCCTATGCTTAGCCCCTACGGCAAAGTTTGGACCGAGCTTTTGGGATTTGCTAGCTCTATGCTAGCATTATTCATTCCCAAAATCCCCAGCTGGGTAAATTTTTCATTGTTCCACAATCCATGGTCAAAGTAGGGGCCCCCTGGCCATATAACCCTTCGTCTTGGTACTGCCTATGCTTAGCCCCTACGGCAAAGTTTGGACCGAGCTTTTGGGATTTGCTAGCTCTATGCTAGCATTATTCATTCCCAAAATCCCCAGCTGGGTAAATTTTTCATTGTTCCACAATCCATGGTCAAAGTAGGGGCCCCCTGGCCATATAACCCTTCGTCTTGGTACTGCCTATGCTTAGCCCCTACGGCAAAGTTTGGACCGAGCTTTTGGGATTTGCTAGCTCTATGCTAGCATTATTCATTCCCAAAATCCCCAGCTGGGTAAATTTTTCATTGTTCCACAATCCATGGTCAAAGTAGGGGCCCCCTGGCCATATAACCCTTCGTCTTGGTACTGCCTATGCTTAGCCCCTACGGCAAAGTTTGGACCGAGCTTTTGGGATTTGCTAGCTCTATGCTAGCATTATTCATTCCCAAAATCCCCAGCTGGGTAAATTTTTCATTGTTCCACAATCCATGGTCAAAGTAGGGGCCCCCTGGCCATATAACCCTTCGTCTTGGTACTGCCTATGCTTAGCCCCTACGGCAAAGTTTGGACCGAGCTTTTGGGATTTGCTAGCTCTATGCTAGCATTATTCATTCCCAAAATCCCCAGCTGGGTAAATTTTTCATTGTTCCACAATCCATGGTCAAAGTAGGGGCCCCCTGGCCATATAACCCTTCGTCTTGGTACTGCCTATGCTTAGCCCCTACGGCAAAGTTTGGACCGAGCTTTTGGGATTTGCTAGCTCTATGCTAGCATTATTCATTCCCAAAATCCCCAGCTGGGTAAATTTTTCATTGTTCCACAATCCATGGTCAAAGTAGGGGCCCCCTGGCCATATAACCCTTCGTCTTGGTACTGCCTATGCTTAGCCCCTACGGCAAAGTTTGGACCGAGCTTTTGGGATTTGCTAGCTCTATGCTAGCATTATTCATTCCCAAAATCCCCAGCTGGGTAAATTTTTCATTGTTCCACAATCCATGGTCAAAGTAGGGGCCCCCTGGCCATATAACCCTTCGTCTTGGTACTGCCTATGCTTAGCCCCTACGGCAAAGTTTGGACCGAGCTTTTGGGATTTGCTAGCTCTATGCTAGCATTATTCATTCCCAAAATCCCCAGCTGGGTAAATTTTTCATTGTTCCACAATCCATGGTCAAAGTAGGGGCCCCCTGGCCATATAACCCTTCGTCTTGGTACTGCCTATGCTTAGCCCCTACGGCAAAGTTTGGACCGAGCTTTTGGGATTTGCTAGCTCTATGCTAGCATTATTCATTCCCAAAATCCCCAGCTGGGTAAATTTTTCATTGTTCCACAATCCATGGTCAAAGTAGGGGCCCCCTGGCCATATAACCCTTCGTCTTGGTACTGCCTATGCTTAGCCCCTACGGCAAAGTTTGGACCGAGCTTTTGGGATTTGCTAGCTCTATGCTAGCATTATTCATTCCCAAAATCCCCAGCTGGGTAAATTTTTCATTGTTCCACAATCCATGGTCAAAGTAGGGGCCCCCTGGCCATATAACCCTTCGTCTTGGTACTGCCTATGCTTAGCCCCTACGGCAAAGTTTGGACCGAGCTTTTGGGATTTGCTAGCTCTATGCTAGCATTATTCATTCCCAAAATCCCCAGCTGGGTAAATTTTTCATTGTTCCACAATCCATGGTCAAAGTAGGGGCCCCCTGGCCATATAACCCTTCGTCTTGGTACTGCCTATGCTTAGCCCCTACGGCAAAGTTTGGACCGAGCTTTTGGGATTTGCTAGCTCTATGCTAGCATTATTCATTCCCAAAATCCCCAGCTGGGTAAATTTTTCATTGTTCCACAATCCATGGTCAAAGTAGGGGCCCCCTGGCCATATAACCCTTCGTCTTGGTACTGCCTATGCTTAGCCCCTACGGCAAAGTTTGGACCGAGCTTTTGGGATTTGCTAGCTCTATGCTAGCATTATTCATTCCCAAAATCCCCAGCTGGGTAAATTTTTCATTGTTCCACAATCCATGGTCAAAGTAGGGGCCCCCTGGCCATATAACCCTTCGTCTTGGTACTGCCTATGCTTAGCCCCTACGGCAAAGTTTGGACCGAGCTTTTGGGATTTGCTAGCTCTATGCTAGCATTATTCATTCCCAAAATCCCCAGCTGGGTAAATTTTTCATTGTTCCACAATCCATGGTCAAAGTAGGGGCCCCCTGGCCATATAACCCTTCGTCTTGGTACTGCCTATGCTTAGCCCCTACGGCAAAGTTTGGACCGAGCTTTTGGGATTTGCTAGCTCTATGCTAGCATTATTCATTCCCAAAATCCCCAGCTGGGTAAATTTTTCATTGTTCCACAATCCATGGTCAAAGTAGGGGCCCCCTGGCCATATAACCCTTCGTCTTGGTACTGCCTATGCTTAGCCCCTACGGCAAAGTTTGGACCGAGCTTTTGGGATTTGCTAGCTCTATGCTAGCATTATTCATTCCCAAAATCCCCAGCTGGGTAAATTTTTCATTGTTCCACAATCCATGGTCAAAGTAGGGGCCCCCTGGCCATATAACCCTTCGTCTTGGTACTGCCTATGCTTAGCCCCTACGGCAAAGTTTGGACCGAGCTTTTGGGATTTGCTAGCTCTATGCTAGCATTATTCATTCCCAAAATCCCCAGCTGGGTAAATTTTTCATTGTTCCACAATCCATGGTCAAAGTAGGGGCCCCCTGGCCATATAACCCTTCGTCTTGGTACTGCCTATGCTTAGCCCCTACGGCAAAGTTTGGACCGAGCTTTTGGGATTTGCTAGCTCTATGCTAGCATTATTCATTCCCAAAATCCCCAGCTGGGTAAATTTTTCATTGTTCCACAATCCATGGTCAAAGTAGGGGCCCCCTGGCCATATAACCCTTCGTCTTGGTACTGCCTATGCTTAGCCCCTACGGCAAAGTTTGGACCGAGCTTTTGGGATTTGCTAGCTCTATGCTAGCATTATTCATTCCCAAAATCCCCAGCTGGGTAAATTTTTCATTGTTCCACAATCCATGGTCAAAGTAGGGGCCCCCTGGCCATATAACCCTTCGTCTTGGTACTGCCTATGCTTAGCCCCTACGGCAAAGTTTGGACCGAGCTTTTGGGATTTGCTAGCTCTATGCTAGCATTATTCATTCCCAAAATCCCCAGCTGGGTAAATTTTTCATTGTTCCACAATCCATGGTCAAAGTAGGGGCCCCCTGGCCATATAACCCTTCGTCTTGGTACTGCCTATGCTTAGCCCCTACGGCAAAGTTTGGACCGAGCTTTTGGGATTTGCTAGCTCTATGCTAGCATTATTCATTCCCAAAATCCCCAGCTGGGTAAATTTTTCATTGTTCCACAATCCATGGTCAAAGTAGGGGCCCCCTGGCCATATAACCCTTCGTCTTGGTACTGCCTATGCTTAGCCCCTACGGCAAAGTTTGGACCGAGCTTTTGGGATTTGCTAGCTCTATGCTAGCATTATTCATTCCCAAAATCCCCAGCTGGGTAAATTTTTCATTGTTCCACAATCCATGGTCAAAGTAGGGGCCCCCTGGCCATATAACCCTTCGTCTTGGTACTGCCTATGCTTAGCCCCTACGGCAAAGTTTGGACCGAGCTTTTGGGATGTTTCTTTTATATTTGACTTTTCACGCATTGAAAAAAGTCCCCTTAAGATGTTGATAGTTTTTTAAGAAAAAATATTTATAAGTCTAAAATAAATATGTTTATTTTGCATTTGCACTTTTTCATTTATTTAATTTCAAGGGATGCGTTTGATATCTTGATTTACTGTTTTACATTTTTAGAACTTTTTTAGAGGATGCCGACCCGGAAGTTAAACATGTTGACCCTTGTGTATGACAAAGATATTTGTTTCAATCATTTTCTATGCAAGTTTTCTAACTTTTTATTTGCTATATATTTCCGATGCATTTAAATGGTAAAAAAGGGACGATCATTTATGTTTATATACCATAATTTACCATTTCTTTTGAAATTCCTGTACTGAGTCAGGACCATTTTGATCTTCAATTTCTCTGGTATATCTTTCTTTTTTTTTTTGTCTTTTCAATTCTTGGACATTTGAGATTGGATCTCCAAGTTAGTTCTCTTGTTATTACCTATATTTTTCATATGGTAATAAATTCTTTCTTAAAAAACAAGTAGTACGGACTGACATAGGTAATTACATGCAAACCCCCGTCCGAACATGTATTCGATAAAAAATTAGTAAAAATTACTATCCTCGGGGAAGGGATAGGGTTACTTTTCGTATATTTGAATTCGAAAATTAAATACCTTTTAATATCTCCCCCGCCCCCCAAAAAAACCTTATCCAATAATTGACGCTGAAAACTGAGGATAAAGATTGGTATCGTGTATTCATTTACAAATATTCAAAAATTGTTATTCAATCAACAAAAATTTTAAAGATGTATGTACAGTATATAAGAAAAGAATTTAAAAGATAAATCAATATATAATTATGTTTCTTTATTCTTTTTTAAACTGCGATAAAATGGTTGGTCTTGTCATACAATTAGGAAGTAAATATTCTTAACCTTATTATATCATTAGTTTTTTTTCCCAACTAATCACATAAATCAACCTAAAAATGCCGGCTATTCCAGCGGCATGTATCATCGCCTTCCACACGTACTAGTATATAGAAAGTCCCCCCCCCTTTTCCGAGTCAATGTCTAAAAATCCTTGACCAAAAAAACAAATATAATATGTCAAAATGGTCAAAACCTACCCCTATGGTCTATTTTTAGCCACGACGATTATATTTTTCCCTAAAAAGTCAAAATTCCGCATCATACACTAAAAAAAACCACGCCATGCTGGACTTTTAGTGTCAGAGCAGTTAAAGTTTGAAAAAGGTAACAGACGGACGGACGACAAAGATTAATGCTCGCATAACCCTTCGGTTCAGGTGAGCAAAAATGTGTATAGGAAAATTGTACGATATTGCGATTTTTTGGTTTTTAGATATTACCATTTTCGCGCGTTTTCTTATTGTTCGCTAGCTTATTGTTCGCTAGCTTGATTTTTGTTATTGTTCGCTGGCTTATTGTTCGCTAGCTTGAGTTTAGTAAGAAAAATTATGTAAACAAAAGTCAGTATATAAGGAAATGTAAGTGTAGGAACTGCATGGGATGATAAATCTTATATGTCAAAGAGGAAAAGACAAACAAAAAAGGGCGGCTAAAGCATACAAGGGAAATTGAACATCACAATTGTTCATCATGCATGGCTTATGCATGGGTTAAACCAGGTTTTATGGCACAACCCTATCAGTTTTCTCTACGATGAGTATACACCATAGAGGTCACGAAGGTAAAACTAATATAACGATATATGAGGTCAAGGGGGAGGCCTGTTTGTACTGAACATGTGTGTCTGTGAAGTGTATCTTCGCATGCAAGTACAAAATATGCATGTTAGAAATTGTCAGAATTTACTTAAAACATAGTAATATATCAAAATACAACATTTGAAACATGACAAAATATACATACATTTCATAAATAAAGGGGAAAAAAAACATTTTTAAACACTAAATAAGTTGAACAGTTATTGTGGATCACAGTCTGGCTTCTGTACTTTTCTCTTTGCTCACTGTAAAAATGGTGTTTAGATTTTAAACACTTCATTTTTTACAAGCTTAGCCTTAAACATGCTTAAAATTGTGTTTAAAACCTAAAATTTTCAAATAAAACATGTAGAAAATAAACACGTTTAGATTTTAAACAATGTCATGTTTCACTTCATCAAATATCTATTTGATATCTACCGTTATTAACACTATACAAACATGTTAAGAGGCTAAACGTGTTAAAAAGTGACTAAAAATGACTGAAATTATATGATAAGGATTGTGTTTAGAATTTTAACATCATTTTTACAGTGTATGTTTAGCTCGATTTAGGAGATTTTCCCCACCAGATTCTTAAACAAAAGTAAAACCATCAAATTATTCATAATAAACCCCATGTACAATTCCAATGGCAAACAGAGACTTATTCCTGTAGACCTGGTAGGCGAACGTGTCATTCTTATCGTCCCAAATACACCGACTGGCGGTCTGTATTCCCTGGTCCTTACACTGACCTATAATCACATTACTGATGATTTTGTATCGCGGGAATCCTAGAGATTTCACCTGGTTTTTAACCAGTACTGCCAAATCTAACGAAAGTTTTGAGCACCTTTCAGGGTCGTACTCAATTTCACCCAGGTAGTTTTCTAGAGTCTTGTAAATTTGATCCTTCACTTTACACGAAGCAAACTTTGTCCCTTCGTCTGGTGTCATTTTATAAGTGTTTTCAAGTTTGACCTTGGGCTTATCGTCTGCCTTTTCCTCTGCCAGATCTGACAGACCTGCACGTGTCATCCGGCGATGACGTAATAACTCGGTCTGAGACGCTGTCAATCTCACAAAAGAAGAACGTCGTCTTCTGTTGGATGCCATGCTTGGGGTTTTCAAGAGTTTACCGGCACCCGAGTCGTGATCATCAAGGAAGTTCACAGACTCCTTTTTACTATCAGTCTGAAAAAATACAATAGTTTTCGTTGTATTAGTTATTAAATTAGTAACAAAACAAAGTATAGGAGCCTAATCTAATCAGTAAAATCATTTGCGGATCGAGTGTGGGGGCCAGGAGTCGGCATCTGTTTAAGTTTTAACTAAAAAATGGTTGGATTGAGATGTATAGGATATCACGAAGCTTGACCAGAGCGGACACCCTTAACTTGTCTTTCCCTATCTCCTTTTTTTTCTTGAAATATCTGGATCAGTCACTATACAAACATTTCGGAGATTTTAATCTGACCCATCAATGAAGTAAAATAGAAACAGTTTATACGCCAATTCACACGATTGAATCCCAAAACATTTTGAAAATCCCTTTAACGGTCCTTCACCGATAACTATGACAATAATTAAACACTTGGCACTTAAACGAAAGCAAATGAAATAGTGACTGAAGACGGACACTTTTCAAAGCTTGCATGGAAATAACAACAGAATTGGTACTAGCTTTTTCCAGCCGACGTGCGTTAAATGACGCCCAAGCAAAAAGTTGTAAGGCCAAACTTCAGTATAAAACCCGCAAAATGAATCGAACAGGATGCTAAAGTTAAAACTTAGACTTACATATTCACATACAGCTGCATGAGGAATAATAATCTTAGGATTTGATCATTTAGAAATTTGATTTGATGTATCTACAACACGAAAGTGATGGAAAAAGGAGACAACGACTGACACCAGCACAACCAACCTACCAGCTGTTGTCAAAAATCAAAACAAAAATCCAGCTAGGTGAATAATTGGAAAATCAAAATTACAATTGTTGCTGCGTCTGACGAGCGTTTCTTGAGTTTGTCGCATTTTTTTAGGGAGATCTCGTATGGAATTTTTCAATTGGAAGGGGAATGAGTTCAATAACGTTAAAGTTAACGTATAAAGCAAGTAGTCTGTAGAAGAAGTCTAGTCTTGAATATTCAAGTATTCATGTACTTGAATATTCATGAATATTCATTACAGAAACTTATTTCAAGGGAAAAAAGAATCTACTCACCGAGTCTGACATATTTCGCCTTCTTTAACAACAGGACTGCAAATGATAAAATTATTATCATAAAAGAATAAAAACAGAAAGACAAATTATTACTAATGTCAGAAACCGTTTGGATATGTATATGGCTGACATTCGCTTATAAACAAATGAGTAAAAATGCATAAAACTTTTATGTAACATAGAACAGGTTACTTTATAGTAATGGACTAAAAATGAAAACTAAAAATTATCAAATTATGTTGCTAGGTACTTGTTAAATGCTATTGTTCATGATAACTTTTTGTTGTTGTATAATAGAATTATGCACAAATTGTTTTCGTTGTCCCACCCCATAAAAGACTGCTGACGAGTCAGCACAATCACAACCTATATTGTTCTGAATTACCCACTTTTGGACTTTCAATTTAGATAAACATCGAAGTGCCATGGTACATGGAATACTTGTACATGAGACAACATCAATGTAAATTGGGTGCTTAGCGACAGCATTGTTCTGGTCAAGTTGTTAACGAATTCTTAGTTTTTTGAACATCCATATACGGTTTTATCGACATAAATATAAGTCCAAGGTATCTCCATAGTTCCCAGTATGTGAACTTTTCTACAACTTTCTAAACAAATTAACAATACTTTGAACTCACCTTAAATAAAAACTTGTTTCCTCAGTCTGGGTCAATCATTAATAATCGTTATGAAGGAGCTTCCAGATCATGGTAATAGTTTAACCGTATTACTATCGCATCATAAAACACTCATAAACACTTAAAGACCAAAAAGTTTAATCCGCTTACTTAAAATGGTAATTAAATTCTAAAATATTTATTTATTTGAACGCTATAGTATTGTCCCCTTGTTTATGTGTATTGATAAGAAATAGAATATCTGCCTTTTATAACTTTTTAATCAAATTCAATAAATGTATGAATGTAAAAATTGGAGTCAACTCTTAAGTGACTAATTACTATGACATTAATATCCCATGTTGGTCTAATAAATTTATATAATTGCATGGGATTTTAAATAGTTGAATCTCTTTACATGACTTTATATTATATACATTTTCCTTTAATTGTTAAAGTATATAAACTTGATCTTCGACAATGTGACGGGTATGCTATAGCAAGCAGGTATACTGCTTACTATTCTGGATCACCTGAGTTCACTCTCGTTTCGACTTGAGTATACGTTACTACTTGTGGTATGCGTGTTTGTTGGGAGGTTTGTTTCGTTGTGATGATTTTTTTGGTTAACCGATTTTATCTTTGTCTTTTCGGTATAATGATGTTTGATTGCCCCTTTGGTACACCTTTGTTTCTTTTAAACAACTTGTAAACAAACAAAACGGGCGTAGCGCATAGGCGACAAAGAAGTAATAGAGAAAATCGGATAAGAAAGTCTCCTTTACGTAATGTATCACTTAAAGTACATAACAAGTACGTAAGGCATGTTTTCTTTTGTCTTCCTAACGTAACAAAATGCTATAATCAAATTTGAATTGTCGTTCTTTGCATGGCTTTCTTGATAAGTTAAATAACTTACGTAAGACTTACATTACGAGGAGCAGAAAGTTAGAAATACTCTCCCTTGTTTGTAAGCTTATATTAGTTTTATCGATAATAAAATGAAATAAATTGATAAATTTATCCATGCTATACTAAAGTTCATTTAAGGTTATACAATAAATGTATTTTTGCACTATTTTTATAAAACTGTAATAAACATTTGCAAATCAATCAGATTCGTATACCATATATATGAGAACTATTTATTATTTATTAGTTCATCTTCTCAAAATTAATTTCCCGCGTTGCTTCAGACCTAAAACTAGGGAAAATCACGGCGTTTATTAAAAAACTCCCAATCAGTCGGTATACTACCTCTGAAATCTAATCAACTGGATAAATGCCTGAGGTAATCGACCTGCATTGAAACATAATTTTATCTTTTATATGGTGTCTCCCCTTCGAAAGGCATCTTGAAAGGTTTTTCAATCAATTTAACATTTATCATGTTTCATAGATTTCAGTCCTGTCACGACTTGAATTTGCGTTTAAGATTATTAGTCCTTTGCCCTTTGCTTGTATAATTATTTTTGTGTTTTATGCAGGCGGATTTAGAACCGGCGTGCCGGGCGCACACCCTCCCGTTTGACAGCCAAGTTTGGTTAGGAACTGTATGAAACAAGAGGTCCCAGAATATTTTTTTAACTTGGGAGGGCGCCTCCCATATGAACATTTCTGGATCCGCCACAGATTCGGTCTGTTTCTTTGTCCTATTCTCGTAAGTGTTTATTATAGTTTTGTTTTTGCCTTTTCGGAATTATAACATGCGGATGCCCCATTGGTAACTCTACTTCATAAACTGTTCATAGACGACTGATTAAGATATTCAAGTCTCTGATTGTTTTCCATTGCGGATTTTGTTATAATTGCGGCTTCGACACCATATAAAAGATAAAATTATGTTTCAATGCTAGTGAATGTACTCCTGTGTTTGTACAGTCAACTGAAGATCTTCGGATATTACCGTATTTTAAATCATTGCAGTTGAAAATCTTTAATTGTGACTGTGTCAGCTCAGGTTCTGGGGTAACCTTATGCATGTGAGGGGGCGGACAAGGGGGACGGGGGTACGGGGGTTGAGGAGGCGGGGAGCGGGTGTAGAAGGGGCGGGGAGCGGGGGTAGAAGGGGCGGGGAACGGGAGTGGAAGGGGCGGGGAGCGGGGGTACAGGGGCGGACAAGGGGGACGGGGGCATGGGGATTTAAGTGGCGGGGAGAAGGCGTGGAAGGGACGGAGGTGGAGAGGGCAGGGAGCGGGGTCGGAGGGGGCGGGGAACGGGGGAAGAGAACCCCCTGTCATCACACCTCTTATGTGTTGCACACAAACTAAATTCGTGTTAAGACATGGGTCGAGTTTTGAAATGATCAATTGGCTACTGACCAGAGTTTGTCTTGTCTGACGGGCCAACCTGCATCTACATAACACTCTGAGAGAATCAAATCTGTACTTCGTCAGTCGACAAAAGGCAAATGAACGAGGTCACAATCGGAATATGTTTGCCCTTCCCGTTGCTACACTTTTGAGTATTCAATTTCTCATCATCTTCTTCTCATTTAAGAAGGCGCTTAAGATTTTACATGATACTCTGGTGACATTATCCTTTGCATATTAACTTCGTGTTGTTATACATACCGGTACCGGTACTGTTGTCAAATTTTGGTTTGGAATTGGACTTGATATATGGAATATAAAGGTAACAACAAAATAACCCAACTGGGATGATCAATCTTATATATCAAAGAACAAAAGACAAAAAAAAGGCAAAGACATACCAGAGAAATTTAAGATCGCAATGGTACTGACTTGGTGTAGGCATTTCAAAAGAAATGGTGGGTTGAACCAGGTTTTATGGCGCCAAACTTCCCTCTTCCGTTGCGATCCAAAGTTCTAGTAACATAAAACACAACATGGTTGTGAGACAAAATAGAAAAAAAGAGGTGATCATCTCAGTACAACATTTTATCAACAGGATATCAACCTTAGTAGGGGGGATATCTAATTACGCAAATTTGACTTTCTGCTGGTTGCGCCACAACTTATAATTGCGCCAACATATTTTTTGAAAGGGTAAGATCAATTGCGCTGATATTTTATGAATTCGATTGCGCCACTCATATTGAGTTTAACGGAAATTCTGACTGATGCATTTAATTGTTTTATGACTTCCTCCGCCTTTTCCCGGGCTTTGGAAGATACAATCCAACTGTTTGCATGTATCTTAACAATAGTTAAGACATGCAAATAATATAGAAAATAAGCATAATCATTGACAATTATAATTTTAAAACAATGAAAGTCAATGAAAATCAAAGGTATCTGCAAAGAGGATTCGCAGTAATGGTTGTAATGTGTAGCTCATCACAAATACATATTCTTTAAGCTTGCGACTAACATGACTAAGTTCACCGTTGATATACTTATGATACTTTTCAACAGAGTAGTTTTCTTACTATTGTAGCGCGACCAAGTGTGTACCCTAGTTCAGGCCGTTCTATGTTGATTAGACTTTTTAAAGCTGTAATGCGTAAAAATGCTTGTTTTGCTCTTACAATCCTAGTCCGATATAAGCCTGGTTGCTATCAGCACCTGGTGATATTTTAACATCAGAAAAAAAATAAACATACATGTAACCCTTCTTGTAAACAACAGAATGTCTAAAGCAATATCATGGAAGGAATTCGAAATAAAAGCGATCTATAATACCAGTATATACATTTATGTTCCGATATATAGAAACTAATTAGGATCAAAAGTCTTCTTACTTTGTTAATATTTTTAGTGTTTATCATTCATTTTTTTCTTTTATTTACCCCTGCGGGTTCCGTGTGGCGAATAGAACCACAACAGCGCTAAGCTTGTCGGTAACAGTCCACCAAAGAGCGCTAAAGAAACCTGACATCGGCTCGGGTGGCTTTGCTATAATGTGGATAACCTAACCGTAAACCATAGTAGGGCACCATATAAGGAAAAATTCCACGTTCCTCGCGCGTTAAATAACCTTGTTACAGGTCTCGTGAAGAATATGATATCCATAGGAGGTTAAATTGCCAGTAAATACCATCACTCCTTTGCCCGTGCAACTTGCAAGTCAAAACTGTCCTCCCCGACTGGCCTTGTGTCCCCGTTTCCCTCACTTAGTTTTTTTTCGATTTTCTTGATAATAGTAAGTTTTGCAATTTTTATAAAATTATAATGTATTTTTAGAATTCACTTATAAATTGTTAAGTTTTTTAACCGTGCAAACGGTGAAATTTAGAACTTAGAAATTGGAGTTGTAAGTACTTAGAAATCATCTAGTAAATTATGTCCCGTGCGGGGCCCGGGAGGCGAATAGGCCCGCAGCAGCGCTAAGCTTGTCGGTAAAAGTCCACTAAAGAGCGCTCAGAAACCTGACATCGGGGTCAGGCCGCTTTGCCCACAAAGCGACTGGGATGTGTGCCCCAGGTGGTTGAATGGGGCAGCCCTGACATCGAGAGATGCGGGGTCGTCAGGCGATAATGCGGAAAACCTGACCGCAAACCATAGTGGTGCACCGTGTTGGGAAAAATGTCACTTTCCTCGCACGTTAAAGAACCCTGCTGCAGGTCTCGGTAAGAGTAGGACCCGTAGGATCCCCATGCAGGAGGCTAAATTTCCCGTCCCTACCCATCACTCCTTTTTCCAGTGGCAGTCAAAACTATCCTACCCGATTGGCCTTGTGTCCCCATTTCCTCCACTTCATCATCATTTCATGTTCATTGTATCACCATTTTCATGTTCATCTCCCGGATATAGCCGAAATCGTGCTGCTTGGGAGTAAAGCAATAACTAACTAACTAACTAAATCTAGTAAATTATTCGAAGTTACGTCCATGATTTGCTTATCTACAATTTTGCAAAACACTCTTTTTGTTTTTTAGCAAAAATCAATTAATTATCATAGAATCTATCGCTCGCTTGGTTAACAAAAGGCCCCCCTTTTTATGTCACTTCCTATTGAAATCAGTAACACAAAATCTGGCGAAACAAGTTCTTTTCATGTACAATTGTTATTTAAATTAATAGCTTGAAGACCGATTAGAATGGTTTATCGTACAACGGCTGCGGCGATTCGATTCGACAATTAACTGATCAGTTTAAATGGTCAAGTAGCTTATTTTCACTTTTCTATTGTTATTCAAATATTAAAAGTTGTTATGCGATGTACAAAAACTGGTTTGTTCGGTCTATTTGAATTTGAATAGCCGTTATTTGCCAGCTAAGTTAAATACTTGCATCTATAACGAGTAGTAGAAAAAACTACTCGAAGGATACAAACCAAAAGCTTACTCGAAAAGTGATAGGCGCTTAATCGCGAGAAGATTACTGCAATTTGCTACTTACAAAGTTTTGCTTTTATAAACCAATAAAAAATAAAAATTCAAAGTTACTGACTGTTCGCAAAGCAACGGATGTGTTGCACTTACCATTCAAAAGCGCCACAGTTTAGTTTTCGTTCCGGCGTTAGTTCGAAATATAAATTACAACAAAGTTCCAGACAATTAATTTTGCTACGCCTGACGCACGTTTTGTCTATAAAAGATTCAACGGTGGTACTCAACCAAAAGATTGAAAATACTGAACATTGATTTAAGAATTGAATGTTTGTAATTTGATGTTTCGTTGACATGTAAACCGCTGACCGTAGCACATTTTTAATGAAAACGCGCTAGCGCTTCATGTTAAAAATGTGTGACCACGATCAAGGGTTTTAAATGGCTTTGCCGATGAAACGTCAAAATACAAATATGTGAGGCAATTGATATTTCTTCGAGTTATGCAGGTCGATAACCTCAGGCATTTATCCAGTTCACAGGCGTTTGGGTTCAGGATTATTCTTTATATAAAAATTTTCATACTCGTCTATATACTATTTCCACAAGGCAAGAATGTTTGACAGTTCTAAAAATAGAACCTTGGGAAATCTACGAGTTTCTTATAGAAGTAGTTTTCCATCGAAATGAAATTGGCAATTGTCACATTCTTTTTAGTTTTCTCTCTCTTATGGGCTCAAAATTATAGTGTAACAATGTGTAATAACGTCAAATCTAGTCTTTTTTCCTCCGAACCGGACCAAAAATATCACCAGGGACGGAAGTAGATAGGGAAACAATATTCCGCCAAATAAAAGGAATTCCGAGTGACACTACAGTATGGTAAAATCTAGGTGAGTTCGAACAAAATCTTTTGGCGGAAAAATATGGTCACGATCTTATTTGAATTATTTTTAACTAGACGGATAGTAGCAAAAACGCACATTTTTTACATTAGGACCTGTTATGTGTACCATAGTTTTACAAAAAGACGTTACAGGATAAAATATATGTGGTTATTCAAATTCAATGATAAAATTGGTACAAGAGGCGGAATATTGTCTCCCTTATCTACTTCCGTCCCTGGTGGTTTTGTGGCTCACTTCGAATGAAAAAAGGTTAGATTTAACGTCATTGTGCATTGTTACACGATATATATGTGATTTATTGCGAGATAAAACTGAAAGGATTAAGAAAAATCACCAATATTTTACACACAACCTTTAATTCTATGAGAAAATAGGGGGTTTTCCAAGGGTAAATTTTGTTCTATTTTTAGAACTGTCAAACATTCTTGCCTTGTGGAAATAGTATATAGACGAGTATGATTTTTTTTTATATGCACGTTATTAATAAAAAAAAATTATCCTGAACCCAAACGCCTGTGATCCAGTTGATTAGATTTCAGAGGTAGTATACCGACTGATTGGGGAGTTTTTTAATAATCGCCGTGATTATCCCTAGTTTTAGGTCTGAAGCAACGCGGGAAAATTATTTTGAGAAGATGAATTAATAAATAATAAATAGTTCTCATATATATGGTATACGAATCTGATTGATTTGCAAATGTTTATTACAGTTTTATAAAAATAGTGCAAAAATACATTTATTGTATAACCTTAAATGAACTTTAGTATAGCATGGATAAATTTATCAATTTATTTCATTTTATTATCGATAAATACTAATATAAGCTTACAAACAAGGGAGAGTATTTCCAACTTTCTGCTCCTCGTAATGTAAGTATTACGTATGTTACTTAACTTATCAAGAAAGCCATGCAAAGAACGACAATTCAAATTTGATTATAGCATTTTGTTACGTTAGGAAGACAAAAGAAAACATGCCTTACGTACTTGTTATGTACTTTAAGTGATACATTACGTAAAGGAGACTTTCTTATCCGATTTTCTCTAATAGGAATTTAAGGGAGTTAAGAAAACCATTTAATCTAAAAAGGGATATGGTGTATATATACATAAGACAAACTCCCATGAATAATGAGGTGAACCAAAGTTTTATTGTTGTAGTTTGAAAGTCACAGGGTGGTCTTCAACGCGGAGCATACCTCTCACCTCACTATACAAAACAACGGCCCCTTGCACCGATATGGAAGCGGCAATCATTGCTTAATATCGTACAGCTATATAGTTACATATAGATCTATAGCAAAAAGAAATCCACCATATGCTATCTTTCATTGCCCGGTCGCGACAATCACAACCTTATTTGAAAAACTTCAACAAGACAAACATGTATCAAGGATGACAAAGTTAAAAAGTATGGGAAATCTGGGTTGAATTTGTTGATATTTTTAGACTTGTACTTTTTGGTTGATTTGTGTTTATTTCGTATCGTCATACCGTCAGTGTCATATTTTTTTCTGCTGTTTAATGGTTTGTATACTGCTACACACAGCTGCTGACCTTCTGAAAGACCCGAGTCATCCCATTGAAGACAAGACACTCATCCCCAAAGGAGGATATCTGTTTCAATGACTCCAAATTGGGAAACAATTTTTAGTCACGAACGAATAGTTCACCAGATCCGATTCTTATTTCAAGGGGCAAGACCTCTTTACTCATATATCAAATCAGGAGTAATTGTTCATCTGTCGAATCCATTGGCCAGGTGCTGGATCTATATCTAAGTTTTGAACTGCCTTTTTTTCTTTACTGAGTAAGGTATGGTGTGGTTGTGTGGTATGAATGTTAATACCTTAAATGTCTTCTTTTCTCAGACACTCTGGGCTAACTTATAGACATAGCTGGTTCCGAGATATTGTTTTGTTATTCTTTTCGAGTTGGCTACTCGTAAAAAATGCACCAAAACAATCCAAAATAGAAGCTTCCATCCAGTGATGTAAGTGATTCAAAGATGGCAAGGAAATTTGTATCAGTGATTTATGCTTTATTTATCAATAATGTACAATTTAGAGATTGAGATTAGAAAATAATGGTAAAAGGATTTTAAAAGGAACAACACAAATAAAATGTAACAAAATGATTACAAATGCAGCAGCACTCGACTTATTCAAAGTAAATAGCATGTACTATTCCAACGGCGAACATAGAGGAGTTTTTATACACAAAACAAGCGTAGTTGTCGTTCTTGGCATCCCAGATGGCCCTGCTGGCCATTTCTAATCCCTGTTCGTTACATTGTCCCATTATAACATTGGTTATAAACTTATACCTCGGCAAGTCTAAATCTTTCATTTTATTCCTGATCATTATTGACAAGTCTAAGGAAAGTTTAGAACACTTTGTAGCATCATATTTGGTCTCCCCGATATAATTCTCGAAGACTTTCTTGATCTCCACCTTGGCCTGATACGCGGAGAACCTCTGAGTCTCGTCTGGAGCCATTTTGTAGGTGTTTTCTAGCTTTGGTCTGGGTTTGTCCTCTGGTTTTAGGTCTTGTGAATCTGAAAGCATGGTTCCGACTCTAGCTATCGTCATACGTCGAGTAGCCAGTCTTTCTGTGTTACCAATGGTTAACTTGGCATAGGAAGGTTTCCTCTTAGAAACGGACCCCATTTTTACCTTCTATATTGTATTCAAATACTGTAAAAGAAAGATTAAAATACTTAAAATAAAAAGATAGTTTTGTCACAATGTTGCTTGTGGTGAGGATAGTCTACAAAGACTTGTTGGTCAGTCATTTCATCAAATTATTATATTTTCTATTTTGTCATCAACACTATACAATTGGAATATTGAATAAATTGTAACAGAAGTTGGGGATTTGTGTCATAAAAATCTGACATGCAACTGCATCACTATAATCTCCGTTCATTCGGTTAACTTTGTTTTATACATTAATTATCGGTATTTTTTGTTTCGGTAACCCCTTTTTACATTAATTTTTATCATCTTTGTTTCGGCTACTTTTAGTTTAAACATATTTATTTATCCTGGATTGGGAAACAAGCTAAATGCTTATGTAAATCCCTCTCCAGCTAGCAGTTTGCGAGTGTGGCCTTTGCAGCGGCCCCCATTGAGCCTACTCTTATCGAACTCTACAAAGGGGTCTTTAACGTGCATGGTCAGTCTCCACATACACGGGACAACCTTTTTTCGTCCCTTCCGAAGGACTAGCATCTTTCCTTGAGACCATCCTCGCAAATGGTGTCAAGAGAGAGTCGGAAAACTGGTTCATGAAATTTTCACCTCGGACGAGGATCGAACCACGAACCTTGGTGTTAGTAGCCCGACGCGTTAACCACTACACCACCGGCTCTCTCGGCTTCGGTTACTTTTGTTTTTTGATATTGATCATCGACGTTCGTTGATTTTTTATCGGTTGCTTTTGTTTTTGACATTGACCATCGACGTTTTCTGGTCCCGTGTGGGGCCTTGGTGGCACACAGCAGAGCCAAGCTTGACGTAAGACACGACTAGGGTCTTGGCATTCTGACATCGGGTAAGTGCTCAGCCCACAAAAAACAAGTGTGTATCCTTGGTGGCTGAATGGGGTGAGCCTCGTCCGCGGGGGTTGTCAGTTCTGTAATACTGAAAGCCTTTCCACTGATCATAGTGGGCCAACGTGAGTAGAGAGTGCCACACTTCATGCACGTAAAAGATCCCGTTGTGGACCAACAAGTAATGCACAACATAATCTATATTTTCTAACCCTGTCCAACTCTCCCCTTTACTTGTGGTTTTCAAAATTTACTGCTTCTTTGTTCCCCTCCTCCAAATCATGTTCATTTTATTATCATTTTCATGTCCATTGCCTATATATAACCTATATATAGTGTTTGAAAGGCGTAAAACACCAACTCACTCACTTTTGTTGTTGATATGGATCGTTCGTTCATGTTTGTTTCACTGTTTCTATAAGCTTTGTTTTTGACATTGATGATCCCCATACAGTTGTCTTGCTTCAGATATACTTTATTGTTGTCTTTGATTTAAACTTACTTATTGTTTGAAACTTTTAATTATCACTGCTGTTCGGTTCAATTTGTGTGGGTGATCTTTGGTGTTTGACCGCGATCAGCGCCGTTTAGTTATTTTGTTTCGGTAATATAACGGTGCTTTATAAATAAAAATCACAGATAACGCTTGAAAATTGTAACTTTTCATGATCAGAACAAGAATATTAGTTGTTTTTTTGTGGTTTTTTGATACAACTATATCTTTATTATTATTTTACTTTTATTTCTTACCTGTTTAATTGTAAGAATCTGTAAAAACTGATCGTTGAAGATTTTGACGGATTAACTAAAACTAAGGCGATTAGACGATAGGATTGAGCTGTAAAACTCCCTTTATTTTCACCGATTGGTATGTGAAACATAAATAAATAAATGTGCAAAATTTAATACATGGCAAAAATGACTGAACAACATTTTCAAATTACGAAAATGTAATTGCAGAATTCATAATGCCTCAAGCATCTATCAGAAGTAGTAAGTTTAAAACTATATTTTGGGAGCCTAGATAATGATTTATAAAACAGGCAAAATATTGTATTCTATTTTGGTCCTACACCATCGCTTCAGAATAGCCCTCAACAGGACCGAGGATTCTCAAGCTTTTGCTGAAATCTGCATGAAATAAAAAAAAAAACGTTTAAAAAAAGGAGACCCATCAAATACCTCCCTTTAGACTCGTCACTGCTTGAAAAGACCAAGGAGAAGTTATAAAAAGAATTACTACTTTATGATTTGTGTTTTAATAATGATGACATTAAAGAAATTCTGCAAGCGGATAATAAAAGAAAAAAGTGCGGAAAATTGAAATTTCATTAAATTTTCAAAGCTCAAAAAGCCCGAACTCCTGTAGAAATAGCGGACCGGAACAAAAAGTAAACATGATTTTGTAATTAACATGGTCGTCTCACATACTAAAAATTAGTTCATTATCTGCAAGCGTTTAGAAAAAAAGTTGCGGAAACTGAAATTCTAAGGTTCAAATGGCCATGACTCCCGTAAAAACTATCGGACCCCAACAAAATGTGAACTTGATCAACTGAGGCGTGACAGACGTACAGAGCGCAAACCTATAAATAGAAGATAATGAGATGTGGAATAAGTGTACAACAAACAGACTGCCTTATCATGGACTTCTCAGCAAGGCCTTTGACAAGGTCAGTCACAGTCTCCTGATACACAAGTTATAGACCATTACGGAGTAAGAGGAAAGACGAACAACTGAATCAAGAGCTTCTTGTCAAACAGAAATCATTAAGTATTGATAGAAGGCGAAGCATCAAACAACATAGATGTTGAATCAGGAGTTCCACAAGGTTCGGTCTTAGGACCAAGTCTCTTCCTCTTCTATATAAACGATATGCCAGAAAACATCCTATCAACTGTGAGGCTCTTTGCAGACGATACCATCGCATATCTAACAGTTACCGCAAACGATGACACATTGCAACAAGACCTTGACAAACTAGCCAACTTGGAAAAGCACGTGGATGATGAAATTCCACCCGGACAAATGTGAAGTACTATCAATCACTAAAAGGAGCACACCTATCAACAAGAACTATAGAATCCATGGACACACCTTAGAACATGTAACATCAGCTAAATATCTTGGAGTTACAATAACAACAGATCTTAAGTGGGAAAACATAGAAACAACATAACACAAAAAGCTAATAGAACCATCAGATTCCTGAAAAGAATAAACCTCAACATCTCAAACAGTAACATCAAAGAAAAAGCCTATATCTCCCTAGTAAGACCAACGGTTGAATATGCTAGCTCAGTCTGGGACCCACATCTACAAAAGGACAAGCATAAACTAGAAATAGTACAAAGGTGGGCAGCCAGATATGTTACCAACCGGTATAGAAACCGATCATCAGTCAATGACATGTTAAAGAGTTTGAATTGGAAAACATTAGAAGAAAGGAGAAAAATATGCTCGTCTTACAATGATGTACAAAATTAAAAATGAAATGGTCAACATCAAAGCAGATCACAAACTCATTCCACCTGAAAGAATCACCCGAAAAATGAACACCATACAAGTTCCAAGATGCACAACTACGACGCGTAAGGAGTCATTCTACCCAAAATACAAATGACAACAAAGTTCCAGACAATAAATTTTGCTACGCCTGACGCGCGTTTCGTCTATTCAAGACTCATCAGAGGCGCTCTACCAAAAATGTTGAAAATGCCAAACACTGTATTAATATGAAGAGCATAGAACAGTATATCCAAAAATACCAAACTGGGGAACCAAATTATTACTAAGATATTCAACCTATGTCTGGGGTAGGAAGAACCTTAGGGTTTAGACAATTTAGAAATTTAGACGGATAATTTAAAGCTTTGATGTATTCTCCAACTCAAAAGTGTTGGTGCCGGAGCGGGCTAACCTCGGGGAATTTAAACTCCACCAGCAGTGCTAACCTTCACGTGTGTTCGAAATACAAATGACAACAAAGTTCCAGACAATAAATTTTGCTACGCCTGACGCGCGTTTCGTCTATTCAAGACTCATCAGAGGCGCTCTACCAAAAATATTGAAAATGCCAAACACTGTATGAATATGAAGAGCATAGAACAGTATATCCAAAAATACCAAACTGGGGAACCAAATTATTACTAAGATATTCAACCTATGTCTGGGGTAGGAAGAACCTTAGGGTTTAGACAATTTAGAAATTTAGACGGATAATTTAAAGCTTTGATGTATTCTCCAACTCAAAAGTGTTGGTGCCGGAGCGGGCTAACCTCGGGGAATTTAAACTCCACCAGCAGTGCTAACCTTCACGTGTGTTCGAAATACAAATGACAACAAAGTTCCAGACAATAAATTTTGCTACGCCTGACGCGCGTTTCGTCTATTCAAGACTCATCAGAGGCGCTCTACCAAAAATATTGAAAATGCCAAACACTGTATGAATATGAAGAGCATAGAACAGTATATCCAAAAATACCAAACTGGGGAACCAAATTATTACTAAGATATTCAACCTATGTCTGGGGTAGGAAGAACCTTAGGGTTTAGACAATTTAGAAATTTAGACGGATAATTTAAAGCTTTGATGTATTCTCCAACTCAAAAGTGTTGGTGCCAGAGCGGGCTAACCTCGGGGAATTTAAACTCAATCCGGGACTGGAACGCCTTGCCCAACCCCGTCTCGTCTGCTAGTAGCCCCGAATCATTCAAGGACTTGCAGCATGTTAGTCATGTAATTCTGTTTTTATCCGCAGTATTATAAAGCACGCCAAAAATCTAAAATTTTAACGCCAAGACGCACAGAACCTAATAGTGACAGTATGGTCAACTTGACGGTGGTCACTCAACGGTATAGGAGTAAAAGTGTACGCGACACTACCTTCAATATAAACGACTATATGAAAAATCCACAATGGAAAACAGCCAGCAGCCTTCAATGTGACCAGTGGGTGCTGCTCGATTTTTTTCAATTGGCCCAGGATTGAAAATAAACTACCTATGATTCAAGGCCAATCCTAAAGTTCAATGAAAGACCCTCTTCTCAACAAAAAATAATACTCACAAAAGGATACCCCCCGCTTCATATTGGACTCTGTACTGTAAAAAACCTCAAGTCCAGTTATCTCCCCTCAATGATAATCGAGAGCAATACAAATTCTTCATGCACATCTACAGATGATGTACTTCCTTCATGTAAAGTTTCATCAAAATCCATCAAGCGGTTTGGGAGGAGTTGTGCTTACGGGGTCTTCCATTGAATAATGTATTTAAAAAGTCTAAGTCCAATTATCTCCCCTAAATGATAACCAAGAGCAATGAAAATTCTTCATGCATATCTATATATGATGAACTTCCTCCTTCATGTAAAGTTTCATAAATACCACCAAGCGGTTTAGGAGGAGTTGCGCTTACGGGGTCTCCCATTGAATAATGTACAATGTATTATAATGTATTTAAAATGTCTAAGTCTAATTATCTCCCCTGAATGATGTCTGATTGCGATGAATATTCTTCATGCATATCTACATATAACGTACTTCCTTCATGTAATGCTTCATCAAAATCCTCCAAGAGGTCCCCCATTGAATAATGTATTTAAAAAGTCTAAGTCCAATTATTTCCCCTGAATGATGTCTGAGTGCGATGAAAATTCTTCATGCACATCTACATATGATGTACTTCCTTCATCTTAAGTTTCAGCAAAATCCCTCAAGCAGTTTAGGAGGAGAATCGCTTACGAGTTATGTGGATAGACGGACGGACAGACGGACAGACAGGGTGTTTCCTATATAAACTTTGTTTGCGGGGGGGTATAAAAACAAAACAATTAACATAAATTCGACGAAATACTAACAAAAGCTTTGATAAAGATTCCTGGCTTAGGACAGGCACATTTAAAATATGGCGGGGTTAAACTATTTTTTTGGCGCCAACCTTCCTCTATTGGTAATCAATAACAAAGCACAAACTAACACAAAGTAAAAATCAACTCGATAGAAGTTCAATTCAACAAGAGAGTACCTGAGACAAAAGGACAACAAGAAATTAACGAGACATAGAGATTCTCTTGATAACGCTCGAAGTTACTGACAGCTAGCTTATAAGCATCTATCGACTGAATTAGTTTTAAGCGAGTTTTTCTTTCCCAAAGGATTGTTTTTTAATTTATTTGCTTTATAAACAACATTACCGTAGAAATCGGAATGAGATATTCCCTTTACAACATAAATTCGACGTGTACAGTTATTTTTTTTTCAATAAGGTATAGATATCAATGATAAAACTTAGTAAACGGCTTCAGTAAGTCCCCTTGGCTTTCGCTAAACAGTCTTATAGGTTCTTACATAAGTTCTTGAAAAAGACCGTCTGATCTCACACAAGTGATAGCATTTTTCGTCTTTTTGCGAGTGGAGCGCAGCGGAACGAGCCAGAAGACCCAAAAAATTCTATCACGAGTGAAAGATCATTGCCGGCTTTCCAAGAACGCGTGCAAGTACCTTTTTCTTCCGTAAAAATCATTTTTATATACTGAAACCTTAGATGACTTAGATGACTTCATTCTAAAAACCGAAAGTTTTAAATAACATCGCCATCATCGATCAATATCAGTACCGATGGTTTTTATTGATTAATTGACCATGGCAGTGTGAGATCGCTGCACGTGCTTGCATCTCAACCTGGTCATCTCACACTGAAGAAGGGTATTTACGGAAGAAATCTTTTCATAACGATCTTTGGTGCCTGTTTGTTCATATGCTTAATTCCAACAATTACTCAACATTTAACCTTTTCATTTAAAATGTCGGTAATAGATCAACAATTATCCAATACATATAAAACAATAATTCGACTTAACTGAATGTGACACATTAATCTTAACAAGGGACCTATTAACAAGCCTAAATCTAAATAATCCGATTGACCTTTTCATCTTAACAACATAATATAAATAATCCTGACCGTTATGTGCTTTAATTAGAATCACCTTTTCTGAACCTATGTCGAATAGAACCCCATCACCAAGTCAAAGGGGGTGGTAGTTATAAAGTTAACCATGGATGCAATGGTTCAGTGACACAATTACACAAGGCTTATATCAGGCTTATATATCATATAAAACATCACCCATTTTATCCCAAACAAAGATAATTGACGCGGGAGTATGGAACGCCATAGCTGCCTTATGATGATGAGTTTCATTATGTGATGATACTTTGTCATTATATGATGGTACTTTGTCATTATGTGATGATACTTCTTCATTATGTGATGGTACTTTGTCATTATGTGATGATACTTTGTCATTATGTGATGGTACTTCTTCATTATGTGATGATACTTTGTCATTATGTGATGGTACTTCTTCATTATGTGATGATACTTTGTCATTATGTGATGATACTTCTTCATTATGTGATGATACTTTGTCATTATGTGATGATACTTTGTCTTTATGTGATGATACTTTGTCTTTATGAGATCAAAGTTTATTATTATGAACAGCGCTGAAAAAAAATAGTCATTTCTTATTTTGTTCAACAGGTAGTTTTTCTGTGTATCCCCCCCCCCCCAAAAAAAAATCGTTTCCAAAAGGTCGCTTTCTCGAATTTCAAATCAATAACCAATATATAATTTATTATATATTAATGTTGCAGGGGCTGTTTCTGGGGGTAAAGAAACTCTGCGTAGGGTTCAATCGTTTTATTACCAAATATTACATGGCTCTGAAATTTACAACAAATCAAGTATCAAATATAGAAGTAACAATCAATCAATATAGTTTAACAATATCACAGTAAAAATATAGTAAAATTTGTATGTTTTAATAGCTCTTTCGTAACACAGAACAGGTGCGATCTGTTATAGTACATTTAACCTTTTAAAAATATTTATCGCGTTCCAAAGTGATAGGATGTGTATTGCATTACAATTGAACGACATTGATCCAACCTCAAAACTTTATATGAAAATATGAAGGTGTATTTGCGTGATTAAAATAGCAAAATAACTTTAAATATGTAAATTGATAATCTATAACTCTTATAAGTCATTATCAAAATATGTTTCTAAATAGTATATGTAAAGTTTCGTAAATCCGCTTGATACAATATCGGAATATTAAATAATCAAAAATATTAAGGGAGACAATAAAAATCTTACCACACGCAAATATACAGACTAAGCTTACCACTTGTGGAGCAAGCCGTTAAAGAAGAAAAATGTTGTTTACAAAGTTTAAATATTTAATAAATTATGTATCGGTTATGGATTTGAAATTCGAGAATAAACCATCAGGAAACTATTTTTTTTTGGGGGGGAAACACAGAAAAACTACGTGTCGAACAAAATATTTGTCATAAAAAAGAATATTTTTTTTAGCACTGTTCATAATAATAAACTTTGATCTCATAAAGACAAAGTATCATCACATAATGACAAAGTATCACCACATAATGAAGAAGTATCATCACATAATGACAAAGTACCATCACATAATGACAAAGTACCATCACATAATGACAAAGTATCATCACATAATGAAGAAGTACCATCACATAATGACAAAGTATCATCACATAATGACAAAGTATCACCACATAATGAAGAAGTATCATCACATAATGACAAAGTACCATCACATAATGACAAAGTATCATCACATAATGAAGAAGTATCATCACATAATGAAACACATCATCATAAGGCAGCTATGGCGTTCCATACGGGAGTATGGAACGCCATAGCTGTCTTATGATGATGTGTTTCATTATGTGATGATACTTTGTCATTATGTGATGGTACTTTGTCATTATGTGGTGATACTTCTTCATTATGTGGTCATACTTTGTCATTATGTGATGATACTTTGTCATTATGTGATGATACTTTATCATTATGTGATGATACTTTGTCATTATGTGATGGTACTTCTTCATTATGTGATGATACTTCTTCATTATGTGATGATACTTTGCCATTATGTGATGATACTTCTTCATTATGTGATGATACTTTGTCATTATGTGATGATACTTTGTCTTTATGAGATCAAAGTTTATTATTATGAACAGCGCTAAAAAAAAATATACTTTTCTTATGACAAATATTTTGTTCAACGCGTAGTTTTTCTATGTATCCCCCCCCAAAAAAAAAGTTTACAAATGGTCGGTTTCTCGAATTTCAAATCCATAACCAATACATAATTTATTATATATCAAAACTTTGTAAACAACATTTTTCTTCTTTAGTGGTTAATTACTTTGTTTTTTTAACAAGTGTAGATAGACGCGACCTCTAGTGATAGATTGTATTTTTTTCTGTTATTTTTGAATGAAAAAACAAATGTTGATAGACGCGACCTCTAGTGATAGATTGTATTTTTTTTTCTGTTATTTTTTAATGAAAGACGCTAAAACCTGAACAGTTAAATACATAGAAAAATCCCGAGCTAAAAATAAAGAACTAAAAAAACCATTTTAATCAACCTTTAAGTTAAACCGCATGAAAGAAGAAAAATTTTGTTTACAAAGTTTTAATATATAATAAATTATATATTGGTTATTGATTTGGAATTCGAGAAAGCGACCTTTTGGAAACGGTTTTTTTGGGGGGGATACACAGAAACCCTACCTGTTAAACAAAATAAGAAATGAATATTATTTTCAGCGCTGTTCATAATAATAAACTTTGATCTCATAAAGACAAAGTATCATCACATAATGACAAAGTATCATCACATAATGACAAAGTATCATCACATAATGACAAAGTATCATCACATAATGAAGAAGTACCATCACATAATGACAAAGTATCATCACATAATGAAGAAGTACCATCACATAATGACAAAGTATCATCACATAATGAAGAAGTATCATCACATAATGACAAAGTATCACCACATAATGAAGAAGTATCATCACATAATGACAAAGTATCACCACATAATGAAGAAGTATCATCACATAATGACAAAGTACCATCACATAATGACAAAGTATCATCACATAATGAAACTCATCATCATAAGGCAGCTATGGCGTTCCATACGGGAGGATAACAACTATACAATATAAAATACCAAATACCAAAGCAGTATCAAACAGTTAATTTGATCATTTTGTACATGCATATTTCAAGATATTATCTCTCATCAGCAGCATTTGAAGCTTGAAAAATGAAGTATTGAAGAAAATACGCAATACCCAAATAAGCCAAACATGACTGCACCGAAAACCTCCCAAGTTTATTGTTCGAGAGGCATTGTCCTTTTTTTTCGAAAGAGGTCCAGGTTTTTTCGCTTGTACGTTTACTAAAATCGCATAGAATCTAAACTTAAAGTGAAACAAAATTTAAAAGAGGTTTTAAAGTAATTTAAATGTTCAATTTTTCCAATCCAATCCGTGGTTTAATAAAATTCATCTTTTTTTTTTTTTCGAGAGGCACAACAGCTTGCCCGGTTTTTTTTTTTTATTTTGCCTGAAGAGAGACACTAGGTTTTGCAATCTAATTAAAATCAGATTTTGTTCTCTTCTGTCTCTGCATGCAGGGAACAATTGCAATCGGAACTCATCGGCCTTTCTAAAGAAAGTTATTTTTTAGTGTAACGGAAATGGCCGAATAGTTACGATTGGGAACAATTGATCAATCTGATTTAATCAGATTTTCGGTTTTGTAGAAACTGTTCGACAAATATGATAACTATAGTTCTCCTTCTACTGAATTAACATTTTTACATAAAACATGCAAAATATCGGGTTTATTACTAACTTAAAAACAAAACAAGAGGCTCCCAAGAGCATGAATCGCTCACCTGAACTACACAAATACATATATTTGTAGATATTATTGTGCTTAACCGTATGCGATTTCAATTTATGAAATATCTTGGGTAGTTTTCAAGACATTGGGCTTAATAAGTGCAAATTTGGCGAAAATTAGGAAAAAGAACAATAACTCCCACATCAGCAGTCAGATCTTTTTTGAAATTTCAGGACAGGAAAATCTAAACATGCTGATCACTTTTGATTCTTACACAATTTTGATATCTGAAACCATTTTTGAGTTATTAGCAAAAAAAGCAATTTATCCCTTCGTTCTATTTTTAGCCATGGTGACCATGTTTTTTTACGAATAAAAAATCTGACAATAGAGTTGTAGCAGATAAGCTATTAAACAATGGAAAATGGTAAATTTTGACGCTTTAAGGGCCACAACTCCTAAAAAAAAATGGTTGTACAGCTTTGACCTAATTACATGAAACGTAGATTTTGACGTGCTTAATCACATGCAATTGGAATTTTTAAACTATCTTGTATAGTTTTCAAAATATAGGGCTAAATAAGTGCAAAATTTTGAAAAAAATCAAGAAAAAGGGCAATAATTCCTACATCGGTTGTTGGATCTTTTTGAAAATTTTTGGGCAGGTAGATCTTGAGGTGCTGATCACTTTTACCCGCGCCAGAATTTTAATATCTGTGACCGTTTTTGAGTTATTTGCAAAAAACTATATTTGACCCCCCTGTTCTATTTTTAGTAACAGCGGCCATGTTTTTTGACGTATCAAAAATCCCAACGCAAACTTTTTGCACAATACCCTAAGGAACAACCATATCAAGTTTGGCTGCAATTGGCCATGCAGTTTCAGAGAAGAAGATGTTTGAAAAAAGCTAAGGGACGACTGACGCAAAGTGATGGCAATAGCTCACATGACCCTTCGGGTCGGGTGAGCTAAAAAAGCAACCTAATAGCAAACAACAACCGAACTCAAGTGGTAACAAGTGAAACTCTGGTACCCTGAAAGAGTAGGCTTTCCAACTAGCATAAAATTATTCCCAATATAATATAGATATAGAAGATGTATTGGCCAGTACATACATGACATATGTATAGAATGCTATAATTGTATTCAAATGTAAAAGTATCAATTGTCAATTGCCATAATTATCAATTGACCCTTCGGATCAGGTGAGCTAAAAATGGGGTCAAGGTCAGATGACACGTTGACAAATGTAAACACCATAGTCTGATCCATCAATATCCGAAATTATTAGATACCTAGCTATTATACTTTTCAAGAAATTCATTTTCCACATAAGTCTTACAAAAAATTGTTTGGCCCGAAAAAAGAACTAAGTTCACAGAGTCACTGGAGCGTGAAAATGGGGTCCGACAAAAATCATTTAAATAGGAATATAATCTAAAAATGTCCAAGATGTCCGAAAAAAAAATATGCTTTATTCTATACCCCAGCTACGTTAAAGATCAATTTTTACTTGGAAGTTATGAATTTCCTCCAAGAACAGTAATAACTGAATTTGAGCTCACAGCACACTGTGTTACCTATCTAGATTTGAAGTCAAACAACATTCTGGACTGCATTCATTGCAATAAGCAATTACTTTTAGACAGCATGTTTGTCATTTATATTGAGTGATGAGTTGAAATATTTGATATTTGTATCATTTTCACAGAACTACATATTCAGAGTAGGAATATCAATTTTCTTTTGATAATCATTTAAAATTGATAGAAAACTAGAGGCTCCCAGGCGCCTGAATCGCTCACATGATCTCTTATGCCAAAGTTTGAATAAATTTCACAACTTTCAAGTATACAAAGTTGCAAAACAATCCTTTCAGTGGTTTCAGAGAAAATTTTTGGAAATCTGTTTAAACTAATAGAAAAAACAGTTAAAGGGCAATAACTCAAGTAAGAACCTTTTGATGCTGAACAAGCAAATTTGCTTCAGAAATTCTCTATTTCTTATACTTTTCGAGTTATAAGCAAAAAACAATGGTATGACCCCTTGTTCTATTTTTAGCAATGGCGGCCATGTTGGTTGGTCGACATGTATATAATTCACAAACATGGTAGAGGACATCCTAAAGATCAAGTGTACCAAGTTTCAAAGCAATCCCTTCAGTGGTTTCAGAGAAGAAGATTTTTGAAAATCAGTGTAAATTAATGGAAAAAAAAACAGTTAAAGGGGAACAACTCTTCAATGACTGATCTGACAATTTTGACTCTGAAATCAATGTTGTAGATCTGAATGAGCTTAACAATTTTGCAATGCTAACTTTTCCTCTAGTTCTAATGGTTTTCAAGATATTGTCCAAAAACTGCAAAAATGGTCAATTTTGACCATTAAAGGGCAATAACTCCTATAAGGAGTTGTTTCACAATTTTGACTCAATGGAGACATTTGTAGAGCTTTTGATGCTGAACATGAAAGTTGCTTCCGATTTTCTCTATCTCTTATTTTTTTGAGTAATAAGCCAAAAACAATGGTCTGCCCCCCCCGTTCTATTTTTAGTAACGGCGGCCATGTTGGTCGGTGGATGTGTATATAATTCATAAACTCAGTAGAGGACATCCTAAAGATCAAGTATACCAAGTATCAATGCAATCCCTTTAGTGGTTTCAGAGAAGAAGATTTTTGAAAAATCAGTTTAAATAAATGGAAAAAAAAACAGTTAAAGGGGAATAACTCTCATACGGCTGATCTGACAATTTAGACCCTGAAATCATTTTTGTAGATCTCAATGAGCTTAACAATTCTGCAATGCTAACTTTTCCTCTAGCTGTAACGGTTTTCAAGATATAGTCCAAAAACTGCAAAAATGGTCAATTTTGATGATTAAAGGGCAATAACTCCTATAAGGAGTCGTTTCACAACTTCAACACAATGGAGAGATTGGTAGAGCTTTTGATGCTGAAAAAGGAAGGTTGCTTCGGATTTTCTCTATCTCTTATACTTTTTGAGTTATAAGCCAAAAACAATGGTCTGACCCCCCTGTTCTATTTTTAGTAACGGCGGCCATATTGGTCGGTCAACGTGTATATAATTCACAAACTTGGTAGAGGACATCCTAAAGATCAAGTATACCAAGTATCAATGCAATCCCTTCAGTGGTTTCAGAGAAGAAGATTTTTGAAAATCAGTTAAAATAAATGGAAAAAAAAAACAGTTTAAGGGAATAACTCTTAAACGGCTGATCTGACAATTTTGACCCTGAAATCATTTTTGTAGATCTCAATGAGCTTAACAATTCTGCAATGCTAACTTTTCCTCTAGCACTTTTGCATACATGTGACGGATCAGTGATGACAAAGCTGGAGATTTTGATTTTTTTGGCTGGAGATTGGACCAAAAAGCGGGAGATTTTCAAAGCCATTAACATTGCATTTCGATGTCAATTGGGGGCACTAGCGTGTGCCAAATATACATGGCTTCACTGATTAATCTCAAACTGTTTATACAATCATCAAGTCAATTATGGCAATAAACCTTTAATTAACACCTTTACCTGTTAAATTAACATTTACCTAATTGACAAACCCCTTAAACAATGGAAATGTTTTATGACTGAACAATTAAAAGGTCTATAAAACTAAAATTTTGTCATGTCTTGAAAAAGCGGGAGATTACACAAAAAGTCGGGAGAACGGGAGATGGATAAAAAAGTCGGGAGATTTCGTCTCCCGGCGGGAGAATCACATGTATGCTTTTGGTTTTCAAGATATAGTCCAACTAGAGGCTCCCAGGAGCCTGAATCGCTCACCTGATCTCTTATGCCAAAGTTTGAATAAATTTCACAAACTTTCAAGTATACAAAGTTGCAAAACAATCCTTTCAGTGGTTTCAGAGAAGATTTTTGGAAATCAGTTTAAATTAATAGAAAAAACAGTTAAAGGGCAATAACTACTGTAAGGACCTTTTGATGCTGAACAAAAAAAATTGCTTCTGATTTTCTTTATCTCTTATACTTTTTGAGTTATAAGCCAAAAACAATGGTCTGACCCCCCTGTTCTATTTTTAGCAAGGGCGGCCATGTTGGTTGGTCGACATGTATCTTATTCACAAACTTGGTAGAGGACATCCTTAAGATCATGTATACCAAGTATCATTGCAATCCCTTCAGTGGTTTAAGAGAAGAAGATTTTTGAAAATCAGTGTAAATTAATGGAAAAAAAAACAGTTAAAGGGGAATAACTCTTAAACAGCTGATCTGACAATTTAGACCCTGAAATCATTTTCGTAGATCTCAATGAGCTAAACAATTCTGCAATGCTAACTTTTCCTCTAGCTCTAACGGTTTTCAAGATATTGTCCAAAAACTGCAAAAATGGTCAATTTTGATGATTAAAGGGCAATAACTCCTATAAGGAGTCGTTTCACAACTTCGACTCAATGGAGAGATTCGTAGAGCTTTTGATGCTGAACAAGGAAGGTTGCTTCGGATTTTCTCTATCTCTTATACTTTTTGAGTTATAAGCCAAAAACAATGGTCTGACCCCCCTGTTCTATTTTTAGCAACGGCGGCCATCTTGGTTTGTCGACATGTATATAATTCACAAACTTGGTAGAGGACATCCTAAAGATCAAGTATACCAAGTTTCAATGCAATCCCTTCAGTGGTTTCAGAGAAGAAGATCTTTGAAGAAAAGTTAACGGACGGACGACGGACGACGGACGACGGACGGACGACGGACGCTTAACGATGACAATAGCTCACATGACCCTTTGGGTCAGGTGAGCTAAAAACTGCAAAAATGGTTAATTTTGATGATTAAAGGGCAATAACTCCTATAAGGAGTCGTTTCACAACTTCGACTCAATGGAGAGATTGGTAGAGCTTTTGATGCTGAACAAGGAAGGTTGCTTCGGATTTTCTCTATCTATCATACTTTTCGAGTTATAAGCCAAAAACAATGGTCTGACCCCCCTGTTCTATTTTTAGCAACGGCAGCCATGTTGGTTGGTCAATGTATATATAATTCACAAACTTGGTAGAGGACATCCTAAAGATCAAGTATACAAAGTTTCAATGCAATCCCTTCAGTGGTTTCAGAGAAGAAGATCTTTGAAGAAAATTAACGGACGACGGACGGACGCCTAACGATGACAATAGCTCACATGACCCTTCGGGTCAGGTGAGCTAAAAAAACGGTTAAAGGGGGGTAACTCTTAAACGGTTGATCTGACAATTTTGAAAACATTTTTGTAGCTCACATAAAGTTAAACAATTTTGCAATAATAACTTTTCCTCTAGCACTTTAATACAGTTTACATGATAAAGTCCAATAACTGTATCTCTTACACTTTTTGAGATAAAAGCTAAAAACTATGGTCGGACCCCCTGTTCTATTTTAAGCAATGGTGGCCATGTTGGTTGGTCAGCATGCACAAATTTCACAAACTTGATAAAGTACATCATAAAGATCAAATGTACAAAAGTTTGAAAGCGATCTCTTCAGTGGTTTCAGAGAAGATTTTTGAAGAAATGTTGAAATGGCGACGGACGCCTTATGATGACAATAGCTCACCTGACTCGAAGGGCAAATAATAGCAATTTGTTTTGGGTAGAATTTCTGGCTGATATTTTTGCTTTAAATAAAGTGTAACATAAGAAAATCAAAATGATTTATTTCTATTGTAACTTCAAAGTACTCAGTACCAACTCTCTCTGTTCTTAATATTTTGGTACGGTGCTAATAATACATCAAAAGATAATATCTACATGAAGCTTCTCTGCAAATTATTGAAAATAAAATTTCAGTACAAATTAAAGGCAAAAATATTGTAAAATATGAAGATTTCAATATAAATTGGGTAGGCATTTCCATTTTGAACTCAAGTCAAAAGTTAATAAAATATAATTTTGACAGTAAAAAAAAACAAAAAGAAGTTATTAAATACATGTAGGAAATATCCTGATTTCTGAGTTAAATAAATTCCAAAGTGAATGACAAAACTAGATTATCTTGCATGAGAATTTTTTTTAACTCTTACAAAGTTTCCAGTGAAAAATAAGTAACAAAGATTAGTACACAATACAAAGTATTTCAAACAAAGATTTAATAACTTCGCAATAGAAGAGGAAGGGTTTGGCGCCATAAAACCTGGTTCAACCCACCATTTCTTTTTAAATGCCTGTACCAAGTTTGGACCATTGCAATCTTCAATTTCTCCTGTATGTCTTTGCCTTGTTTTTTTTTTCTTGGATATATGAGATTGATCATCCCTGTTCAGTGATTTTGTTGTCACTTTTATTGATAAGTTTTCAATTTTAAATGATTGATTTGTCAAGTTAATTGTCCTAATCATTTATATAATAGATTGAACTTGTCCAGCATAAGGAAATAATGTGTATGCTATTGATTTTTATAAATGAACCAGAAAGAAACCTTGCTTTAACCAATGAAATAACAGAAATATTTATATGAAAAGAAAAAGGACAACAACATCAACTGGATTAAAACTTTTCTGTTTAAATATTTAAGAAATATTTATAGTTTAAAGTGCATGAACCAATCAAGTTACAGATGATAAAATCATGTTTATTCACTCTAAATCTCCAATCATAAAATAGTTTGTTTTGTAAATTGCAAAGGAATTAATAAAACTTGATGTCAGTTGTATAAAAATGGAGAAACATGTATATAAAAATTGTGTTTAATTATACTTGACCATATTTTGAAAAGTAATAAGCAAATATATAAAGAATTACTCCCTCAAGACTTGAATAACCATGCAAAATCCAAGAATCTAACTACTGCATAAGACTTTGTTGACGCTTACCCCAAAACTGAGTAAAATATTAGGATTATAATACATCATACTAAGTAATTTCATTTACCAATAATTCAACTTTTGAAAATTGTACATGTACATAGTCTAAGATTAAAGTGATTGTTGTATGCATTCTATTTCAGTTGTAGAAATTCAAACAAGAGGCTCCCAGGAGCCTGAATCGCTCACCTGGTCTTGATGTCAACCCTATAAAAACTTTTCTAGAGCTAAATGAGCTGAACATTTAAGCAAGTAACAGCTTTTCTCCATCTACTATAGTTTCATTCTGTAGCCATAGGCCCAAATCTTGAAAAAATGTTATTTTAGGTGCAATAACCCGTATAAGAGGTTTTCTGACAACTTCGACCCTATGGAAACTTTTGTAGCGCTAAATGAACTAAACATTTAAGCAAGCAACAGCTTTTCTCTATCTTGTATAGTTTTCATTTTAAAAGCCAAAAACGTGAAAGAACGTTATTTTAGGGGCCGAAACCCCTATAAGGAGACATCTGACAACTTCGACCCTATGGAGACTTTTGTAGAACTAAATGAGGTGAACATTTAAGCAAACAACAGCTTCTCTCTATCTGCTGTAGTTTCAATTCCGTAGGACAAAAATATGAAAAAACGTTATTTTAGGGGCTGTAACCCCTTTAAGGAGTCATCTGACAACTTCGACCCTATGAAGACTTTTGTAGGGCGAAATGAGCTGAACATTTAAGCAAGCTACAACTTTTCTCTATCTGTCTTAGTTTTCATTCTATAAGCCAAAAACATGAAAAAATGCTATTTTTCACCTTTAAGGGGCCATAACTCCTATAAGGGGTCATCTGACAACTTCGACCCTTAAAAGACTTTTGTGGAGCTTTTGATGCTGAAGCAGCAGCATGGCAAACGATTTCATCCATCTCTTATACTTTTTGATTTACAAGCCAAAAACAGTAGTCTGACCCCCCTGGTCTATTTTTAGTAACGACGGCCATGTTGTTTGGACGGCAGTCACCATTTGTGCAATCTTGGTAGAGGACATCCCATAGATGAAGTGTGCAAAGTTTCAAAGCAATCCCTTCAGTGCTTTCGGAGGAGAAGATTTTCAAAGAAAAGTTAACGACGACAACGGATGACGACGGACGCCAAGTGATAGCAATAGCTCACATGGACCTTTGGTCCAGATGAGCTAAAAACAGATAAATTACTTTAAATTCATTATCTACAATTTATAATAACATGTTTTGCATCTTCAATGTTGGTCTCCATTAAGTTGTAATAATAATTCGACTGATTTCTTACACATTCATCATCACATTTTGAACATACATCAAAAACTTGACCTAGCAGATGCTGGCATTCAGATGGATACATGAAAAACATTTTAACACAGGCATGTAAAATGTGAAGTTTAACCTTGGATGAGCAGCCTTCAAGGTCATCAATCATATCTTCAAGGACATAAGGGGCATCTTCAAAAGCATTACCATAGTTACTAAGAATTGTCAACAAAGCACACTTTCCTTCCTCATCTTTGATAAATTCTGAGGTTTCACATAACACAGCTAAAAATTCAGATGGATTTCGTGATTTGTTGAGGTCCATTTCTTGCATTACAACTAAACAGTTTGATGTCAAATGTTCAATATTAGATTTTAGCAAACGAAGGAAAACAGATTCAACATTTTCTGATAAACTTTTAAATGACTGATGAATAAATAATATAACTTTCAATGCCTGTAATGAAATGTCTTTATCTAAATCTTTTACCAGAGAATTAAGATGGTCTAAAACTTCCCCAGCATTATTTTCAGTTAATACATGTTGTAGAAAGTTGATTTTCTTAGTTTTTAAATATATTGGATCTTTAGGTTTACAAAAGAAAGCTTTAAAATGTTTCTGTATATCACACTGGGTCATATACTTTTCTAACACATTTAACAGACAGTATACAATCTCTACATTTTCATTACTCATCACATTCAATATATGATTTAAACATCTAGTCGTGACTTCGGATTTGAGTGTTGGGTGTTGAGATACAAAGTGTAAGAATAGCTCAAAGCAGCTGACAGCTACACTGACATTGTTATGGGTCAGATACTGGTCAAGGATATTCAAAATGTCAAACATCTCATCTTCAGACTTCGGGTGGTATTTCCTCAGAATTTGTAGGCAGTAAGACACACCCCATGGAGTCATTGTTTCAATCTTTCCTAAGACAAAATGAGAAATATTCTTATTAACAACAATTCCATCCTCTTTTTTCAGAATTTCCTCAAGTACAACAATAGCATTCACCATAACAACAGGGTCTGAATCTCTGATACATCGGTAAAGCTGATCGACCAATCCATGATCCTGACACAGGCCATGTGACCTGGCATTAAGCTGGCCACACCCCATAACAGCTGCTCTCCTTACATAAGCACTGCTATCCTTTAAACCTTGGACTACACCTCGGATGCCATACTCCAGAAATGTTTCATGGTTGAGTGAGCACAGTGTCCTAATGGCCATTCCTCGTACCATAGGGTTACTATCAGAGCATTCCTGTACCAGTGTGTTAGTGGCTAATAGAATCATGTCTGGGTCAGAGGAGGCGTAAGTCGATAAGATGTTGTACAGCGACTTTTTAACAACTACATCTTGATTGGCTAACAGCTTAACAATCTTTGGAAGAGCTTCTTTAACATCATGCCCATAGTTGTGTAGGGACATTATCTACAAAATACAATTTTTATTTTATCTATCAATTCAAAAATAAGGGTTCTAATTAGACATAATAGGATGCTTCACCACATTTACCAAAACAAGATTTAAGTGGTCCAATTTGAAAAAAATCCTGGTTAAAAATTCATCTTCATTTTATTGTATGTATTAGCTGCGCAAAATTTCATTTAAATTTGTAAAGAGTTTTTCAGTTATAATCCAGAAACAATCAAAGGACTGGTGAACTAAACATTGATACTCCATGAAAAGATTGATTTGAATGCTGCAAATTTCAGAACCACAAATTTAAGTATCCATTTTTATAAAACCACTAAAATTGGTACCAATGAAAATAAATGAATCCACAATAGTGACAATATATCCTAATTGAATGTTATAAATGTAGTCTTTTAGTAATAGTGTCTTTTACATTTTGCAGAACAAATTAACTCAGGGCAATGCGACTTTTGAAGATAATGTTACAATTGTAGTAATAAACAGCCCATCATATGATTATCACTAACTACTTCATTGATTATAGAATGGTATTCAAATTTGGCAGCAAACATATATATATATCTTCTATAACAGATCTAGAAGCTCCCATTTTAATTATAATTCTTCAATGTATTTACTTTAGAGAGAACTGGTTTCACATTTACTGAGTTGATCTGTAGATTTACCAAGTCCTGAACAGTTTTATCCATACCACTAAACCTTCATCAGCTGTCCTTCTGTTTGTTCTACTGAAACTGGGCCTGAAATAAAGGAGAAAAATTTGATATACTGTATGTTAATAAAGGCTTATCAAGCTGTCTAATAATAACGTGAAGTGTCAATCTGAAATAGTTTTCAACCTGCAATGTAAGACAAAAAAATCAATTTTTCTGACATGTTCAACACAACATGTACACATACTATTGAACAGCTATTTGAGCTGAACATTTAAAAGCAAGCAAAACAAGTGTTCCTCCTGTAAGATTGCCATTTGGTCTAACAGAGGCTAGCTCCAGACATCTGTGATTTTTAGACAGAGCCTAATAGAGTCATATAGCTATCTGATTTTCGAGTTTTTTTTCCGTCTAGACAGTGTAAATCGGTCAGTCAATATTGCTACCAGAAGATCTATTACAGAACATTAATCGTTTATTGTATTTTAAATGTTATACGGATTGTCTAACATAAGAGGAGCATATTTATACCCCAACATAAATGCGATATAAATGTGCACTACATATCGTGTATCAATACTCGTTGACGTTAACTTAAGCATTTTAGACCTTTGACCTTTGATCAAGTGGGCGGAGCTTAATTACAGATATCATAACAAATGTGTAAGTGTGCGGAGGAAACAAGCAAAATTGATGTGCTATGTTTCAAGTTTATGAAACACAGATCAGTCTTTATTTTTAGTGCTTAGATTTAGCTCTGCCTTTTAACGCTTTAGCGCTTTGATTCTATCCACAATTATGCAGCTCCTTTGACATCATTGATAAAAGACGTTTTTTTTGCCTCTATTGGGCCCCTAATTTCTAAACGAAAAAAGAGGGGACACCCAAAATCAGCCACGCCCTTCCTTTTATGGTAAGTAACATAACTGTAAAATTTCATAACTTTTGATCACCCAGAACAAAAGTTATTGTGGAAACAAATAAAAAAGTCACTTTTTTTGCCCCTAATTTCTACGCAAAATTATAAAATGACCCCAAAAGGGGAGGTGCACATCTTCAATATATCTGTAATCACTGTGTAAAATTTCCAAAAGATCTAGCGTTTGGTTTTTGAGATTCAGATTACACAAGACAGGCACCCCATAGCCAACGGATGGACGGATGGATGGACGGAGTGACCGGACTACCAGACCTGCTTTCGCCTTAGCCGACACAGGTAAAAACCTATAAAGAAATAACAAGAAATTTTTATAACTTTGTAAATTAACTCCCAAGGACCAAATAAACCTGATTATAAAAAGAAAATAGGGGGTTACTGGGTATAAATATTTTCTGTTTTAATGGTTTGATCCAGAGGATTAAGAAAATCTGACAGAAATCTCAAAAATTGACCAACGATCATCCTTAAATCCTGAATTTAAGACCAATAAAATATTAATCTAATAGCAACAATACAAAAGTCATATCAACATGCATGATCTAGGAGCTTCTGATCCTACTAAAGCACTAGTAAAGAATTATTTGAAATATGTCACAGTCAATGTTATTCAATCACCAAAATTGGGGATTTTACCCACAATCCTTAGCATGATAGTATAGAGGTTAGGGTTTTAATATGCGAGCAAAGCCAAGCTCACTTATCATTCTAATGTACAAAGTCTGCCACATTGCACTAGACCCAAAATATGATCCTTAAAATAAAATTCTTTTCTGTGAGGATTTTTGAAGTTTTGGAAAAAGTCTGCACATGCACTGAAAAATGGTGGGAAATATTATTACATCGTCCCTTACTTATCTTGCCCCATTTACCCATGGAATAGATTTCAATTTGTTATCTTCATGTGAGCTTTTAGGGCAATGCCATCTTATATTATCAGAACTAGTCGCACTTTAATTTAAACATATTTATTTATCCTGGATTTGGAAACAAGCTAAATGCGTCTATAAATCCTCACTATCTAGCAGTTTGCGAGTGTGGCCTTTGTAAATGGTCCCATTGAGCCTACTCTAATCAAACTTTACAAAGGGGGCTTGAAGTTTTAATAAAAATTGATAAAAGGGACAAATATTGGGAAATAATATTATTTAAAAATAAAGACATATCATTTCCCCATATTTCGCCCTTTTTTTCATTTTTATTACGACTTTAAGCAACTGTGTCTTTATTAACATGCACAAGATATTGCTCTGCCTATACACAGGACAACCTTTTTTTTGTCCCTTCTGAAGGACTATCATTGTTTCTTGAGACCAACCTCACTAATTGTTTTTAGAGAGTGTTGGAAAATCTGTTCTTGAAATTGTCACCCATGACAAGGATCAAACCACTGAAATTGTAACAACTATAACGAGGATCGAACCACGAACCCTGGTGTTAGTAGCCCTATGAGTTAAGGTTCATCTGTACCTTTCGTTAAAAATAGCGAAATTTTCTACCTATTTGTTAGTATATGCAGAACAAAAACTACAAATAAAATAATAAAATGAAGCATAGCTGGACCTAGATATGGTAATTTCTGATTCAATTTCTATCAATTTTTCATTTTAAATTCCTTAAAAATAAAGATCTCTTTTTTTTCCTGTTCAGATTTTAAATTGAAAAAGGACAAACTATCCCTATTGTGCCTCTTACATGAAACGAAGTGAACACTTTTAGTGAAATCCCTTATTGAAAGTTGCATGAAATTTGAGGCCACAAGAAAGGGTGAAAGTGATATTATCCTTAAATCGGGCGTTTTTAAAAGCGGAGAAAAAAGAGATCTCTAAAATAAAGGATTTTTTCGGGAAGAATTTATAGAGAAAAGGTAAGAATTTTTAATATCTAGGTCCAGCTACACTTTATATTTCAATTTTATGTGCAGTTTTGGCTGTGCATATACTGAAAATAGATTAAAAATAACGCCATGTTTTAAAGAAAGGTACAGATGAACCTTAACGACTACACCACCAGCTTGCACTTTGACCCCATAATTTGCCTAAGCCCAGGAGCAAGACCCTATGGTAGAACCCCCTTACTAAGTCAGTGAAGGATTTAGTTGGCTCCTTAGCTTCTGATGTGGAGTTAATTTAATTATGCCATTTATCTGTTTATATATATATGCATGGCTTGTGGTAATGAATTCTAGTCTTTCATGGCATTTAATTTATTATCCAGGAGAAAGGGTGACATCTCATCACTCATGATCTAAACTGTTTTACTTTTTTTGATAATCTTTAAATAGTTACCTAATAAATTGAGAACAAAATTTGTGAGATCTTACCATGACAATAATAAAAGTTGCAGAGGTTGACTTCTCAGATCAAGCACTAAGGAAAAGTCCAGAGGGTTTCCGAGAAAATTCGGTCACACTAGTGTCCTGACAATGGTCTGATCCTGTCCTGAAAACACCGGGTATAAGCGTTACCGCGGGAGAGTCGCTTTGAACGTAAGGGGGAGTCCATATTTGATTAATTTAATTAAGGGCCAACGATTGATAATTTTTAGTGATTAATTCAATTAAGGGCCGTAAAACAATTTCAATGAATTATCATGATTGTGTACACAAGTCATATAAACACACGCTGGTAAATCCAATTAACCAATTAAAACGGTATTGACCTGTTGCATATGGGGGGGGGCGGAGGGGCATAATTTCTTATTTATTTATGATCGAAAAGCAGAAATAAATAAATAAAATAGAGATAGATTTAAAATCTTCAACAATATAGCAAGCAACTTGCTGTTTTATACTATCCAAAATTTCAAAATGTCGAGTTGCATACCTTTTCGCTTTATGTATACCAGTGGGTAAAAATTTTGGACAATATTTTGACATAGTATGTTTGGAAATGAGAAGACATCCCGGACCATAACATTGTAACATTAAACGATCTGCTACAATCGCACGACCAAAACAAGCAAACAGACGTGATAATACTTAATTTTTATAAAGCATTCGACACAGTTCCCCACGACCGACTACTCCATAAACTAGAAAAGTATGGTATCAAAGGAAACATCCATAAATGGCTAACATCGTTCCTTACCAAAAGAGAAATGCGGGTAGTAGTTGACGGTGAACATTCCAATAACGCAGTAGTAGAATCTGGTGTACCACAAGGCACGGTTCTTGGACCCTTACTGTTCCTGTGTCACATCAACGACCTACCCGACAGTGTGAAGTCTCAAGCACGGCTCTTTGCAGACGACTGCCTACTCTATCGAACCATCAAAACCCATGAAGATCACATAATACTTCAAAACGACCTGAAAAACCCGGAAGAATGGGCATTAAAATGGGGGAATGCGCTTCAACGCCACAAAGTGCTATGTCATGAGCATAAAGGCAAAATCCAACAGCCTCTACAACCTCAACAACACAGTTCTTAAACAGGTCACTGAAAATCCTAGGCGTTCTCCTTTCGGAAGACTTGGGATGGTCTAAACATATTGCAAAAACCGTAAGCAAGGCAAGCTCTACCCTTGGATTTCTACGACGCAACCTTAAAAACTGTCCTATGTCATGCCGAAAAACAGCCTTCATCGCACTTGTCAGATCTGCGCTGGAGTATGGATCAGTTGTGTGGGATCCGTATATTCAAAAGGACATAGATAAACTCGAGCGAGTACAAAGAAACGGGGCACGATTCATCACAGGAGACTACAAAAGCCGCCAAGAGGGAGCAGTTACGAACATGCTTAAAGATCTTGATCTATCATCATTACGAGACAGAAGAACCAACGCGAAATTAGTGTTCCTATACAAAGTAGTGGAGGGGTTATTACCAGCAGTAGACCAGGACACTTACATCAGACCAGCTAGACCAAAGAGGCAAATCCGTGCTGTCAAGTACAAAGACTGCCTGACAAATAACATCATAGATCGTCAGGAAACAAACAACACCAGGGCTTTTATCATACCGCCGTCTAAATGCAGCCAATACAGGAACTCTTTTTTTGTTGACACAATATTCCATTGGAATAAGCTACCGGAAGACACAGTGCGCAGAAAGACAGTTGAGAGCTTCAAGGAAGCTCTCCCGACCTGCTACTAAAGCAGGCAGCTCTCTTCCGATGCGTCTATACCAGTATTGGTCCTGCATCGTATTTATTCAGATTCTTTGATCAAATGTTACATTAGACATTAGACATTAGACATTAGACACCAGACATTATTTTATTTAGCCAATCAAGGACCTTTGCAGGCAATGACAATTAACATTTATGATTTAAAACAGTACTTAACAGAGTGAGACATAGCTTACAATTTGGACGCTCTAAGGGGAATAAGACAAAACAACACCCTATAGCTATGACAAACCAACATCTGCACTCATCTGAGAGATCGAAATCCCATATTTGTCTATAAGTGCATGCTGTCTTCCGTAAATTTTCTTGAGTGAAGACAGCAACCGAGGAGCATTAACATAACCCTGTGTGAGCAATTTTTGCGTCATATGTGTCGCTCTGCTAAGGAAATCGATGTAAGTCCCGCACGCTCTGGAGTTACGAATCAATTGAGATACATAACTCCATAAGCTGGAGCGGACGGAATGTTGCTACACAAGAAGGGAAAGTTGACGATTGGAAAGTTGAAGTCATCACGTTTGTCATAGAGCCTTGTTGAAAGTCTTCCTTGAGAGTCAATTTCGAGATGTAGATCTAAATATGAAGCAGATTTTCTAGAATCCGTTGTGTCCTTTATCTCAAGCTCCTGGAGGTATATGAGATGGAGAAAGTCACCAAATCGAGAATCGTTTAGTGAAAGGACATCATCAATATAACGGAACGTGAGGTTGAAAGAGAGAGGTCGTCTACGGTCTTTTTTGTCTAGAAGAGATTGTAAGGAGTCTGCTTCATATGAATGAAGAAACAAACCAGCAAGCAAAGGTGCACAATTAGTGCCCATTGGAATCCCTATTGTTTGCTGAAAAACACGTCCACCAAAATAAACAAATATGTTGTCAATAAGAAAGTTGAGCATGTCGATTATTTGGTCTTCTGTAAAATTGTTCTTTTTCTTAGACTCATTGATGACAAAGTAAGTCTTGGTATAATCGACTACAAGAAATTTGTACCTGCGTTTTCCATTCTTTTTGAAAAAGCTGCGTTTAATCAGCTGTGCCAATCGCGATTTCAGTTGTTCATGTGGAATAGAAGTGTAAAGTGTGGAGAAATCGAATGTTTTGATGCTGTTACAAGATGAAACTGATTTAGAGTTAAGAATCTCCATCAGTTCTTTCGAATTCTTCAGGATCTACATTTCATTGACACCATTTCTAGAATAACAACAATTGTAATATTTCTGGAGGCCGGATTTTATTGCCGTAAGTATTGAAGTCAATAGAACTGAAAGAGGCTTAGTGGTACATTTGGATGACCCTGCAATGAAGCGCTGTTTGTATGGATTTTTATGTAATTTAGGAATCCAATACATAGAGCATAGAGAGCAGGAACTGCTTACCCATTATCTGAACTGACTTCAATGTTTTACTTGTATTTATTTGGTTGTGTATTTGCATGAATTTTCTTGTCTTATTTTCCTGGATTTGAGTTACACAGCAATGCCACACTATGCATTGAAACATTTTCTAAGAGCTATTATTTCAGAGCCCAACAGAGTTAGGGAGGGGATATAACATTTGGTTCGTTTGTTCATACGTAATGGATTTTGTTTCCAAAATAACTTTGAATATATACATCATAGAGTGATGATATTTGGTCAGTGGGTACATCTTTAAAGGTAGTCAGTATCCGTATCAAAATGATGTCGCCTTGACCTACATTTTTCATATATTAAATGAATCAGGTTTTATATTTGGTTAAGATCTATATCTCAGCAACTGATCATGTTTGGTGGGTACATTGTACCTCCTGGATGGTAACCAGCATCTGTACTAAGATTAGGTAACCTTGACCTACACTTTCTGCTTTAAATTGACTCCGTTAAAGTATTGGTTAAGATCCATATCTCAGCAACTGCAATTGGTTGAGGAATAATATTTTCTAAGTGGGTATATCTTGGATAGTTTCCAACATCTGTTCTAGATTTAAGGACACCTTAACTGTAACAGGTGAGAGAATTAGCTGTCATGTGTGACTACTCAATTACTTTATATATTTGGCTTGTACCTTATAATAATAAATTCTACCTAATTTTCTTGTATTGCAAGCATTAGGAAAAACCAATGGTTTTTATTCAGTATTTTTGTTTATTTGCCTTATTGATGAATGTCTGTTCATTTTGTAAAAAAAGTTGTTAAAAAAGTTTTTTATGAGCTGCAAACGAAATTGATACTTAAATAAGTACAACAAAAGATAATTTTATTAAAAGTAAGGAAAATGGCATATGTTCAATTTATGCAAGTATATGAAGGTATGCTACATGTTGTTAAGATAAGAACACAAATAATTACTTTACAAAAATGCACTTCTAAAATTAAATAGTACAGTTGCCTTCTATGACGACCTGTATATATGTGTCTCTTAAGATCTACAATGAGTCTTAATAAACTTATGTATTCAATAAGAATACTCTCTAGTTTACCATTTAATCAAGACCCGTGCGGGTTCCGGGTGGCGAATAGACCCGCAGCAACGCTTAGCTTGTCGGTAAAAGTCCTCTGAAGAGCGCTCAGAAACCTGACATCGGGTCAGGCCGCTTTGCCCACAAAGCGACTGGGATGTGTGCTCCAGGTGGTTGAATGGGGCAGCCCTGACATCGAGAGATGCGGGGTCGTCAGGCGATAATGCGGAAAACCTGACCACAAACCATAATGGTGCACCGTGTTGGGAAAAATGTCACGTTCCTCGCACGTTAAAGAACCCTGCTGCAGGTCTCGGTAAGAGTAGGACCCGTAGGATCCCCACGCAGGAGGCTAAATTTCCCGCCCCTACCCATCACTCCTTGTTCCAGTGGCAGTCAATCCTACCCGATTGGCCTTGTGTCCCCATTTCTTCCACTTCAGCATCATTTCATGTTCATTGTATCACCATTTTCATGTTCATCTCCCGGATATAGCCGAAATCGTGCTGCTTGGGAGTAATGCTGTCTTCACTCAAGAAATTTTACGGTAGACACCATGTACTCATAGATAAATATGGGATTTCTATCTCTCAGATGAGTGCAGATGTTGGTTTGTCATAGGGTTTTGTTTTGTCTTCCTTTACCGGATTTGACACACTGAATTGGAAATTGGCAGCGCGGCGGGTGTGCTATAGCAGGCAGGAACCGCTTACTCTTCCGGAGCACCCGAGTTCACTCTTGTTACGACTTGAGTTCGCGTTGTTGATTTCTGTTCGGTTGTTTTTATGTTTTGTGTTTCCTTGTGCTGTTCTTGTTCATGTTTACCGGTTTTGTCGTTGCCTTTTCGGACTTTTGACACTCGAATGCCCCTTTGGTGCCTCTGCTTATTTAATTAACTAACCATTTAATCATATTCTACAGAGTATTTGTAAATGACACCACTACTACATAAAACAACCAATTGCTTTGTTTGATGATTATAGTCTATGCCAACAGGGGAGTAGAGTCTATCGTCCAAGGTACAAGGTAATTGATGACATATCTCACCATCATGGGAAATCACGGACACTTTATACCTCCATTTATCAGCAAGGTATATATTGCAATGTTCATCCATCGTAATGTCGCTGATGTCAAATATGGCAAGATCTGGATCCCTAGTGTTTAAGATTTTGATGACCTTGAATTTGGTGTCCAGTATTTTTATCTTTTTAGCATCAGGACAAATATGACATAACCTCTCACTTCCAACTGCCATCCTTGAGTTATGTTTCACATCCTCATCATTATACATCATCTCTCCAGTAAAACGTTCTGTCTTTATTTCATATCTTTCCTTATCTTTTTCTCTACTTTCTTCAGATCTCTGTCCAGCTTGATTTATTTTCCTTTCCCTTGGATAATTGACCTCCATTATTTCTCTTTTACCATGATATCTTACCTCAGCAGAGTGACCACTAGAGTGTACTTTTACTATCTTCACCAGGTTTGACCCTTCTTCTAGTTTTACACTATTGATAACTTTGTTTGCAGATATAAGGTCATCTTTGATTTTTCTGTTTGAATCATCACTAACATATGATGTGCTGACATCAACTAATAAGTCTTTATATTTCTCTAGCTTCATTCTCATGATCCCTCTACCTAGTGCACACAGCATCAGCTCATTGTTTCTGTAGGCTATTTCTGCTACATCACATTCACCATGTATTGATGACACCACTGTCCCAGCCATCACATTTATCATGTAGATTTTTCTACAGCATACAGCTATATGATTGTCACTGATTGGTGTAACATCTAGTAAACCATTACCCTTAAATTCTATCACAGACCTGATAGATCCATTTAAATTGTATATCATCACTGCTGAATAGATTGATGACTGGTGAAAACCCCAAACCACCATAATTCCACCCTGTAATTCACAACAACCCCCTCTGTAAATGTATAGGTAATGCATCATGTCTAAACTGATTTTCTCTTGAAGATGTAGCTTTTTAGGAATACACCTGTTTGATATTTGTGACTGATCTTCTCCTGAAAGAAAACCACAGGAATTATGTAGGTTATTAAACCAACATGATAGATTAATGTTATTTGAACCAAGCATGTATTTTTTTTTATTATAGTAAATACTTTAATGCTGGGTTTGTATCACCAGCAATGATAAACGTGAATTGCATCAAATAGTGATGGCTCAACTCATGCCATTAAACATGTGTTTACTTTTTTTGTACTGCATTTAGTCGTGTAAGCTATTATCGCTATACTGTGGATATACACTTTTGTGGTTTCCACAATAAAGACACTTTTTTTGATTTTATACCCCACCGGACAAAATGGCAAGGTATTACATAATGCCCTCTCTAAGTTCTGTGTCTGTCCGTCCGTCCGTCTGTCTGTCTCCGAATGTTTCCGGATGATAACTCGAAAACTTGCCAAAGGATATTTTGCATAGCTGTTAAGAACTATGATATATAATATGTATTTAAATGAAATTGCTGAAAATCCTGATTTATCATCTTATATATGCAGCTCCTCTGAAACTAATAAACTTATGCACCACGTGTAATTGTGCATTTTATCACGATACTAATTCCCACAGGATAATATTTGATAATGCACTATTAGAACATGACGGATATATGAGCATGCTCACTAATGTTCTTTAATAAGTTCATGTATTTTGTACCTTTTGTATCTGGCTCTAGTATTGCTGTCACAGGATTTGATTTAAATATCTGGCTGCCATTTGACTTCGATGCCACAGTTTCCAGTAAATGCTGGATTTCCCCTTTTAATGTTTCCTCAGATCGGAGAATGGCAGAAGTGACTTCAAGATGAAGTTTAAGGCCTCCTGTGTTATTTCTGTCCTCGGTCATGTCTTCATTGTCAGTTTCCTCATAAAAACCTGGTGAAAGATATAAGTATATCAGACATTTTGTTCATGTTATGGTTTCTGAATACGTGTAATTATATTTTTAAACAATTAATTTATCCTTGTTTAGGAAACAAATTGTATGTTAATGTAAATCCATTTCCAGATTGCAGTGTGTGTGTGTTGTCTTTGTGGCAGCTCTCTTCCTAAAAACCGAAAAATTACTTGAGACTATCCCCCCAAAAAAGGGGGGAAATTGGTCTATTAAAATTTTACCCTTAATGCGGATAGAACTACAAATCTTGGTTTTAGTAGCCCTATGTCTTAACCACTACACTTCTGGCTCTAAATACATCTTTACTTTCATTGGTCGTTTATACTCGAAAGTGAATAAACCTTATATGATAAGACTTTATTGGTGAAGCACACCTCGATCAGATGCAGAATGCTTTAACCTTTGCTGTAATGTTTTCATACTCTTAGACTGTTCACTCTTCTATCCTCTTCATATATTGCAAAAGTACTACATGTGTTATAAAAACTATATTAAAAAAACATTCCAATTATTACCATATTGTTCAGCCATGACAATGTGTGTTGAAGGAAATAAACACTGAAGCTTTTTCTCTGCTAGAAGTCGAGTGAGAAAAACTTTCAACTCTTGTTGTAATTTCTCATCGTCCAGTAAAACCATCTGTTTCACACTGATCTCCAACACCAGACTTCCCTCTGTTGCTCGTCTTAATTGTATATTGACAAGTCCATTGTTGATTTCTTCCTTCAACTCTTCTTCAATCTGTCGAACAACTTCTGGAGATGTCACCTCAGGAAAGGTCAAGGTAATAGGTTCCATCTTTTCTGGATTATCTGATTAAAACATTTTCAATAAGTTATTTTATATGGTCATCTGATGTACTGGTCATCTTTCTTTACTGAACAAGAGTCTCCTATTGCCAAAATTTTACCAAAGTATCTGATTCAATTTATTCAGAGGGACTTTTTATGTACACTTTGGTGTACATGTAGTATGTGTTTTATTTACCAACTAATGGTTACAAATTTTATGTCATAAGATGCCGTTACTGGAGGATATCAAAATGTATTTATCCTGTTTCATCTTTTTGTGATATTGAGTGCTATCTAAATCTTATATCAAAACAATAGTTTAGAAGATAAAACATTTAAAAGGTAAAATCCAAATACTAGTAAGAATATCACAATTTTGGGGCATCTTTTATTGTGTTATTGTTTTATTGATTTTTACCTTTCATTTTGATTTTCTTGTTTGGATTTTACCTTTTAAATGTGGTTTTACCTTCTAAACTTTTGTTTTGTTGACCCTTTTACTAGCCACTGTACAACACCTTTTATTATTTTAAATCTTAGATCATCTGGTTAACGAATAAATTATATACCAGGCCTGAGCGCCACAAAACTTTAAAAATACATTAGTCTGAGAATATTCTTATTTTCCATGGTGACTCCAATCAAACTTTCTAATTTAATGATGTCACAATGAGTTGAGAATATTCTCAGACTAAGTAAATTTTTAAGTTTTGTGGCGCCCAGGCCGGGTATACCCTGGTCATTATGTAGTCATAAAATTGGTGGATGTGCAAGAATTAGTTAAGAAAAATGTAAACTACTTTGAAAAACACCATGGCAAAATTTTTGCAATCGTATAATGTTATGGTGATGTCGTCGTCTGTGGACTTTTGGTTTTCGTGCAATAACTTGAGTAAATATTGAAAGATTGTTATAAAATTTTAATATTATGTGACAGTGTGTAACCACTTAAGGAAGTTTAGTATTGTATTTTGGGTTTGTGGCCTCTTCTATTTTTATTGAATTTTTCAAAGATTCTGTCAACTAAATGTGTCTATGGTTTTGATATACTAGTATATTGAAGTTTACATTTCCACAGGGGCCAAAGACGGGCCACGCATAAAAAATCAACTTCTTTATTTTTTGTACGATTCTATATTTTTTCTTTCTCTGGAATCCTTGTGAAAATGCCTGCTAGCATTTTTCAATCAGATTTGCAATATCTCTAACTGTTTTCGAGAAATAAGGGATCGAAGGGGTAGAAACATCTTTTTTAAAATTGTTTTGAGCAAATAGTTTTACACAAAAAATTTAGTTGTAGTGGGCCAGCCAATTGCTATGAAGTTTAAATATGATGATCATATCCACTACAGGAAGCTTCTTATTGCATTTCGGGTTTGTGGCCCTTACCATTCTAGAAAAAAGGGCCAAAAGGGGCTAAAACAGGTGTATTTGTAAAACTGTTGTAGAATGTTTATTATGTCTCCCAAACGAAGTTTGGAGACATTATGTTTTTGCTCAGTTCTTATTATTCTTATTATTATTATTATTATTATTATTATTATTATTATTATTTTTCTTCTTTCCGGGCGTGATTTTTCGAACACTTGTGTGCACCGTTTCTCAGAAAACGTTAGACGGAATTGTTTGATATCATATGACTTGATAGGCCCATATTCCTAGATGTGCCTCCCGAAAAAAAAAATTCAATATGTTGGAGGGAACATGGATTTTGGGGGTCTCAAAAGGGGGTGGGGTTTTGGAAAATTTTACTATAGAAGTCTATGGGAAAAGTGATATAACTTTATAATATGTGATCTTAACTTTGAAATACTCTCTTAACTTGGATATCTAAGTAAATGTAGTGGCAAGGTATTATGGTAAACCCTCCATTTCATTGTCTTAAGTGGGGGGGTGGGGTAATGCCCCACCCCTTTAAATAACAAAACACTTAATATTTTGAAAACCATTGAGATCCCCACCCTATAACCATATATATTGTTACTCCTTATGATAAAACAAACCATTTGGGTTCACAAAGGGGGGGGAATCTGAGGGGGGTCATGCCCCGCCCCTCCAAATGATAAAATACTAAATATTCTGAAAACCATTGAGATCCCCACCCTATAACTATATATATTATTACTCCTTATGATAAGACCAATCATATGGTATCGTAGGGGGTCTGAGGGGGGTCATGCCCCACCCCCTCAAATGATAAAATACTAAATATTCTGAAAACTATTGAGATCCCCACCCTATAACCATATAAATTATTGCTCCTCATGATAAGACAAACCATTTGGTACCAAAGGCGGGTTTGAGGGGGGTCATGCCCCACCCCCTCACATGATAAAATACTAAATATTCTGAAAACCATTGAGATCCCCACTCTATAACCATATATATTATTACTCTTTATGATAAGACAAACCATTTGGTACCACATGGGGATTTGAGGGGGGTCATGCCCCACCCCCTCAAATATTAAAATACTAAATATTCTGAAAACCATTGAGATCGCCACCCTATAACCATATATATTATTATTCCTTATGATAAGGCAAATCATTTGGTACCATAGGGGGCTCTGAGAGGGTCATTCCCCACCCCCTCAAATGATAAAATACTATTTTTTATGAAAACCATTGAAATCCCCACCCTATAACTATATATTATAACTTCTCATAATAAGACAAATCATTTTATATGAGAGAGTTAAATACCTTGTGAAAATAGGGAAACCCCTGCCCAATTTTTTTCCATGAGGTTCTAAAAATGCATTTAAAGGCATTTCCAGGATTTTGCTTACCAGTGGTACTTTTGTAAAACTTGTCTTTTAGGGGAACCCCTGCCAAAAATTTTTGCATGAGGTTCTAAAAATGCATTTAAAGGCATTTCCAGGATTTTGCTTACCCCTGGGATTTCTGTAAAACTTGTATTTTAGGGAACACCCTGCCCAAATTAATCACATGAGATGAAAGGGACTTCGTTTGGGAGACATTCGAAACTGCATCCAGTTTCAATTATACCTTGTTATTCTTTCGATTTTGAAAATTCTTTTTTCGTTGAATTGCTCATTACATTCTGTCAACTAAATTTGTCAATTGTTTTGTTATATATTGCACCGTTACATTGCTGCAGGGGACCAAAGACGGGTCACTCCCATAAAATCAACTTTTCAATTTTTGTTCTGATTTACAAATTCATTTTTTCATTGGAATCTTTGTGAAAATCCCTGTCTGTATTTTTCAATCAGATTTACAATACCTCTTAACGTTTTCGAGAAATTAGGGGCCAAAAGGCCAAAAACATCAATTGACATATAGATAAGATTTTTCTATCGGACATTAATGTGAATATATGTGTGTGTCAAATAAGCATTCAAAAGTCCACCACAGGAGGCAAGTGTCAAAAATGTTTGTAAGTCCATGTGACCAAAGCATTAGACTATCCATATTGGATTACAAACGTAGTTATAGAGCTCAACTTGTTACGGTCGTATCATGCTGCGCTCGGCGTAGCTTTTTTATTTCCACCTGACAAAACTATTAATCAATAAAAAAAAATTGGTCACTTTGAATAATAATATATGCATGAATGTATTTGGTTAATTTCTTGCTTAAGGTTCTTTCTCAGGTGCAATATGTTTGGGATTCATGATATGTCACCACTAGATGTGTCTTGGGAATTTTGGTTAAATACTTGGTTAAGGCTTGTAACTCAAGTACTACATGCAAAGGGTCAATGATATTTCAAGAATAGGTGAACCATAACTGGCTCCTAGACACATTATCTATTTAAGGTTAGACATGATCAAATTTCTGTTTCAGTTTCAAAACTTTACATACCAGATTTAGTTTTTAGTTCCTGCAATAATTCTTTCATTGACCTAGTTTGATAAACTGTAAAGTTTCTATTGTCTATTTCAACTACCAAGAACTCTGAAAGGGAAAACATTATTAATATATATGTAATATTGTTTTAATATAATAATCATATAGTGTGGGAAATGATCATCTTTTTGAGTTGTCCAATCTTGCTAGTACCAACATAATTGTATTTGCCAAATTATAAATCTACTTGCCAAAGTAATCTAAAGCCTTTATGAAAATAAAAAACCCCACATAATGAATGTGTCAGAAAGTTTTGTGTATCTAATATTGACTGCACCTTTAAGATCTTTAAGTTCTGTGTACTGTTGCTCTATCTCAGGTAACCTGTCAAATGGTGGGACAATGTAGGACTGTAGTAATGTTGTAAATGACCCATCACTCTGTAGATTGAGATGTGCATCCACACGTTTGCAAATTTCTTTCACTTTTTCAAAAAAGTCTTTGTATTCTTCTTCCGTTGCTGAGGTTTGCACTTTATGGAAAAAATGGTTCCTCATCAGTCTGAGTCTCTGAGCATCATCTCCTATTGTTATTTCATTTGGCTGGGGATCTGAGCTCCAACCTCTAGATGGAGGACTAATGAACATGTTGGAGAAATATTTTATAATTTTGAAAATTAGAGTAAGGTCAAGTTTTGAAAAACCATCAGTAGAAAGACTCTGTATGGTCAGGTAATCCGGCTGTTTTAATTTTTTCCTAAAATTATTGTCTTTCATCATTTTTTCAAACAGAGATGTGGGGGAAAATGGAGAATCTTCCATGATTTTTTGTAGAATTTTAGGGAAAATATCCATAACAACATGAACACAGTGAAGACATCTACATCTCTCATCAAGTTGTTCTGCCATTTTGCCTGAAAATATGTAAGGAACTTTACAACATCAATTAATTTAAAATTCTATGATCTATCTATGATTTATATATATAGAAATAATATCAAGAAAGTTTCCCATTATTTGTTCTTAAAGAAACGTTTTGAACGTACAAAATATGACTGGTTTTATTTGACACTCAAACTGAACTATATCAATTCAATCCTTAATTGTTTTATAGTAAGATTCCCTTCCCTTTATTTTCAAGACCCATGGTCTATCATGTAAAGATGGGATCAATTATTAAGAAATGTGTTAACCAGATTCCTGCCATGACATTGCAGCCACTATTCAGCCAATCACAACTACCACCAGTGATACAGCCAGTAGCAGGGTCCGATTCCTTAACATCCCTAACGAACACGATAAGCGAGCTTCAGGATAAAGTTCTAGATCTGCAATGCCGCAGCATGAAGAATAACTTGGTATTTACAGGACTTTGCCATTCTCCGAATGAAAACATTGAACTCGAACTAAGATGTTTTCTTCGCCAAGAATTAGGAATCCAACACTTCGTTGAATTCGGAAATGTACATAGATTTGGTAAACGTGGAAGAAACAATGCTCGTCCGGTAGTTGCTAGATTTCTATACTACAAGGACCTTGATCTAGTGCTGCAGAATGCGTATAAACTTAAAAACACGCCTTTCGGAATAAGTCAGCAGTTCCGGCTGAAATTCAGAACGAACGTAAAAAACTTTACCCAAAGATGAAGGAAGCCAAGAGAGAACAACGAGATGTTGTGCTAGTGCGAGATAAACTATTTATAGATGGAGAGCGTTATATCCCACCGGTAGAAAACTCAACCCCCGAGAGGACTTACACGGCTAAATGGTCACCACAACTTATACGTGATCGACGTCAAAATAAAAGCACTGAACAATTTTATACGCCTCTAAACCCTAAGAAAAGGCAACGACAAGGGTCGTCACCACCTACGGACTCACCTGACATTACCAAATAGGACAGGCAGGGAGATCTTACTCTTAATAGAGAACTGAACTGTGATTTATGTGTAAATAAAACTGATAATTATTTAGATAATGTTGATAATAATCAGATTGTTTTTTTAATAATAGTATTTACAGTGCTGTTGAAAAAGCACAAGTTGAAAGCTCTGGTGATGATATAGTTAAAAAACGGTTGAAACTTTACATCAATGTAATTTAGCCCCCCAAAATGAAAAATTTAATCTAGAACCCCAAAGTAACGATAGATTAGAAAGTACAGAGTCAGAGAGTTTTACTGAAACGGTCGAAGACACATGTTCATTGTCAACGAGTAGAAATCAATCGTTAAATCTATCCGAAAATTCTTTTCTAAATATTTTGTCTGTTAACTGTTGTGGTGTAAAAAAAAAGATTGAATTATCCAGAATTTGGAAAATTGATAAACAGGCACGATATTGTTTGTATGGTAGAAACAAAAACTGATGATACAGACAACATAGAATTGCCTGGTTATATAGTTCACTAAAATGCGCCAAGGTTAAATCCGGTGGTATAATGTTAGGGTACAGAGAAAAATATAGTAAATTTATCAGTGCTATAGATACCGAATTCAAATTTGTTTTGTGGTTTAAAGTAGATTCAAGTTTACTAGGTCTTGACAGCGATGCCCTTTTTGGTATTGTTTATATCCCCCCAGATTACACGTCATACGCATCACCAGATGCTTTTAGTCAAATTGAAAATGAATTCCTTTCCTTGTCAAACCAATACCAGAACGTAGCATTATTTGGAGATTTTAATAGTCGCACATCCACTGATAAAGATTTTTTCCAATTTGATGAATCTGATATCGATCACTTGAACATACCGTTTGAAGTTTTTGACAACAGCCCAAATGTTCTTGAAGTAGCAGGTATCCCAAGGGAGCGTCAAAATAAGGATAAAGTTAAAAACAGATATGGGTCTTTACTGTTAGATTTCTGTAAAGGGAACAATTTCTTTATTTTGAATGGTAGACTCATGGGTGACAAGGAAGGAAATTTTACTTGTAAAAATGCTAGTGTTGTGGATTACTGTATATGTAATGCTAATTTTGTAAATAGTTTCCATAGTTGTCATATTTTAGATTTCTCTAAGCTATTTTCTGATGTGCATTGTCCATTGTCCATTTGTATTGCTACTATTGTGTATGAAAATGACAAAAATGACTGTAATGATACCCCTATACAAATGAACTCAAATACCACTAATGCCAAAAAATGGGATAGTAGTAAAACTGATGAATTTCAGAGAAACATTAACATAACAAGAAAAGATGTTTTGTTAAATAAACTTGTTGAAACAGGTGATGTAAATACAACAGTTAATGATGTTAACACTTTGATAAATGAATTAGGAGAAATTTTCATTGACAGTGCTAAGACAACCTTTGGAACATATATTAAAAGTAATGCGAAAAATAATAGTAAGGTTAAAGTAAACTCTAAGCCCTGGTTTAATTTTGAATGCAAATTCGCCAGGAAAAACTATAGAAAGTTTAAGCGTAAGTTTAAAAATCATAAAACTGAAATAAACAAGCTCCGGTTAGTTGAGGCGGAAAAACTTTATAAGACCACAATAGATAGGTGCCAAACAAAATACTCTGATAAACTATCAAAAAAGTTAAAGGACATCAGACAAAATGATTCAAAACAGTTTTGGAAACTCCTGAGACAAGGGAAGAATAAGAAACAACCAAATATTCCAATTGATAGTTTATTTGATTTTTTTAAAACCTTAAATGAAGCACCTATAGAGGATGAAGAAATTAATTTACCTGAGCTTGATGAACAAACACTAAACCATGTAAACAACGAGATCAATCTGTATATTGAAAAAGAAGAAATTTTAAAGTGCATTTCAAAACTTAAAAATAATAAAGCTTGTGGCGAAGATAAAATAATTAATGAATACATCAAAACAACATCAGGGCAGTTTATCGATATCTATGAAAAACTATTCAATCTTATTTTTGATACAGGTCAAATTCCCGATAGCTGGCTAGTGGGAAATATTAAACCTATTTATAAAAACAAAGGGGACAGTAAAGATCCTAAAAATTTTAGACCTGTTACAATAGTCAGTTGTCTTGGAAAACTTTTTACTGCGGTACTAACAGAGAGACTAAATAAATATTCTGAAGAGTTTCAAATCATAAATGAAAATCAATGCGGCTTCAGACAAGGTTATTGTACCACAGACAATCTATTTACTCTACATGCTTTTTTCGAACTTCTGAAACTTAAGAAAAAGAAATTATTTTGCGCCTTCATAGATTTTGAAAAAGCCTTTGATAAAGTATGGAGATCTGGTCTATTCTATAAGCTTATGTTGAATAAGATAAACGGTAAAATGTTGACAGTCATTCAAAATATGTACAAAAACATTAAATCGAATATTGTCTACAACAACCACAATTCTGACTTTTTCTCCTGTAATAATGGAGTGAGACAAGGAGAAAATATGTCACCCTTTCTTTTTGCAATTTTCCTTAATGACTTAGAATCGTTCTTAGAAGCTCAAAATAATAACGGACTTACTTCAATAAGTGAAGATATTGAATCCAACCTTGGAATATATCTCAAAATCTTTGCTATACTTTATGCAGACGACACGGTGCTAATGTCTGAATCGGCCGTCGGACTCCAACAACAAATAGATAGTTTCTATAGGTATTGTTTGGACTGGAAACTGAAAGTTAATATAGATAAAACAAAAATTATATGTTTCTCTGGCGGAAGGCTTCCAAACAATTTACACTTTATTCTGGAAAATCAAGAAATTGAAATTGTCAAAGAATTTAATTATCTAGGCACAACCCTTAATAAAACTGGCAACAACCCTTAATAAAACTGGCAACTATAACTTAGCAATAAAAGCGCAGGCTGATAAGGGAACAAAAGCCATGTATGAAGTTTTTAAGTTGGGAAAATACCATAATTTATCTATTTCATGCCAATTAGACCTTTTTGATAAAATGGTAAAACCAATTTTACTATATAACTGTGAACTTTGGGGATATAAAAACTGTTACCAGATTGAAAAAGTACATTTAAAGTTTTGTAAACTTCTTTTAAGACTGAAATCTTCTACACCTAATTGTTTTGTGTATGGAGAACTTGGTAGATTTCCACTGATTGTAGACATAAAAAGTAGAATGATTTCATATTGGTCAAAATTAATTACTGGAAAACAAACAAAACTTTGTTCGTTATCATACAAACTAATGTATCAACTGTATATCACTCAAAATATAAGCTTTCAATGGCTCGACTTTGTAAAAGGTATATTTAATGAGTGGGACTTGCTAATTTCTGGAACTCTCAGACTATTCCAAATATTGAGTGGTTAAAATTCAAAATAAAACAATGTCTTTCCGATCAATTCAGACAAAATTGGCATGATGAAATTCAAAATTGCAGCAAAGCGACAAACTATCGTATATTCAAAGATTCGTTAGAACAAGAGAAATATTTTGATATTTTAAGCATAAAAGATGCTTTATTTTTGTGCCAATTTAGAACAGGGAACCATAAGCTGCCCATTGAGACTGGAAGATGGCAAAATATAGAAAGAAACAATAGAAAATGCAATTTATGCAATGATCAAATCGGCGATGAATACCATTATATTTTAGAATGTCCAGTTTTGGCCGGTGACAGAAATATACTTCTAAAAAGGAATCTTACAAGAAATCCGAATGTTTTAAAATTTAGAAATCTAATGACGTCACAAGATCAAATTACACTATCAAATTTAATCCAAATGCTGCGAGTTATAAAGAAGAGAGCAAGTCCTCCCATTTAATACTCTGTCATTGCTGTTCTGTATGTCTGATTTTGTTATGTGTATTTTTGTATTTGTTGTATATTATGTAAATAGTTTGTCTCTGTACCAATGGTTATGAGAATAATGTTATATACAGTACTAAGACGAGGATGACTATCACTCCAGAATCAAGTGGGACGACAAGGTAAGTATTCAGCCAATCACAAGGTCAGTACTCAGAGTGAGGCTGACTATCACTCCAGAATTCAATTGGGATGACAAGGTAAGTATTCAGCCAATCACAATGACAGTACTCAGAGTGAAGCTGACTATCACTCCAGAATTCAAGTTGAATGACAAGGCTAGTACCCAGCCAATCACAAAGACAGTACTCAGAGTGTGGCTGACTATCACTCCAGAATTCAAGTGGGATGACAAGGTGAGTATTCAGCTAATCACAAGGTCAGTACTCAGAGTGAGACTGCATGGCTATCACTCCAGAATTCAAGTGGGACTACAAGGCTAGTTCCCATCCAATCACAGATAGTACTCAGAGTGAGGCTGACTATCACTCCAGAATTCAAGTGGGATGACAAGGTGAGTACGCAGCCAATCACAAAGACAGTACTCAGAGTGAGGCTGACTATCACTCCAGATTTCAAGTGGGATGACAAGGTAAGTACGCAGCCAATCACAAAGACAGTACTCAGAGTTAGGCTGACTATCACTCCAGAATTCAAGTGGGATGACAAGGTGAGTATTCAGCCAATCACAAGGACAGTACTCAGAGTGAGGCTGACTATCACTCCAGAATTCAATTGGGATGACAAGGTAAGTATTCAGCCAATCACAATGACAGTACTCAGAGTGAAGCTGACTATCACTCCAGAATTCAAGTTGAATGACAAGGCTAGTACCCAGCCAATCACAAAGACAGTACTCAGAGTGTGGCTGACTATCACTCCAGAATTCAAGTGGGATGACAAGGTGAGTATTCAGCCAATCACAAGGTCAGTACTCAGAGTGAGGCTGCATGGCTATCACTCCAGAATTCAAGTGGGATTACAAGGCTAGTTCCCATCCAATCACAGATAGTACTCAGAGTGAGGCTGACTATCACTCCAGAATTCAAGTGGGATGACAAGGTGAGTATGCAGCCAATCACAAAGACAGTACTCAGAGTGAGGCTGACTATCACTCCAGAATTCAAGTGGGATGACAAGGTGAGTACGCAGCCAATCACAAAGGCAGTACTCAGAGTGGGCTGACTATCACTCCAGAATTCAAGTGGGATGACAAGGTGAGTACGCAGCCAATCACAAAGACAGTACTCAGAGTGAGGCTGACTATCACTCCAGAATTCAATTGGGATGACAAGGTAAGTATTCAGCCAATCACAAGGGCAGTACTCAGAGTGGGCTGACTATCACTCCAGAATTCAAGTGGGATGACAAGGTGAGTACGCAGCCAATCACAAGGACAGTACTCAGAGTGAGGCTGACTATCACTCCAGAATTCAAGTGGGATGACAAGGTGAGTATTTAGCCAATCACAAGGACAGTACTCAGAGTGAGGCTGACTATCACTCCAGAATTCAAGTGGGATGACAAGGTGAGTATTCAGCCAATCACAAGGTCAGTACTCAGAGTGAGGCTTACTATCACTCCAGAATTCAAGTGGGATGAGAAGGTAAATACGCATCCAATCACAACGACAGTACTCAGAGTGAGGCTGGCTATCACTCCAGAATTCAAAACGGGCAACAAGGTTTGTTTTAAAATTTACTTTTCTGCTTTTGAATTTGTAAGTAAACAGGGTCCCAATATTAAAAAAAAAAAATTAAGTTCATTATTTGGGTTTTACAAAAACTCCTACACCACCATAAAAAGATGAAAGGGGCTGATTTTGGGGGTTTCCTCTTTATTCATCTTTTGTAATATACTTCAGTTAACTGGGGAACTGGATTTAAAGTTCACTTATCACAAAGTAATGCACAAATAAACTCAAACTTCTTTCTCTCCAAAATTTTATTATAGCGCCATCTTGGCAAGCAGACTACACACTCCACAACTAAACCTAAATTATTTACACCCCGTTTCGGCACCTTCCAAAAACCAGAATTTCAATAATACGAGATAAAAATGTTTCTTATTCAAAATAGGAGCTTCGAATTATAAAATAATATTAGAAAATAATTTATATCAAATAGGAAATAATGTACGTAAATGCAAAAATATGGGAAGTCTAAATATTGAAAATATCATATATTTTACATCCCCCGCCGAAAAGAAAAAAAAATCCCTCTTTTTTTTTCTATAAAAGTCACTGAACAATAAAGTTTTCTCAATTTGTCTTACACATATCAAACAACTTAACACATATTACATTACAATTATAATATCGAGACTAGAAACTTTACCAACAAAACTATATATTTTGGTGAATCTTGTAGCACTTTGCAGAAAAATAATGAATTGTATAAAAATGAAATCTTTACAGTCATAAATGTGGTAGTTATAACATAAATGAAATCAATAGAGTCCTACTCTGATATGTAGATTATGTTCAAAGTGCTGACTTAACACAAAAATACAAGACATTGCGCACATGAAAAATTTGAGACCAGCTCAAATCCATTTTAACAAAATACAAATGCTCGTCACTAAAAACAAAACTACTCAGGTTATTTATGATTATCAAATACACTGACCACTAACATCGATTATCACATATACTCTTTCCTTATTTTTTTTCTAATTGCTACTGCTTCTATACCAATAGTTTCTAAGCAACTTAAAAACAATCTTTTACTTCACAAAACTTGATAAAACAATTTCAACTTTAACTTTGTAATAAAACTGGATATATTATGATTAACCTATCGATCTTAAATATGAAACTTATTAATTAATCAAATTCTAAGATTTTGAAGGGTTTTTAAAATATCCAATCAAATGCTAACACAAGTATAACTAGCATATAGAACATATCAAATTTCAAAAGTTCAATATAATATTCTGTACTGGTTCTCCACCATGTAATATACTTCAGTTAACTGGGGAACTGGATTTAAAGTTCACTTATCACAAAGTAATGCACAAATAAACTCAAACTTCTTTCTCTCCAAAATTTTATTATAGCGCCATCTTGGCAAGCAGACTACACACTCCACAACTAAACCTAAATTATTTACACCCCGTTTCGGCACCTTCCAAAAACCAGAATTTCAATAATACGAGATAAAAATGTTTCTTATTCAAAATAGGAGCTTCGAATTATAAAATAATATTAGAAAATAATTTATATCAAATAGGAAATAATGTACGTAAATGCAAAAATATGGGAAGTCTAAATATTGAAAATATCATATATTTTACACTTTAAATTAAGGCTAAAAAGGGAAAACAAATCAAATATTTTATTTGTTCCCACAATAACTTTGGTTCTGGTTGGCAAATTGTTATGAAATTTGACTATGATCTGTCTTACCATTAAACCATATGTAGGATTGATTTTTGAGATCTCCCTTTTTTCCCGCCGATAGGCTGAGCAAGGACATAGAAATGCCGGGCGTCCGTCAAAAGTTTTGTTAAAAGTTCTCATGTCTTCAATTCTGAATGGATGTTTTTGAAATTATAACATAATATTTATATCTCTAATAGATTGGATATTTTTGGTTCCACATGTTCCATGCTACTATTTTTGTGAAAATTGTCCCCACAATGAAAATGAAGTCCATGTATCGATTACACTTTTGTAAGCACTCTCACACCTATGATTCTCAACAGATGTTTGTGAAATCTATATAAAATGTTTTTATTTCTAATAGCTTCGACAAGTTCGAATTTGGGTACCGTCTATGTGGGGACATAGAAATGCCGGGTGTCCACCCGTCCGTGTGTCCGTCAAGCTTTTGTGAGTGCTCTCACGTCTACAATTCTGAATGGATATTGTGAAATGTATACATTATGTTTATATCACTAATAGCTTGGTCAATTTGGAATTTGGGTGCCCTGCTACTGTTTTTGGGGAAGTTGACCCCCTTTGACCATTAAAATGAGGTCCATGTATCCATTACACTTTAATAAGCGCTCAGGCTCACCCCTACAATTCTCAACAGATGTTTGTGAAATTTATACATAATGTTTATATAACTAATAGCTTCGACAAGTTCGAATTTGGGTACCACCCGAAGCAATGCAGAGCAGGGACATAGAAATGCTGGGCGTCCTTCTTTCCGTGTGTCCGTCACACTTTTGAAAGCGCTCTAACGTCTACGAATCTAAAGGCAGGAACCGTTTACTATTCATATTATGATATATACTATTTCGGAACACCTTCAATTTTACTTTCATTACGACTAGAGTTTGCGTTGTTAATTGACATTCAGTAGTATTTATGTTACCAGGTTTGATACAAGCCTGGTAGTCAGACTTGTCTGACACGAATTACCATAAAATTTCTAATATATTGTCGCTGAAACTTCCGATTGTTAAATTCAAAATTTATGAAAACACCAGATTTCTTTCCTTGTAATGCACATGGTCGATATCCTTGGTGCTGGATTTGGCTTCCTTGTTCGAACGTTTTGGTTTTGAGTACTTTTCGTTTTCAACTGTTTTGGAATTTGACCTTCCAATGTTTTGGTTTAAATGCTACTGATGAGAGGTTACTCCTTGAAATATCGATATATAGCATATCCAAATTAACCGTTTATACCCGCGTTTTGGTATTTGTAATTTTGAAACCACTGGGCGATAACCGCTGCTGGTGGACCAGAGGTCCCCGAGGGTAATCACAAGCCTGGTAGTCAGACTTGTCTGACACGAATTACCATAAAATTTCTAATATATTGTCGCTGAAACTTCCGATATTGTTAAATTCAAAATTTATGAAAACACCAGATTTCTTTCCTTGTAATGCACATGGTCGATATCCTTGGTGCTGGATTTTGCTTCCTTGTTCGAACGTTTTGGTTTTGAGTACTTTTCGTTTTCAACTGTTTTGGAATTTGACCTTCCAATGTTTTGGTTTAAATGCTACTGATGAGAGGTTACTCCTTGAAATATCGATATATAGCATATCCAAATTAACCGTTTATACCCGCGTTTTGGTATTTGTAATTTTGATATCTGTTGTCTTTTTTTTTCGTCCTGTCCTTGTTTGTATTTACTGGTTTTGTCTCTGTCCATCTGGAAGAAGCAAAGAGGCACCAATGGGGCATTGGACTTTGACATTCGAATGCCCCATTGGTTCCTCTGCTTCTTGTAAACGCTTTCACGCCTATAATTCCAAATGGATGTTTGTGAAATATAAACATAATAGTCCATCAGCCAAGTCGAAAAAGACGTCTTATTTAAAAGCTTGTGTGATACCCTTGTAGACCGAAATTTTATTGCATTATATCAAAGTGTAATATCAAATCTTTCAAAATTCGTTTGTTGTACTAATTTAAAAGATGCGGAAATTTGAGAAAAGTTATTTGTTTTAAACCATGCATCTATGTATACGAGAGGGTCAAACTTTTGACAATGAATTTTGTGGCTACCTCATTAAATGTACATAGATATTGAACAAATCACTGCATTTTGTTGATAGAATAACAGCAAGTTTAATACCTAAAATATCTAAACAAATATGGTCCAGTTTTATTCAAAATTAATACATATTTTCACTTTTAATAAGAAGTCGTCTTTTAATATTTAAAATGTATTGTCACAACAGCTTTGCATATTATGAATTATTTGATTCAAAACATACGACTCCATATTTTTTCAGTCATTATATCTTAATAAAAATGGAAAATAACATATTTTATTGTCAATTAATAATTTAACGGAACTTTAAGCTTACACCGGTCCGGATCAGTTTTTGACATCACTGTGGTCAAGGTCATTAAACATTACATTCTAAGTTGCTTTTTCGAGACATCAAATATGTTATTATAAAAGTTAGAGTATATTTAGTTCTTGTATAATTTAAATATTTTGTTAATTCAACAAACCTATGCTATAAAAAGCCGTTTTCTTTCGGCCCGTTCGATTTTATTCTACCTATGGTGTGTTTGACTTTTATGGCCCTGTCACACTATAACGTTTTAGCCAACGTGTGCCGACGTTTTAGAATATATTTTCAACACGCTGGTGTGCGTTGCGTAAGTTTTGTACACGTTATGAACACGCTACAAACACGTTCGCGAACGTCAGCGTGCGTTGGTGAACGTCGAGTGCTTCGCAAATTTTTCAACATGCTTAAAATTTCCGACGTTCGCCAACGTTTTAGAAATAAATAATTCGAACGCTAGGCATAAGTTAGAAGGACGTTATACACACGCTGATGTACGCTATGTAGTCGTTGTGCGCACGTTGAAATGCGTTTGACGAACGCTAAGCTAAATGGAAACTAACGTGTCTAGCGATAATGCAGCGCACGTCTAGCGTCAGTCTAACGACCGAGAAACCTATTCAACGTGTCTAAAACGTGTACAGAGCGCACAGAGCGTCATTGTAACGAACGAGTAGCGTATCAGCCCAAGAATGTTATAAGTTAGATTGAATTATAGTCTGTTTGAGTTTTATAAATCAACGAAAAATGGCTTGTAAATTTACGTCTTGCAAAATATTTTAACTATTTTAGTATGTCATGACTTTTTAATGGCATACGAACTCAGGCAAAAAAATTCAAAATTTTTGCATGAGTAATAAAAATGTTTATCATAGACCTTAATTGTAAAAATGGACCAAAAATTCAGAGAAATCCATAGGAGTACAACCTAGTGACCAGGAACAGCATTTGCTCCGTATACCTGTAAAAATCCTTTGTGGAGCTAATTGGTCAACTAATCTCATATTGTTAGTCCTTTCAATTATGATCAGGTGGGCCCAACACCTGGCTGTTCTGTCAGATTAACACACCATTTTAGGTATTAAAATTGGTGAAATATTTAGCATTAGACCATATGGAAAACTTTTTTGTTTTAGAAGATAACATCTTTATTTTTGTTATCAGAGTTCGTATACTAATTAAAAGTTTATTTGTGTTTAAAAAATAAATTTTATTTGAGAGACAAAAAAAATTTAAAGAATTTTCGTTGATTTATAGAACTCAAATGGACTTTTTTTTTATACAAGGGGGAAAGTCAATTTCAAAAGCTTCAAATACTAATTCAAACCTGGAAAAAATCTTTTTACAAAACAAACAATGAACAAAGCCAAAAAGATCTTGAATATAAAAAGACAACTTAGATGGTCTGGAACACAGGCGTTTGGGTCCAGGATTTTATTGTTTTATAAATAACGTGTATATAAAAAAATTTGATCTCGTCTATATACTATTTGTGGAAATAGTATATAGACGAGATGAAATTTTCTATATACACGTTATTTATAATAAAATAAAATCCTGGACCCAAACGCCTGTGGTCTGGAATTGAAAGTAATTCTTGCAAATTGTAATACACCTGTCGTGTTTTCGGTGGACATGTCTTTGGTAGAAAAATACTCAAATACAACGAGTAACGACAGTCGGTTAACTTTAATACTCATTTGAAATAATGTGTATTTTTAATATTCAATAAGCATACGCGTTTTTCTCTATCAAGGACATCATTAGTCAAGTTTTATAAAAAGGATGCTAGGCAAACTCTACATACCGGTATTTCTTACATGTATATACTAATTTGAGATTTTGAGAGTTTGTTAACAAGCGCATGCATTACTCTCTGTACATTTTTGACATATCAAAATATAAAATCTACACTATATTTTATTCTTTTAGAGTGCAAAATTCATCACTATAGGTTAAAAAACGGCTTTAAAATAATTATACATTCATGTTACCGGAACGCTGAAAACCGATATTTTTATAACGAAACAAAATTCACATGATGTATCTATAATTATTAATTAATCCAGCAATATATTTAAGCCAGATAATAGATCTATTTGGACTACTGGAAATAATACTAAAGAAAAGAACAGAAATCCTAGGTCTCCCCACCGAGAGAAAAAATTATAAGTTAGACTAACGCTATGAATGCGTTCTGCAGTCGTCACACGTGCGCTAGGCAAACGTCAAGTACGCCGGACAAACGCTATAGATAAGTTTTGAATAAGTTTGTCGTACGTTGCAGGTAGTTAGTCTGACGCTTTGTGGTCGTTCACCGAGATATTTTTTGAAACTTTTTACAGCGACTACCAACGTGTTCCAACGTTTTAGAAAATTATTCGAACGTTCGGCGCACGTTGGCTAAAACGTTATAGTGTGACAGGGCCATTAATAAACAATAAACCGTTACTTTTGATATGGTATGCTTATTTAAAAAGATCATTATGTTATTAAATAATCACTAAAAGTCCTTATGTTGAATGCTTGCTTTAAAGATATTTTAGCATGGAAATTTTGGTTAAATCGGTTTGATTGGTTGAGTACTTATTTGCAAAAAAATAAAATAAAATAAATCTTTTTGTTTTTCCTTGTGCATATCTAGGATTTTTTTTTATATGCAATTAATTAACTTTGCTTATTTTATTAATTTTGCTTATTTTTGTTGCTTTGCCCACATCCTTTGGGCTCGTTTTAGTAAAATAACATATGGTATATATTTGCATTACTTAATGTTTTAAGATAAAACGATATACTCAATATCAAGCTAACTAGAAAAACTATGAAAAACAGCTTACAAATAAATACCCAGATCCAATTTATCAGAAGGAATTTAAAATAGGCGGTGCACATCTAAGTCATGTTACAAAGCTTGTGTGAAAGTTTCATCAAAATCCATTGAGGTGTTTAAGAGGAGTTGCGGATAAGGAATGGGTACCCTCTTGTAGCAACAGCTAAGCCCATGTTTTGCTTTTGGAAACCACAAAAATCATTTTGAACAAATTTTTAAATCAGAGGTGCACATTTACGGTATGTCACACAGATTGCGTGAAAGTGTCATCCATCAAGAAGTTTATGAAAAGCTGCGGATAAGAGAATGGTACCGTCCCGTAGTCAAACAGCTTAGCCCATGTTTGCTATGAAACATCAAAAATCATTCAGATCAAATTTCAAATAGAAGGTACACATCTACATAATGTCACACAGATTGTGTAAAAATTTCACGAAAATCCATCACGGGGTTAAAAAGAAGCTGCGAATAAGAGACGGGAACCGCCTTACGGTCAAACAGCAAAGTCCATGTTTTGGTATGGAACCCCCAAAATCTTTCTGATTAATTTTAAAATACATCCACATAATTTCATAAAGATTGTGTAAAAGTGTCATAAAAATCCATCAAATGGCTTCAGAGGAGTTGCTGATACGAGAGGGGACCCTGGTGTGTAACAAAAGGATGGACACACGGACAAACACCCCTATCATTATATACCACCATGCGCTTTTCAAGTTAGGGGGCTTATTTTTAGTTTGTATAAAAATACAGGAAAAAAATATAATAATTACTTTAATAATGCTTTTAAAACAACAAAAGTACTTCTATTTAATGTTTAAAGACGAATCATTATGCAAAAAAGACAGACACATTTCAGTTTTTCCAGCTTCTTTGTTATATCGGTAAGCCGTGTAATTAGGGCGGCTTTTCCTGTTTGATTGTAAACAGACAGCATATCAATTTGTAAAAGGAGTCCAATTCTTAATAGAAAAAAATATGCATAAATGTTCTATATTTATTAAACATATTATTGAAAAGTCACCGTTGAATTCAATAATGGCAACAGACTATGACAAAGTTTTTTCAATATGTTTATTATTTAGCAACCTTGCCCAAGTGCACAAAAATCAATTATATTAGGTATTTTGCTTATATTTTCCAGCTTGGCAATGTAGGGTTGCTCTCCTAATACAATACCAAAACGGGTATAAAATAGTAAATTTGGTTATGCTGTATATGTATATTTCAAGGTTTAACCTCTCATCAGCAGCATTTGAATAAAATATTGAAAGGTCAAAAGCCATAAGTATTAAACGAAAATGTTATGCAGCTTTCAACATTTACAAAATGTGCCGGACGCACCACTGCTAATAGGTCAAGATCTTAAGGTCCGGTTGTAAAATATAAAATCTTTTGTTCTGCACGATCCTGTGGCAGATTATTGTTACAAGTATAGTCAGTCTGAAACCCTAATAATGGACGGACGGATAAGTCGAAAAATCTAGACGAAAATTAATCCAAGCAGATGGATAAACATGGCCACTTTGTGGTTATCTTTGTTAATAATATTAGTTTATTCTCTTCATAGTACATTTAAGAGGGAGACTTAATCTCTTATGTTGAACTTCTAAAAATGAACATATACATGTAAATCTATAACATGCATGAAGTTAAATTTAGGGAAAAAGTGTGATTTAAAAGCTACTTTAATGATAGTTAAATGTGCATATACATTTCGCCAATAACTTAGACTAGAAAGAAGTGGGTTTAGTTAAAAATATCACAGGAAAGCAAGAATTTGAAAAGGGATGTCCCCATGTTCAGTGCGAGGAAAGAAACCTTTTCATTCTTTTCTGCGCTTATACTTTTAAATTGAACAAAAAATATTATGCGGTATGATTTCTGGATTCTAAAGCAATCGCAAAGACATGATTCTTGATATTTTATTCAAAATTTTCATCAATAGTTCTGTCTTACAACCGTGTTGTTTTTAGTGTTACTACCAAACCCTAAGATCACAATGAAAGAGGGAGGATTGATGCCGTAAAAGGTGGTTTATGCCTTTACCAAGTCAAGACCATTGCGATCTTCAATTTCTCAGTTATGTCTTTTCACTTGGACATTTGAGATTGATCCTCCAAGTTCTGTAGTTTGATATTACCTTTATTTAGGAGTTCAGACCTTACACTTCAACATTTGATAGCTTAAGCACAATAATAATACTTTTAAAATGCGATCTTATTGACAAAATTTTCGAAATAAACTTAAAAGAACTTAAATGATAAATATAGACCACGATCTAGACGGATGGCGGAAAATGGCTTAATTATGACGGATTTTTGTCATTTTTTAATGCTACGGGAGAGAAATAGCTGTCTATTTGAATGTTTGTAGTTCTTTAGATATTAAGTAACGATTCTAATATATAATATAATAAAGATTAACAGTATTTAAAGCAGCAAATTAATTGATAAACTTTTAAAAAGCTTATTTTTCACTTTTAGAGTTATTTCCCCATTGTTTCTACTATTTTACATGGTCGTTTCGACGATTTTCAACATGTTTAGTTAAGTTTGAAGTCTTAAGAAAAAAACAAAAGCTTAATACAATATTTTCATGAGAAATAAAAAGTATGGCTCAATTTGAATTTATATAAGATTTTTTTCCAGACGTACAGTACCCCAAAAGGGCCGCTTTTTGTACTATTTTCCGCGCAATTTTTCGGACTACAACAAACAGAAAAATAATCTATATACATTAAATCTTCGATTTATGAAATAAAAATGTGGTCTACATGGGTATCATGCAACCTCAATTTTTTCTGGACCTAGCTGATAGACTATAATGTTTATATCAACAATAGCTTGAACAAGTTCCAAATTAGGTACAATGCAACTATTTTTGTAGAAGTTGTCTACCTTTGACCATGAAAATTAGGTCCAAGTATCAATTACGCTTTTGTCAATGTTTGTACGCACTCTTCCGTCTACAATTCTCAACAGATGTTTGTGAAATTTAAACTTAATTTTCATATCACTATTATCCTAGACAAGTTTTATTTTGAGTACCATATGACTTTTTATGGGAGTGGTGCCCTCTTTAGTGAGTGGATTTTTGCTGCTCGGAGTAGTTGTCAAACTGTACGTTCTGGCGCACTTTTGCCCATGTTAAACCTATGGAGAAATCTATGTTGTGGATATACTTTGTGGATATACCTAATAACCTTTTTTTTTTAATTAAGTGATTGATTGACATGAAGTGACAGATTGACATGTAGTGACGTACACACCCATGGACAGGAAGTGACCGAATTAAACCACACCCACATCAATGGGAAATTCCCTAATTGAACCACACCTCTTATTGATGGGGGAAATTGCCTAATTAATTCCTAAAGTTTTTTAATGTTGGTTTCAACCCCCAAACATGTGACAGATGTGAAGGGCCATCAATCATAAAAATCGTGAAATTCCTTAAAAGACTGATGTTGAATCAGTTGTGTAAACTAAAGTTTTCTTTATAAAAACCGGAAGTTGCAAGGTGTTTTTGGTCGGAATTGTGAAAATCTATAGATAATAAAATGTAGACTTCGCGCGCGGGGGGCTTCGGCGGCGGCGTGCGGGCGGCCGGCCGGGACAGAATAATTTTGTAACGGCTTTCCCAGTTATAACTACTAATCACACCCTTTTGATATATGGTATGGAGCATCAGGATTTTTTTTTTCATAGGCGTGATTTCAAATAATTTAAGACTTTCTAATAAGATTATACAATCATTAGTATCCACTTAGTACACTAACGTTGTCACAAACGTAAATAAAAACATAACAAATATATTACATAATTAATATTGTTACAGGTAAAATCGGTTTTACAATGTCATCCATCAAAGCGAAAAACATGACAACATATTTGTATATTTAAGTACTTTATTGAAAGGAATTAACATATGTTAACATGTTCATATTGAATCAAAATTAAACATTGTCAAAAGCTTTCACATAGAAATTGAATTCCGAAGCTAGACCAGTATAATAAATTCACAAAGATTTTCCTTTCGTGTTAAAATTTTCTCCTCCTTCCTCCCTCCCTTCGCCCTCCCTCCTCTTCCTCTTGCCTCCTCCCTCCCTCCCTCCTCCTCCTCCTCCTCCTCCTCCTCCTCCTACCTCCCTTTCTCCCTCCCTCCTCCTCCTCCTCCTCCTCCTCCTCCTCCCTCCCTCTTCCTCCTTTATTTTATAACAGCTAATTGATTATTATCAGTTGATCTTGCATGCATTAAACGCTATTTCGCTGAGATATAAAACAAGATAAAAATTGTACCCTATACCCACACCAAGTTAAAATGTTAAGACAGTCATCGTATCAATTAAGTGACTTACACCATTTGTAGTTTAAAAATTAAAACCCAATTACTGCGTGTCACTTTCTTAATAACATTAGAAGAGGGTTATGTTTTATCCTTTAACTATCAGATGGGAAATCCCCTAATGATACAAATAGATTTATGCCCCCACTTCAAACCATGCAAAACAGGTAGGGATTCTCTAAAAGTCTAAAAAGTGGATATAAATATTTTAACTACGAACACCCTAATTACAGGTAAGAAATTTATTTTAATGACACATGTCAACGAGTGTTTATTTTATAACCCCCAAAACAGGAAGTAAGGTTGTATCAAACAAAAATAAAACCGGCACCATCAATCATCTAAAACAAATTAAAATATTTTAATGACACATGTCAACAAGTGTTTATTTTATAACCCCCAAAACAGGAAGTAAGGTTGTATCAAACAAACAAAAAACCAGTACCATCAATCATCTAAAAACAAATTAAAATATTTTAATGACACATGTCAACATGTTCTTATTTGTCACATGAAACAATAAATCCATACATTTTATAGGAAATTCCCTATATAAGCGAGAAAATAATTAAAAAATCATTAGTCAACCGACAAGTTGAAAGGTGAAGACGTTAATACTAGTAACCGGAGTGGGTAAGTATGTTAACTATTTATATGCAACGATATTTGGATTTGACTCAAGTAAGCTACCAACGTGTGTAAAAAAAACCACCGCACTTTGATGGTAAATGAAAAAAGGGGGTTAAACCAGTTATAACATTATTTTATACTTCGAAATTATTATCTGTTGTTCGAAGTATACTCATGTAAGCCTTGGTTTCGAGGGAAGCTCCGTTTTGTAGTGATATAAGCGTTGAAAGGTGGTGTCGAAGGGCCGTGGCTTTTTGACGACAGTCTTGATCAAACATTTTGGATTTTATTGAGGATTTTATACCTTAACATTTAATGTGACTTAATGCCTTATCTATTCAATGCATTAAAAACTTTGACCATTCTCGTTGTAGATTATCAAAACGATGAACAAGTCCAAAACCTATGATTGTTATGTATGCGGCAAAGTATTCAGTCAGCAATCAAATCTATATCGGCATAAAAAGGCGATGCATTCAACAACGATATACTCATGTTCTAAATGTAGGTTTCAAAGTAACAGGAAAGACAGCTATTTGCGTCATATTAAGAAGCATTTAATAGTAAAGAATCAAACAGGAGGTGGAAAAAAAGTCAATAACAAAGACGAAAAAGACAACATAAAAGATGTATGTTCTTTTAAAGCACTCAATGGAACAGTGGAGACTTATATTATCCCAGCGGAAGGAAAAGTTAAATTCGACCCGATGACTTTTTTAAAAAGTAAATATTAAGATGTAAAAAACAAGCTTAAAAAGACCATTAAAGAAAAAGGTGGTATAAAGTGGTATTTATCTCTGAACATCAAAATGACGAGAAGAAATGGTGATCAGCTAGAAACTGCAGAACCACATTTTCGCGGGAAATGCCAAACAAGCTTGAAATTTGAAGACATAGATGGTGGTTTCAAGGAATCAATAAAGAAAGTATTCAACTCATTCATTGAATACCAAAGGCAAGGCAGTAATTGGACAATAGATAAAATTGTAGATTTAACCATACATATGGCACGCTACAGACCACTGAAAGGATCCAGTTATATTCCACTCCCAATCAAGTTAAGATCTAAACATGCTATCATCAACGTGAAAAACAGGGATAATAAATGCTTCATGTGGTCAATTCTAGCTGCATTGCATCCAGCAAACCGGGATGGGGAGCGTGTTTTCAAGTATAAAGAGCATGAATCGAAATTAAACTTTAAAGGTATATCATTTCCCGTGAAAATGGAAGACATTCCCAAATTCGAGAAGCAGAACGAAATATCTATCAATGTGTTTGGTTACGAGAAGCAGAGCGTCTCCCCAATACACATCACTGGTTTTAGGTTCGAGAAACAGATAAACCTGTTATTGATATCGGACAATAGAAAATCCCACTATTGTTATATAAAGGATTTAAACAAGTTATTGGGAGACCAACACACTAACCATAGAAGATACCATTATTGTCCTTATTGCTTACATGGCTTCACCAAAGAACGTATTCTCAATGACCACAAACCATACTGCATAACACATGGACCACAGAGAACTGAAATGCCGAAGGAAGAGGATAAATGGTTATTTTACAAAGACATTCGTAAACAACTCAAAGTACCCTATGTTATCTATGCTGACTTCGAAAGTCTTCAAGTGCCCATTGAAGGTTGTGGGATAGATCCATCCAAATCATCGACGACAAGGTCAACACAACACGTACCATGTGGATTTGCCTACAAAGTTGTTGGGCTAAACTCAGGAACCTCAAAAAATCCTGTTGTCTATAGGGGTTTGGATGCAGCTGATAAGTTTATAGATTTTATGGTCACCGAGCAGGAAAATATAGAGAAAAAATTTAAACTCTGCGAGCCAATGGTAATGACAGGCGGTGACTGGCAGTTATTCAAAAAGGCTGCAAATTGTCATATATGCACCAAGCCATTGGGAGAGGACCGAGTTAGAGACCATTGTCACGTCACCGGGAAGTTTAGAGGGGCAGCACACAATGACTGTAACATTAACTACAAGTTTACTGGACGCATTCCTGTTATATTTCATAATCTTCGAGGTTATGACAGTCACCTGATTATGCAAGCAATAGGAAAAGTTGACAAACAACTGAGATGTATACCCAATAACATGGAGAAATACATTTCATTTTCTCTAGGGTGTATGGACTTCATCGACTCCTTCCAATTTATTTCATCCTCTTTGGAAAAACTCGTAACTAATCTGGCAAAAGAAGGGTCGTCACATTTCAAACACTTAAAGGATCATTTTGGGAGCACAAAAATGGAATTTCTTTTAAGAAAGCAGGTCTATCCATATGAGTATTTCGATTCAGAGAATAAATTTGCAGAACAACAACTTCCACCGATATCTGCCTTTTACAGCACATTATCCGGGGAATGGATTTCGGATGATGATTATGCGCATGCGCAAAATGTATGGGAGACATTTTCTATACAGAACCTTGGACAATATCACGACTTGTATGTATTAACCGACGTACTACTTCTTGCTGACGTATTTGAGAACTTTAGAAACATTTGTCTGAATTATTATGATCTGGACGCTGCACATTTTTATACATCACCAGGTCTCGCATGGCAAGCCGCGCTCAAAATGACAGGTGTAAAACTAGAATTATTGATAGATATTGATATGCACCTATTCATTGAACAGGGCCTACGAGGAGGAACATCAATGATAACACATCGTTTTGCCAAAGCTAACAACAAATATGTTCCAGGCTTTAATCCCAAAGAGGAAAGTAACCATCTGATTTATCTAGATGCAAATAATTTGTACGGCTGGGCTATGTCTCAATCACTTCCTGTAAGAGACTTCAGATGGATGAATGAACATGAAATTGAGAGTCTACGAATAAGTGAAGTTGAAGACGACAGTGACAGGGGTTATATAATGGAGGTTGATCTAGATTATCCTGAACACCTCCATGACCTTCACAACGAATATCCACTTGCTCCCGAAAAAATGAAGGTTTCGGACGAAATGCTATCTCCATATGCAAAGAACCTTTTGGAAGAACTTGGTCTCAAAGGAACATCAACAGAAAAACTCATTCCAAATCTTAAAGCCAAAGAGAAATATGTGGTTCATTATAGAAATCTTAAACTATATACGTCTCTGGGTATGCAAGTCACCAGGATACATCGTGTGATGACCTTTACACAAGAGCCATGGTTGAAGAGGTATATTGACTTCAATACAGAGAAACGAAAACTGGCAAAGAACGATTTTGAGAAAGACTTCTTCAAACTAATGAACAATGCAGTATTCGGTAAGTTCATTTATTATGTATAATAATAGCAACAGTAACGAAAGTTATAGAAACGCAGTAGCCAGCACAATTAGTAATTATACTCAAACATTTAATAGTCTGTGACTTTAAATGAAGATAATAATACTAGCTATATTGTGAAATTCACATACTGAATCTAAGAATGATTTGCTTTGAGATTTATATACTACCAATACCTTTATTTATTTATTTATTTATTTATTTATTTATTTATAACTAGGAAAAACTATGGAGAACCTCAGAAAAAGGATCGATATTCATCTGGTAAACAATCAGTCCAAGGCAAGAAAAATAACAAATAAACCAACATTCAATGCCTTTAAGATTTTCAACGAGGATTTGATCGCCGTACATATGTTGAAACAAAAGCTCTATTTGAACAGACCCATCTATGTAGGATTTTCCATACTGGACGTGTCAAAAACATTGATGTACGATTTTCATTATAACTATATGAAACAGAAGTATCGACAAAACGCACAACTCTTGTTTACAGATACAGATAGCCTTTGCTACAGCGTTTACACACGTGACATATACAGCGATATGCTCAATGACAAAGAATTGTTCGACACATCAGAGTATAAGCAAGACCACCCACTGCATAGCACGGTTAACAAGAAAGTTCTTGGTAAGATGAAAGATGAGACACATGGCATTCCTATACATGAATTTGTAGGACTCAAATCAAAAATGTATTCCCTTATCTACAACGAAGATGACAAGATGATTGAAAAGAAAACAGCAAAAGGAATCAAGAAATGTGTCATTAAACATCATACCAGACACGAAGATTACAAACAGTGTCTGTTTAATAAAACCATTCACATGTCCTCAATGAATCAGATCAGATCATATGACCACCAGTTGTATAACATAACTATCAACAAACTAGGGCTATCACCATTTGACGATAAAAGGTATATTCTCGAAGATGGAATAAGCAGTCTAGCATATGGTCACTGGAGAATATAAATCACACCAACACTACTGCCATTTCATTTCTTTCTATGCAATTAAAGGAGTAAGACGTGTTCTTATAATGAGCAGTTGTGGTGATTGTGACTTGAAATTTTCTAGAAAAGACAATTTAATGCGACACTTGAAAAATAAGCATGGATATATTGATTATGAAACAGGAGGAGTAGGAGATGGTGAGGGAGGGGTGACACTACAGCACCCTTTCACTATGATGTTAGCAGGACCAACTGGATCTGGGAAGACGTTTTGGATGAAACGACTCCTAGAAAATACAAAATCTATGATAAAACCGAATCCTGAACGCATTATTTGGTGTTACAAACGATGGCAGCCAATGTTTAACGAATAGTATTTGTTCATGGTATTCCAGAGGACCTAAATGAAGATTCATTTATAGACACAAAATTCCCTACATTAATTATCTTAGACGATCTCATGAAAGATGTTGCTTCAAGTCAAGATGTTTGTGAACTCTTTGTGGAAGGAAGTCACCATAGGAATCTCAGTGTGGCATGTCTGGTACAAAACCCATTCTATAAAGGAAAAGGAAGCAGAACCATGAGTATCAATAGCCAGTATTTGGTTCTTTTTAAAAACCCGCGTGATCAAGTTGGGCCTTCTACTCTAGCAAGACAAATGTATCCCAAAAACTCTAATAGATTCATGAAAAAATATACAGAAGGAACTAAACAGCCATATGGATATTTGTTTATAGATTTGAAACAGACCACACCCGATGATGAGCGACTAAAACTAATGTTTTTGAAGGTGCTACAGTTCAAATTGGTGGCAGTCAGTATACAAACAGAGATACATCTGATATTGCTCATTTAAAGGATAGACATCAAGGTGAACAGACGCATTGTGACGAAAGTCTAGATACCAAAGACATAGAGATAGGAAATAGCCACGACACAGATAAACATATAAACGATAAGATGCCTTCTTGTGATGATTGCGGATTAGTTTTCGAAAGTGTACCTGATTTGGTCAGGCATATAAATAGATGGTGTCCTGAGAACAAGAGAAAGTTCGATGATATTGTGGTTGATGAACCTACTACTAAAAAACGAAAAATTGTCATCGAAGACGGTGAGGAAGTCGCATTTGAACGTATAGCAACATACACTAGAGAAAGCAACGAGAATGAGTGGCAAACCAAAGTTGATAAATATATCTCAGAAGGATTGGTTGACAAAAAGGCTAGAATTAAAGCTAATCATAAATTTAAAGCTGAAGAAATGGATGATTTCACTTCCAGATATGCAGATCTGCTTACATATATGCTACAGTTACAGGATGGACACTTACATAAAAAAGTTATAACCATGATAGAAAGGTTAGTTAAGGATGGAATGGACTATAAGAAAGCAATAAAAATTTCCACCAGAAAATACAAACCAGTGCTAGAAGGCTATCTTGTTGATGTCATCGAAAATGAAACATATGAAAATGATGAGGATGAAGACAGTAATGGGGAAGAAAGCGAGGAGGAAGAAGAGAAAGGGGAGGAGGGAGAATAGACAGTATAAATTAATATTAAAATATTGTTTTTATTAGTATCAGTTAGTAATTTGAATTGAACAGATGTCTTCTCCCTCGGAAATATATCTTAAAAAGATATATTATAATACATCTAACCCTGCAAGTTTTAGCGGACCCGATAAGTTGTACAGATTTGTCCGAAAAGAGGGAAAATTCGTCTTAAGTAGATATAAAATACGTAAATGGTTGCAACGACAAGAACCGTATAGCCTACAAAGACCTGTAAAACGATCGTTCACACGAAATAGAGTCATAACATCTGGAATCAATGATCAGTGGGATGCAGATTTGATGGATATGACAAAATTTGCTAAATATAATCATGGATTAAGTTTTGTTCTTGTGGTTATAGACATTTTTTCCAAATATGTATGGATGAGATCATTAAAAGATAAAAAGGGAAAATCTGTAGCCGACGCATTGAAAGACATTCTCCAACAAGGAAGATCACCAAACAGAATACGCACAGATAAAGGGCAAGAATTTAAGTCAAAGGAAGTAGAGGCAGTACTTTAACGACGAGGAATACAACATCTATATGCTCAAAATACGGAAATTAAGGCTAACTATGTAGAAAGAGTCATAAAAACCATTAGATCTAAGATAACAAGATACATGACCTATAAGCAGAACTACAATTATACAGATACCCTATATGATTTCGCCAGCAGCTACAACAAGACCTTTCATAGAACTATTGGGTTACCACCAGAAAAAGTTACAAAAAGTAAAGAGACCAACTTATGGTGGAAAATGTATTGGCCTAAGAAAACAGTTTCAATAGTTAAGACAAAGACAACAAGAAAGCCGTTTCGTTTAAAACTAGGAGACAAAGTTCGCGTGACCTACATCAGAAATCCTTTTACTAGGGAATACGATGAAAAATGGTCGGGTGAAATATTCAAAATCTCTCAACGCATCCTACGTGGTGGACTACCGGTATACAGAGTGGTGGATTTTAATGATGAAGAAATAAAGGGAACATTTTATCAATCAGAGTTACAAAAAGTTGATGTGCGAGATGACGATATGTGGTGAATAGAAAACGTTATAAAGACAAGAGGAAAGGGACATACAAAACAATATTTCGTAAAATGGTTAAATTGGCCAAAAAAATTTAACTCATGGATATCTGCTAGAGATGTGACCAACCTGTAAAATAAAGATTCATGAACAATATATTGATGTGTGATTATCTAGATGAATAATGTTGAAAATATTGTGTATATTGTAAAGACAATATGTGGATGTCTCTCCGACCCATAATTGTCTCATTACGGAGATATTAAATAATTGCATAGAGTCTTTTGTCTTTTTATAATAAATACATTCAAACGTATCTGTTCTTGCAAAAAAAAAAGAATCTTGGAGACTGTATCTCTTTTTGACTCATTAGAGACACTCTAATGTCAACACCACAGTTCTCGAAGCAAACTAATGATGTATGAAAAATCCTCAACCAAATATTCAAAGTACTAAAATAAATGACCGAATTTCGTTTAACAGAAAGTATGTGGGTGACGCACATACAATCGAACCATATAATATGGGACTCGATGCTGAAACTGTACACTAAACATTAAAAAAAGGAACATACCAACAAAAACATAAGAAATACAACAAAATTAAACTACAAACACAAGTTATGGCAATAAGCTGCTGGAAAACCCGTTACAAAATTATTCTGTCCCGGCCGGCCGCCCGCACACCGCCGCCGAAGCCCCCCGCGCGCGAAGTCTACATTTTATTATCTATAGATTTTCACAATTCCGACCAAAAACACCTTGCAACTTCCGGTTTTTATAAAGAAAACTTTAGTTTACACAACTGATTCAACATCAGTCTTTTAAGGAATTTCACGATTTTTATGATTGATGGCCCTTCACATCTGTCACATGTTTGGGGGTTGAAACCAACATTAAAAAACTTTAGGAATTAATTAGGCAATTTCCCCCATCAATAAGAGGTGTGGTTCAATTAGGGAATTTCCCATTGATGTGGGTGTGGTTTAATTCGGTCACTTCCTGTCCATGGGTGTGTACGTCACTACATGTCAATCTGTCACTTCATGTCAATCAATCACTTAATTAAAAAAAAAGGTTATTAGGTATATCCACAAAGTATATCCACAACATAGATTTCTCCATAGGTTTAACATGGGCAAAAGTGCGCCAGAACGTACAGTTTGACAACTACTGCTCGGCACGGGAACCCAGGACTTTCATTCTTGCTCATTCAGAAATAAAGGGCCCTAATTTGGGCAAAAATGCAACATTTTAATTTCTGGTCCATTTTTTGATTTATTTTTGCAAGTTAAATCTTGTCAAGTAGTGGATACAAAAAGTAAGTTTATTGATGGTCCGATTTCAATTTTTTTTTGCAGATAAAATCTTGTCAAGTTGTGAATTTATAAAATTGAGGACTCATTATGTGAGACTCCCCTCCCCCTTATCACTGTTAGGGGTCAAACGGGACAAAAATGAAATGTAGCAGACATCCTTGAGTAGGAGGCAGAATGCGAAATATTTTTGTAACTGTAATTGTCCCCCGCCGCAACGCGAAGCAGGGACATAGAAATGCCAGGCGTCCGTCCCTCTTTATCGTAACAGTTTACCCAGCAACCATTAATCATAAGCTTTCGATGTTTGATATTCAGCTTAAGGTAGGAGTCCCATATGGAAGGATGCGTTTTCAGATCTGCCAATCATCTACTTCCTGATTAACGAGCCAAAATGGATTTTTTCCACTCAATGGGCGGGGGACCTAGAATCTGTTCTTTTTTATTCTGAAAATAATGAGATGTGGAATAAGTTTACGAAACACAGCTCACATAACAAGCTATAGGTCTGCTTTTGATAAAAAAATATTTTCTTTTGAAGTCACAATGTGGGTGGGAAGTCTACCAAAGGCTGCATGTGTCAAAAAACTTTTTCAGTCCACCGTGGATTGCATGTGTCACAGTCATATCATGCTGTGCTCGGGGAAGCTTTTTATTATGTATCTTGCACTGATACAGTCTAATATCTAGTGGTATTCAATTATCTCCCCTGCAGAAAACAGCTAATGTGTTTTTAAATTTTTAACGATGACAACAACGATGGCGACGGCATATAAACAATCTTCAATTTTCATTTATTACGCATGGATTTGACTACTATCATATACGTTGGACATGTTATGTTATTAACGAATCTTTTCTGTTGCGTAAAAAGTTGTTTATAAGGTCAACAAAAGTGCATATTTTAACAAATCGAGTGAAACTTATTGGCCGTTGGAAAAAATTAAAATGTCAACTCAACCTTTAAAAAATCGCACAAGGCGTAATACCTGCAGTACATTTTCGAAACTTGTGGGAATGTTAGGTTATTACCTTTTCTTTCGACAGATATTAGTTTAAAAATTATATTTTACTGTTATCATCTAACGATCCATTTGAATTCAATGTGTAACTATGAAAAACTTTCAAGGGACACAACCAAGTTCTATCTTTAATAAATTATTAACATGATAAATGGGAGGCATTCCTATTTTTAAAACGGATGACTGAATATTGAATTGGACATTTACTCCAATACAATGCAAATTCACATACTGTTGATCCCAATTTACGGACACCGGTCAAAAAGGTAAACATGTTCTATGACATAATCGAATTCAACAGGTAAATCGTGTACTTTTAAAAAGAAGGTTGTCAAGACGGACTAGAAAAATAGGTCTTTTTCTTAATTTTATTTTGGCTTTACCTCTTGCAGTACATTTCTGAAAATTTGCAGATGGGAAGATATACATTTAAACAAATAGTGTGATTTTTTTCAATTTTTTATATAAAAGTTAAAGTTGTGCGATCCATTTCAGTTTGCACCGTATGCATTTCATAAATATCCACATAATAACATGCATTAAAATGCAATCTGTTACTTTTAAAAACTCTTTTTAATTCAAAAAAGTTTATTTTATCAGCATAACTTAAAATTGGAAGAAATTTTGTACTAAAAAGAACTTTTGATTCACTTGACAACAAGGATAAACATTCGAATTGACTTTCCTATCTTTTCCGATGAAGAGCTCACATTCTATTGTTTAAATACCACCGGTTTTCGGACTGGATACATTATATTATGGAGTCAAAATGGGGCCAACCACAAAACATCGACTTATTTTTAGCTCATTAGCTCATTTAGAAATAAAGGGCCCTCATTGGGGCAAAAATGCTCACATGGACCTTATCCTAAGGTCCATGTGAGCTATTGTCATCGTTAAGCGTCCGTCGTCCCCGCTGTCCGTCGTCCGTTAACTTTTCTTCAAAAATCTTCTTCTCTGAATAGAAGAAAATGAGATGTGGAATAAGTGTACACAACCTACAATATAAACGTAAATTTAAAACATCCACAATGGAAAACAGCCAGCAGCCCTCAATGTGACCAGCGGTCGCTGCTCGCTGTTTTTCAATTGGCCCCTGGATTGAAAACAAACTACATATGATTCAAGCCCAATCCTAAAGTGCAATGAATGACCCTCTTCTTGACAAAACAATTAACATAAATTCGACTAAATACAAACATAAGCTTTGGTAAAGACGTGGCTTAGGACAGCCACATTAAAAATATGGCGAAGTTTAACTATATTTTTGGCGCCAACCTTCCCCCTATTGGTAATAACAAAGCACAAACTAACACACAGTAAAAAACAAATCGATAGAAGTTCAATTCAACAAGAGTATCTGAGACAAAAGGACAACAAGTAATTAACGGGACGTAGAGATACTCTCTTGAGAACACGAAGTTACTGACAGCTAGCTAAGAAGTATCCATCGACTGATGTAAAAAATCAAGTATGTCGATTTTAAATCCGACACTATACATCAAACAAGTCATGATTTGATGATGCATCATCACACAAGACCGACACACTTGACCGCTGTAATGCTCAAAAATGACATAAGTATAAAAAAGAATAAAAAGTATAACAAGAGGCTCCCAGGAGCCTGAATCGCTCACCTGGTCTTGATGTTAACCCTATGAAGACTTTTGTAAAGCTAAATAAGCTGAATGTTTAAAGAAGAAAAAAAAGCTTTTCTCTATCTGCAATAGTTATCATTCTAGATAAGCAAAAATAACTATTATTCACCTTTTAAGGGGCTGTAACCCCTATAAAGGGTCATCTGACAACTTAAACCATATGGAGACTTTTGTAGAGCTAAATGAGCTGAACATTTAAGCAAGCAACAGCTTTTCTCTATCTGCAATAGTTTTCATTCTATAGGCCAAAAACACGGAAAAACACTATTTTTCACCTTTAGGGGGCTGTAACCCCTATAAGGGGTCATGTGACAACTTCGACCATATGTAGACTTTTGTAGAGCTAAATGAGCTGTACATTTAAGCAAGTGCCGTATAGTGGTTTTGTAATAAAAGAAAACGTCCAGCTAGGTTTACGTTGTATTGAAAGCATAAGAAATCTGTCATGGGGACATGACGTTACATAGAAACCGCGCTACATAGAATGACGTTATTAGGCGGAATTTACAACATTCTGGGGGCCACGCAAAAGTGAATGAAATGAAAATTCAAAATAACATATAGATCGAACAACTTAAGCAAAATCTTCGGTATAAATAAAAATATTAATTAAAACTAGAAAAATGAAAAATCACTGAACTGTACTGGCGCACGTAAATAGGCATATATAGGCTTTACTAACGTTTCCGTTTTTCTCTCTAATATTAAGCGCTCCTGTAAAGTCTATACCGGTTACCGTAAATGGTGGTGATTCTCTCAATCTGTCTTTCGGTAACGGTGGCGGATCAGGTGCGTTATAATAGTCTCATTGACTGATGACGTAGGCGGAAGTTCATGTTACTCATTCTCATTATTTTAATATCCATGCTAGGGAACGGACGTGTCGAGTGCGACACGTCATACTGTAAGTATTCCATTTTATTTGCCTTGGTGGCTATGCATTTATATTTTATAGGCCTAGGTGGCCATGCACTGATAATTTATAGGCCTAGGTGGCCATGCACTGATAATTTTAAGGCCTAGGTGGCCATGCACTGATAATTTATAGGCCTAGGTGGCCATGCACTTTAAGGCCTAGGTGGCCATGATATAGACCTAGGTGGTCATGCACATATAGGCCTAGGTGGCCATGAACATATAGACCTAGGTGGTCAAGCACATATTGGCCTAGGTGGCTATGAAAAGATATTTCATGAAATAAATATTGAGTCACATGTGTGCACGTTTGTTGCGTAGAGAAAAGCTTATATATATAGAACATGTATAACTTTAAAGAAAATATATGCCAACAAATTTTAAGCAAGCATATGAATAATAGATTAATGCTTATTTGTGAACATAATGTCATTGTGTGTTTTCTGTTTCAAGGACATATAACCTTGTTGTATTGAATGAAGTTCACGTTTCGTTTTATCGAGGACTGTTTTGATTTGGTTGAGTAAATTTAAATACCGAACATGTGCTTGCTTATTTTGTTAAAATTTACAAGTATTTATTTTGATTTCAGAGATGTATAAAGTGTTATAAAAGAAGAGGATTACTTTCTGTGGAAATACTGGAATTCAAATATATGATTGAGGTTAGTTAGTGCGTTTTATTCAACGAAATATTTATAATATTCAAATTATCTGATCTTTGCATTGTTTTTGAAAGATATCCGTAGTGTTAATGCATAATAAGCTTGTTCTGTTGGCCAATACATGTAGCAGTTTAGTCTTGTAAGTGCCGTCATGTAATTTCTTTTCGAAAACTGTTTCGTTAGTTGCTTAACATTATTATCAGAATTCATTAAGTAATAGTTATACAACGGACATATTTAATTATATAACATGTTTAATACTGAAATATCTTAATAGGCTAAGCTTGTTAACAGTATATAGTATTGTTCCTTTCAGATTAACATAAGGTACCGAATGGTAGTGATCCCGTTACGCTGGAAAAGCATTAACCCAGAGATGGAAGACAGAAATGAAAGCCAAATTAGATAATGTGAATGATATAGCAATCTTTTATAACAATAGACTTAAGGGATCGTTATTTCATGTTAAAGGAATGTTCAAGGCAAATAAAATGAGATAATTAAAATGTGTACTTTGTTGACATGTTAAATGTTTTATACAAATTGCCCTAATTCTTGTTTGGTATTGCTTTCTTTGTGAATTTCCTTTCGTTAGCAATTCAAGGGACACTGATGCCCTAGTGAGTTCGCTCACGTGAGTTGCATACGAGGGGATTTTCTCCTTTAGGTGTTACAAAATTGGTATATACTAGTATTTGAATTAAATTGGTCTTTAGTAAATATGATTTTTATTCCATTTATTTTGCTTTAATGTTATAGTTACACACCGATATGATTTTCATCTAACTATATAATAATAGGGAATCTCAGGAACTTGTTTACACTTGAAGGAGAGATCCCTTCGTTTTGCAAACTCACGTGCAGATTGGAAAAGAAACTTGAAATAGTGGATGTTATACCTTCGCATGTGTCAGACTTTGATTTGTGTTGGTGCTTAATATGAGATTGTTGTATAATGATCGCAAAAGCCATTACAATCAGTTTGTAATACAGGTTTAATTAGATAAACCCTTGTCCTTGTCATATCGTGTTTATATGAGGTGTTTTATTTTATTTTTTGAGTTTTGGGAAGAGAGCTAAAGGTGGTTTATTGTCGTTTCGTTATGAAATTCGCATCTTGTAAGCTGTCGAGTTTTACTTCCCATAACTTAACATGAACTGAAAGCATAGAGATAGCAGACACTGAGGATATGGGTATAGTCTCATTGACTGATGACGTAGGCGGAAGTTCATGTTACTCATTCTCATTATTTTAATATCCATGTTTATGGATAGACAGTAGATGTGATGATTGTCATACACGTCAGTTACAGTGTCACTTAGCTTAGATATGAGGTGGTTTCCTTACCCACCCTTCCCTCCCTTTAAAACCAATAGATGGGTGTTTTAGACAGAGATACACCAAATGTGGACAATTTGTTGATATATTAGTAATATATACATATTTTGCCTTGAAGAAATTTTTTATTGACGGAAAAGTAAAATATATGACATTGAACAAGAATTGGTGTAAATTGTCCACATTTTGGTGTACGTATCTTTATGTTTTCAGTTCTACGCTTTGAGTTTTACTTCCCATAACTTAACATGAACTGAAAGCATAGAGATAGCAGACACTGAGGATATGGGTAGGACGACCACTGACTTTCTTGCAAGAGACGCACTTGTGTATAACTCCTTTGACGATTTGTCGTATTGTGGGTATCCAATAAGTTTGACGAAGAAGTGTCACTGTACTATTCAATCCTGAGTGCATGTGCGTAATGTGAGCATCCATGATGATGAGTTGTGTTAATTCATCTCGAGCTGGTAAAAGTAGCGGGAACTTGGTCGAATTGTCAAGCGGTGCGTTGTGAATTCGTCCTTCGGAACGAATTAATCCTCCCTGGTCTAGGAACAGTTTCAGTTGTTTCACTAGGTTGTGTTTAGTATTATCTCTAGAACACAAGTTTTCAATGATATCAGAATAATGGCTATGTTGAGCATCCTGTATCAGTAAAATCGATGCAGCTTGCAATTCACTAGTAGTCAGTGTTCCTTTTGTTTTCTTTTCATTTTTGCAGTTCTTGATAAATCGTCGGATATAAGCAAGCACACGAATTAACTTCCTGAATGAGCTAAATCTATCAATTTTAATAACAGAACGGATTCCGATCATGTTAGGCGATTCTTTGTGTGTTTCATTTGTTTTGTCGTCAAATTCGTCCTTCGTACCATAGTTTGTTGTCCTTCAATTTGTCAGTCGATATACCTCTTGATAGTAAATCTGCGGGGTTGTTATCTGTAGGACAGTATCTCCATGTGAACTCTTCCGTCAGTTCTCTGATTTCCTTCACGCGATTTTCGACGAACGGTTTCAGTTTTTTATTTGAACTAATCCAGCTTAATACGACCTGGCTATCACTCCATAAGATAGCTTGCTTGATTCCCGTTTGATTCAGAATATGTTCTAATAATCTACTGCCTATGACGGCGGCCTTAGTTCTAGTCTCGGAATTGTCATATTCTTTAATGGTGCGACTCTGTTTCTCGACATCATTAGTGCGCTTTCTCCGTTCGCTACAATATACGCACAAGCTCCGTAAGCCTTCATGCTGGCGTCAGTAAAAATGTGTACAATCGTGTCACTGTTTGTATCAGAACAGTTCTCGAAGTAATGTCTTCGTGCGGTTATCGTTGTTGCGTCCTGTATATCATGAGCGATTTCGGTCCACTTGGTAGCTATTTCCGATGGTAACACTTCGTCCCATTCTAGGCGTTGCTGCCACAGCGTTTGGAGAAACATTTTACCACGCACTGAAACTGGGCTTATAAGCCCAAGGGGGTCATAAATCCTAGCTGACTGCTTGAGTACTTCGCGTTTCGTAATTTCATCTTTAATGTCAAGTATTTGGCATTTTCCAAATGACAACGTGTCATTGATAGAATTCCACCTCATTCCGAGTACTTTGATGTTTTGATCCTTGTCCAAAACATTCTGTTTTTCTGCTAAGTTCTTTAGTCGCGTGCTATTGGAAGCCCAAGAACGCAAATTGAATCCACCATCTGCGAAAAGGGTACGACTGGATTCAAAATAATAAGCCAACTCCTTTTCTGTGCTGAAGCTTGATACAATGTTATCCACATATAAGTCACTTATCAGTCTTTCTGTTTGGGTATTTCTGTTGTCATTCAAGTGTTTCAATAGTACAGCGTTCAATATGAAAGGAGAGCAAGTTGCTCCGAACAACACGGATTTGAACCTGTATGTTGACATGTAACTATTCGGATCATTAATGTCACTAAGCCAAAAGAATCTGGTTACATCGCGGTCTTTTTCATCCAAACCAACATTCAAAAAGGCCTTTTCTATGTCTGTACAAACGGCATATCTATTCATCCTAAATCTCAAGAGAATCGAAGTGACATCGTTTAACTTGGGCGGAACTTCAAGTAGACAATCGTTTAAGCTCGCGCTATCTGGGGTTGACTTACAACTACAGTCATAAACGATTCGGATGGGCGTGGTCGGTGAATCTTTTCTGACAGGGTGATGGGGAATGTAGTGAACTCTATCAGGTGTTTCGTAATCATCAACCTTCTCTATGAATCCACGTCTCAATTGATCTTGAATTATCTCGTCATACTTTTGAAGTAATATCGGCTCTGCACTTAGACGTTTTACGACATTTCTTGTTCTACGAAGTGCGACTGTCTTGTTTAGCGGAAGAACGGGGTGCTCTGATTTCCATGGAAGTTTTGCCACATACTTGTTTCCGTCTTTTACGATTGACGATTTCTGGTATTCTTCTTGAAATTGATCATGAGCAAAGTCGATGTTCTTATTGTCCACTCCAATAGACTCAATTTCCCAAAACTTTGCTATGTTCATCTCTTCTGCCTTGTGTGAAACGATCACGTTAAATATTGAGCTATGCAGTCCTGTACTTGTAGTAGTAGATGTGGCTGGTCCGGAGAGTAAGTACCCTAAGCAGGATTCAACGGCAGTGGGACCATTACCTCGTATAATCCGATCGCCAACTATTGTCCAATAATAGTCTGCTCCAATAAGTATTTCAATCTCAAATATTTCGTCGTCGTGTGTTACTGGGTGAGCAAGTTTCAATCCCCGTAAATGTTTCAAATCAGCGACGGACTGGATATGTGTTCGAATCGGTACTGCAATTTCAGGGATTACAAGTACGTTCATTGGTATACTATTTCCATTATCAGTGTTCAGATATATCGTAGCTGTTTTCAAGTGTCTAACCTGCCTGTTGTGTTCTCCGAATCCTGATAGATGTACAAGTTCGTTTCCGTTAGCTGTAAGTTGTAGCTTGTTTGCGAGTGATTCAGTAATGAAGGTACGCTGTGCGCCTTCGTCTAGCAATATGTTTGCCTCGGTCGTGCATTTCTCGGAGCTTACCATAGCTACAGCGGTTTTCAACAAGATACTATTGTTATGTTGCATAAGTGACGACTGCAGAATTGTGTTACTGTTTTCAACTTGCGGTTTGGTTTCTTCTTTAGGTTGACTTTCATCACATATACTCGTGTGGTGACGTTTTTTGCAGTTTCTACAGTTACCCTTTGATTTACAATCGGATAATTTATGTTTCCCAAGACAGTTGAAGCAGAGCCTTTCCTTTTTCACTACGGACATGCGGGCATTGGTGGTAGTGTATTTCGTACAGCTTAAGGCAGTGTGTCCGGGATCTTTGCAAAATGCACAGGTCTTGTTGATCCTATCAAATGCGGTCGCGGTTGGCTTGTGAATACGCTTAGTATTTGTCAGGAAAGCTGCTGTTGCGGGTAGGGTTTCAACTCAGGAAGTTAATTTACCGGCTTCCATAATATTTACTTCATCTAAAATAGCCTTGCGTAAATCACATAGTTGCCAACTTGTAGATCTGTGCGCTCGAGCGAGATTTTGTCGTACTTCCTCGGGTAGTTTATTTAAGATCACTGGTACCAAAAGCGATCCATATTGGTCTCCTGTTTGTCCTAATGACTCAAGTCCGCGTACGTAGGATTCCATCTTATCGTAGTAGGCGCGGAGGCTATGTAGCGTAAATACTGGCGCTTGAAGGTCAAGAAGTGCTTGCATATAAGTTTGAATAATTTTGTGATCTTGTCCATAACGTTCTTGTAATAAGGAAATGGCTTTGGCGTAGTTGGCATTTGTCATGGATAGGCCTGCTATAGTTTGCAATGCGTCATTGTACAGCAGTGACTTTAGGTAGTTATACTTTTGCACGTCGCTAAGTGAAGGATTTGAATGGATAGCGGAATCATACGAATCCCAAAAGGATGGCCAGGCAAGAATATCTCCATCAAATGTAGGCAAGTTAAGTTTCGGTAACTTATGAAAGTCGCTCCGTGTACTAGAAAACGAAGTTGACGGCGGATTTTGTGAAATATGAGTTGACTGGCTTGTGTAATTGCAACTTGTCGAAGGTTGACTGGGGTCCTGATGTGTTTGATACGTGGGAATACTCTGAGGTTCATCGTGCGTGGGTCTATGCGTGAAAATACTCTGAGGCGGGTCGTGCGTGGGTTCATGCGTGGGGATACTATGTGTTGGAGCTGTAGCATGTGCGGATGGAGGGACGAAGCTATTTGCATGTGGGTTGAGTATTTGATCTTGTCTGTGCGTTTGCTGATTTCCGTGTTTGAGTGTGTCAAGTAATTCAGACATTTCTCGTAATTTGAACTCTAGATCGTAAGCATACTCATCTTGATCATCCAATTCCTGTGCTACTTCTTCTTCCGATATCATATCTAGGATCTTCTGGTTAAGTCTTTCTAGGGTTTCTTTCTTCTTATTTGCTGAGTCTACTAATATCGAAAGTTCTCTCTGGTTTGGTTCTCCCTTCGCCTTCAATTCTTCGAATTTCCGGAATAACTTCGTTAAATTCCCTCTGTGTCCAGCGCGGACGGCTTTCAACTTTGGGTCCATATCGTCTGTATCCTGGTTGTAGGCACCAAAATGCCGTATAGTGGTTTTGTAATAAAAGAAAACGTCCAGCTAGGTTTACGTTGTATTGAAAGCATAAGAAATCTGTCATGGGGACATGACGTTACATAGAAACCGCGCTACATAGAATGACGTTATTAGGCGGAATTTACAACAGCAAGCAACAGCTTTTCTCTATAGATCTGCGATACTTTTCATTCTCTAGGCCAAATACACTATCTTTTGCCTTTAAAGGGCTGTAACTCCTATAAGGGGTCATCTGACAACAACCTTTTAAAGACTTTTGTAGAACTAACTGAGCTGAACATTTAAAGCAAGCAACAGCTTTTCTCTATCTGCAATAGTTTTTTTTTTCTATAGGCCAAAAACACTATTTTTTTTGTATTTAAGGGGCTGTAACCCTTATAAGGGGTCATCTGACAACTTCGACCCTATGGAGACTTTTTAAGCTAAATGAGCTGAACATTTAAGCAAGCAACAGCTTTTCTCTATCTGCAATAGTTTACATTCTATAGGCCAAAAACACTATTTTTCGCCTTTAGAGGGCTGTAACCCCTATAAAGGGTCATCTGACAACTTCGACCATATGGCGACTTTTGTAGAGCTAAATGACCTGAACATTTAAGCAAGCAACAGCTTTTCTCTATCTGCAATAGTTTTCATTCTATAGGCCAAAAACACGGAAAAACACTATTTTCACCTTTAGGGGGCTGTAACCCCTATAAGGGGTCATGTGACAACTTCGACCCTATGTAGACTTTTGTAGAGCTAAATGAGCTGTACATTTAAGCAAGCAACAGCTTTTCTCTATTTGCAATACTTTTCATTCTACAGACCAAATACACTATTTTTTGTCTTTAAGGGCTGTAACCCCTATAAGGGGTCATCTGACAACAACCCTATAAAGACTTTTGTAGAACTAAATGAGCTGAACATTCAAAGCAAGCAACAGCTTTTCTCTATCTGCAATAGTTTTTTCTATAGGCCAAAAAAACTATTTTTTTGTATTTAAGGGGCTGTAACCCTTATAAGGGGTCATCTTACAACTTCGACCCTATGGAGATTTTTGTTGAGCTAAATGAGCTGAACATTTAAGCAAGCAACAGCTTTTCTCTATCTGCAATAGTTTTCATTCTATAGGCCAAAAAGATGAAGAAACACTATTTTTGACCTTAAAAGGGCCATAACCTATGGCACGCCGTTCTCGTCAAAAGTATGATTCAAATATAAGTTATTTTACACACTCAAAATTCTGAAATACATACTCAAAATTTTGAAATACACACTTGAAATTTAAAATCACACTCAAACTTGTACAAACTACACACTCAAAACAATAAAACACACACTCAAAATAATAAAAATTACACTCAAAATGTTGCTCTTAGTTGACACTGAAGTTTGACTGTGTTTGCACTCAAATCTGACTGTGTATGCACTCAAAATTGGCGCATTGTTTTCGCGCAGAGCTCCACTAAAGGGAATGCTTTGAAACTTTGTACACTTGAGCTTTGAATGTCCTCTACCAAGTATGTGAAATTTGTGCACGCCGACCAACCAACATGGCTGTCGTTGCTAGAAATAGAACAGGGGGTCAAGCAGTATAAGAGAAAAAGTAAATCCGAAGCAACCTCCCTTCTTCAGCATCAAAAGCTATACAAATTCATCCATCGAGTAAAAGTTGTGAGACGACTCCTTATAGGAGTTATTTCCCCTTTATCGTCAAAATTTACCATTGTTACAGTTTTTGGACTTTATCTTGGAAATTGTGTGTGCTATTTATAGAGGAAAAGTTAGCATTGGAGAATTGTGAAGCCAACGATCAAGCAGCAATTCATAAAACAACAATGGACAACCGTCAGCAAAATGATTTCATGGTCAAAATTTTCAGATCAACTGTTCTAAAGTTATTCATTCGCCTTCAATTGTTTTTTCTATCAATTTTATTGGATTACAAAAATCTTCTTCCCTGAAACTACTGAAGGGATTGCTTTGAAACTTTGTACACTTGATTTTAAGGATTTCTTCTACCAAGCCTGTGAAATTTGTACACGCCGACAATTCAATATGGCCTCCGTTGCTAAATAAAGAACAGGGGGTCAAACCATAGTTTTTTTCCTAAAGCTCAAAAAGTATAAGAGATAGAGTTAATACGAAGCAACCCCCCTTCTTCAGCACAAAAGAAAACTACAGTAAAACCTGTACTAGTGACCACCTCCATATAAAGACTTCCTGTCCATAAAGACTATTTTCAGTCCCCCCAACATTTTTTCCTATATAGTTAACCTCTTTATAGTGACCACCTGCCCAACGTGACTAGTGACCATCAGAAACCGTCCCTTGAAGTGCCAAAACCTGTATACAAGGACCTTAAATTAGTGCAAATGATTGTTAATTGGCTTGGGTTAGCTGTCAGATCGAAGCTAATTAGGAAGTGTCACCTTTCTTTAATCTTTAGTAATTAGTATTTAGGTAAATTTGAGGAAGTTATAAGAAGTAATTATCACTAATTACTTGTGTCAGGGTCAGTTTAACTTTTATGTCTTAAAAAGTTGGGAAGAAATAATGTTGTTAATTCTAGAATTATGAAATGAAATACCATAGTAAGCAAATGCAGATATCTTTTTAATATGAGAATTTTTTTAGCAACATTCCCTTTACTTATGAATAAGATATAAAAAGATAAAATGATTTTTAGAAATAACCTTCAAAACTACATAATCATAAAAAAATACTGTAAACCTAGATTCAAACATGTATTTAACAAAGTCTTAGATAAATTTTCAAGACATAGAATGTTCAAAAATATTCATTAAATATTGCAAGTTAAATAGTCTATTGTTTGGTTTCAAAAGGTCATGAACAATTCAGTATACATGTACTTTCTATAGATGTATGGAAACTGTGCATCAGCTAATACCAATACACATACCTAACATTATACTTTTATCTCGACAACCTCTATATAAAGACCCCCTGTCTGTAGTGACCTTTTTGTCAAGGTCCCTTGAAGGGTCACTATAGACAGGTTTGACTGTATACAAAAATCACAATTGAGTCAAAGTTGTGGGGCGACTTCTTAAAGGAGTTATTTCCACTTAATTGTTAAAATTACAACTTTCACCCGAGTTCACTCTTGTTACGACTTGAGTTCGTGTTGTTGATTTCTGTTCGGTTGTTTTTATGTTTTGTGTTTTCTTGTGCTGTTCTTGTTCATGTTTACCGGTTTTGTCGTTGCCCTTTCGGAGTTTTGACACTCGAATGCCAATTTGGTGCCTCTGCTTATTTCACAGTTTTTTTGACTATCTTGAAAACTATAAATGCTAGAGGAAACGTTAGCATTGGAAAATTGTGAAGCTCATTGAGATCTACAAAAATGATTTTAGGGTCAAAATTGTCAGATGACCCCATATAGGGGTTATGGTCATTTATAGTGAAAAATGGTGTTTTTCGTGTATTTGACCTATAGAATGAAACCTGTTACAGATATAGAAAAAATGCTATTTGATTAAATATTCAGTTCTTATAGCTTTTCAAAAATATCCATTGGGCTGAAGCAGTCGAATGACCCCCAAAATTGTTATGGCCCTTAATTGTCAAAGTTTGGAGTTATTGCCTTGCAGATTAAAACTATAGAATATTAAGAAATGCTTTTGTTTGCTTGAATGTTCGGCTATATGTGTTCTTCAAAAGCCTTAATAATCAGGTGAAATTGTATTATGATCATTTATATGAGTTTTTCATCTCAGGTACCCCAAATTATTTTCATTGCAACAGTCAATGGAGTCAGGTGAGCGGTTCAGACTCCTGGGAGCCTCTTGTTTATTTATGGTCAAATTATCAAAATGATGGTTTTATTGAATTCCTTAATAAAAATCCCTGCTGCCTGTGTTTTTTAAAAAATTAAATTTGCAATATCTCCTTCCATTTCAAGCAATTAGGGATCAAAGGGGTCAAAAGTGCCAATAAAAGAGTTCTCCTAAAATGTTGGTATATATATTTAAGATAATGAAATGTGTATTGAAAGTCCACTAAAGAATGCATTTGCCAATTATCTTTATGAGTCCAACATGGGCTGTATGTGTCGAAGCATTTGACAATCCATATTGGGCTTCCAAGGTTCAACATGTTGCATTTGTATCATGCTGATGCTGTGCTCTGCGTATCTGTTTATTCTTTTTTACACTTTTTAAACTAAATATATTAAAAGCTATGAAAATATTTAAGCTTAAGTTCCACTTTGTTCAGGACATTGAGATTTACAAAATATGTACAAAGGTTAAAGATGTAGGAGTAACATTTATTCCACTTAAAACAACAAATTAACATGTTAACAGTTTTTCCTCTATTTATGTCACCTGCAGTTTGTTGCAAAGCAACATTTAGCACTAGTTTAAGCACTATTCAACTTCTAGCAGCATCCTGTGATCTGTGGTCCCAAAGATTTCTAATTACATTATCTTTGATAATTGGCATGAAGCTTTCTTCTATTAAAGTATGTGGGTTAAAGTGATATTTTGGCAACAACTTCCTGTTTACCAAATACTTAAGGCTTTATATATATACAGGTATATATACAGGGGACATAAATACAAAATATTGGTCACAGATTTCCAAGCAGTAACATTCCAAAGTCTCTTGATATTTGGCATGTATCTTCTTTTGGTACTTTATTGATGCCCATCTCATCTACTTCCTGTTTACCAAATATATAAGATATTTCATATAGTGGACAAGTATACAAAATTCGTTGCATTTTTTAACTTTATGCCACAGCATCTTTATATTTGGCATAAAGCTTGAGTTTATGCAAGTAATTCATCTCATTTCTGTTAGCAGAATATTTTACAGAATATTTATAGATGCAGATTACACATATCTTCCATTTGAGCTAAAACACTTAATTACAATATTCATCAAATAGGCCAATATAAAAAACCCTCTTCCCGCCCCAATTATTTTCAACCGACTGTAAAAGATTATCTTGATTTTAATTTTGGGTCAATATCCAAAATTGGCAAAACTATGAAAGCCAACTAGTTCCAAGTAAAGCTGAAACATTTTTATTTATCAGGAGATCACCACTTAATATAAGGCGACCGCCTCTTATTTCCTGGCGTAAGCCAAATAATTTATCTTGCGGCCGCCACTTAATTCATCTGGCGGTTGCCACTTATTATTTTTCTGCCGCCACTTATTATCTGGAGGCCGGCACTTAATCATTTGGCTGTAGCAACTTATTGTCTGGTTGCCACCACTTCACTTATTATCTTATTATCATCTCTCGTGAACTTCTCCAGGTAAGCCTTACCAGGTGTGAACATTCAACAACGAAAATTGATTTCCACAAAAATAAATGGATCCACAGTAAAACAATTTTGTTTTTTTTTTAAATTATTTTTAAGGCCTTATTAAAAGAAATATAGTACATTAGATGTAATATTAATTTTCCTAAATAGAACCATTTACAGAACCAACATATATATTATTCCAATCATTGTTTGCTCATTTCATTTTTTATTGCTTACATACATGTTTTGTAATTCACACTGAATTATATAAAAAAAATATGTTAAGTGATTATGAGATCGCTAATAAGATTGACAAGATCTCCATAAAAGTAAAGGCTTAACGTTTTATTTCTTTTATATTTTAGGTCAAATATGTGAATAAATAAAGGAATTGATAATACTATCAAACCAGGATGATCAATCTCATAATGTCCAAAGAGAAAATGCTCCTTCAAACTTTACAGTCTTACGTCCAGTCTGGATACTCTTACTAGACAAGTGCAAATGAAGTATAAAACAGTAAATTAATATTTAATACTTCTATTTTTTGTAGGAAACATAAGAGAAGTTTATTTATATTACTTCATGAAATATGTCACAGAAGTATATTCTAATATTTATGATATAATTTTGTTGAAAAAACATCTTAAGATGATAGAACTGATATACAAAGCTTACCACTTAGTTTTGCCAGCTCAAGTTTAAGCTGAAAGTTTCAGGTATGGGATGATCCATTACCTGACCTTATTGCATATTTCCTGTTGAATAGAATTTTGGTAAAATATGGAAAAAATAAGCTTTAAAGTATTTAAATCTACAATGACTTTTTGAAGTTGCAGGTAAATGATAAAATCACCAAGCAAAATAATATACCTTTTAAACTCATTTAACCATGTCTGGGAACAAGGAACATTCACAAAGAAAAATTGTAGTGATGTTTTATTCAAATGAGACGGTTATAACGTAGTCCTTTTTTAGTTTTGAATGTACAACATGAACTTATAATAAAGTTTAATATCATATATTTAATATATATAGTCTTTTTAGCTCACCTGGACGGTCCATGTGAGCTATTACCATCACTTGGCGTCCGTCGTCGTCTTTCGTCCGTTAACAATTTTTCAAAATCTTCTCCTCTGAAACTACTGAACAGAATTTAATGAAACTTGGTATGAATGATCCTTAGGTTGTGACGCACCAAATTTTTGTTTCGATTTTTGATTCGTCAAAAAACATGGCCACCGATACAAAAAAAGACCAAGGGGGTCAGACTACCGTTTTTGGCTTGTAAATCAAAAAGTAAAAGAGATAGATGAAATCTGATGCCACCTTACTGCTTCAGCATCAAAAGTTCTACAAAAGTCTCCATTTGGTCGAAGTTGTCAGATGATCCCTTATAGGGGTTACAGCCCCTTAAACTCATGAAGGTGAAAAATAGTGTTTTTTTTCTTCATGTTTTTGACTTATAGAATGAAAACTATTACATATAGAGAAAAGCTGTTGCTTGCTTAAACCTTTAGCTCATTGATCTCCTCCGTGAAAAGTCTTTATTGGGTCGAAGTTGTCAGATGACCTCTTATAGGAAAATTGTCCTTTAAAGTTGAAAATTAGCATTTTTTTGTGTTTTGGCTTATAAAATGAAAACCATAACAGATAATTAGAGAAAATTTATTGCTTTAATTTTAATTGGGTCAATTTTGAGCATTTCCAGTTTTTATTGTTATTGAAATTTCCGATTGTTAAATTCTAAATTGTTTAAAACACCAGGTTTCTTTCCTTCTACTGCACATAGTCTATATCTTCGATCGGTGCTGGATTTGGCTCCCTGTTCGAACCTTTTTTGCATAAAGTACTTTTCATACAATACTTTTGGGTTTTTACCTTCCAATGTTTTGATTCAATAAAGGTAATAACAAAACTACCGAACTTGAATGATCAATCTCATAGTCCAGAGAAAATGACAAAAACGAATCAGTCATACCGGAGAACTGGTGGATCGCAACGGTCCTGACTTGGTACAGGCATTTCAAACAAAATGGTGGGTTAAACCAGGTTTTATGGCGCCAAACCTCCCTCTTCCATTGCGATCTTAGGATCCGGTAATGACCATAGAACACAACATAGTTGTGAGACACAATAGGGATATTGAGGTGATCATCTCAGTACAGCAGACCAGTCAAACACTAATTAAAACAATTAACTATCATATCTTTTAACTCAATTTTGAACTTTTCTACTAGTGGCTGATAACGAAGAAAGAATTTTTTTAGTGATCGTATGAGACGTATTTTCTTATAGCCCTGCTTCAAAAGTCGGTCACGAAGAAACCTGTGTCTGATCAAAAAATCTGTGAAATGTGTGCAAGCTCTGGCATATCGAATAAGTTGAGAAATATAAACACCGTATGCAGGAGAAGTAGGTATATTGCTCTGTAGATTAGGAAAATTAATAATTTGAAAATTAAAATCGTCTCGTTTATCAAATGCTGCTCAGCGCTGATGAGAGGCTTCTCCTTGAAATATCGATATACAGCATAACCAAATCAACGGTTTTTATACCCGTTTTGGTATTTTATACAGTTAGGGAAGTCCCTTTTTTTGTAAAGTACAAAGGTGACTCGAACACCAGCAGAGAGGTGTTCGACTAGTGACTAATAGTGTGGTATTTTAACCAGCACCTTAGACCACTCGGCCACCCAGGCCCCCTGTTAGCAGTTGCCAAAGTGTCTCGGTCATAAGAAATTTCATGTAGGTAAAATTACGTGGTTCATTAACGGTTCAAGTAAAAGGATAAATATTATCAAAAATTCTAAAATTGTCCATAAACTCAGGGATGTCCAAAACAATCAGTTTTATTTAATATCTGATAAACTTCACCAATATATCTAAATTCAAGTAAAAATGTTAAAGAATGAAACGGCTATGAGCCGTCAGGACAATTGCAAGGACATTGAAAAAAAAACATCAATTCAAGTGTAATTCTCACAAACTTCATGCTATTATCTATAATATATCCGAATTTTATTAAAATCCACCAAGAAACAAAGAAGTCAGGGACTCATTATTTTTTACCTAGGAGGTGTGCGGGTCAAAAAGTGGGGGGGGGGGGGCAATTTTATTTCTCTTGATGGGAAGGGGTGTCAAATTTTTTCATAACTTTAAAGTGGGGGTCAATGATATTTTTGCAATATAAGCCCAGATAGGGGCAATTTTTAAATGGCAATATTGCATGTTTGCATTGTACAACCTTTCCATCTATTGAACATGATGTATTTGCAAATCATATTGTTGCCTACAGCCTACTGTGTGGTCATCGTGATCAGCTTTCTATGCCTTCGACATTTACATCGATGATATGATATTTTATGATGTGTTCTTTGATAAATTTTGTCTGTGCTTATTTTGGTAACAAATCCTAGTTGTGGTTTATATGTCAATAAAATTTGATTGATTGGTTGTAACAATTTTAACAAAATTATAGTTAGTTACTCAAGTTTTTACACCCACAAGAAATACTGCATGCTTTGATAAATTTATAAATTTTAAAATTTAAAGCTTATAAATTTCTTGAAATATTCGAATCAAGTAGCGTAGCTTGGGTTTAATATCTACCGAGGCAGGGGTCCAGGGGGCTGCCGTTGAAGCCCCCTGGTGGGGGGTCTGGGGGGCGAAGCCCCCCTGCCGGAAAAAAATATGTGATTTTACGTATGAAACTAACAGATTTTATGATGTCAATAAGTCATTTTCATAAGAGACTGGCAAAAAGCTTATTATTAAAAGACATATTTGAATCAGAATATTTCCCTCTTTAACTTAAAAGTTATCCGACATAGGGCCAAAACAAACTACACTGGCGGTTGGCGGCTACTCGTAACGGCAGTTACGAGTATCACAAGATGGCGGAGGATTTTCTGATTCATTTTTTTTCGCGTCCAAAACGACGAATCTCGCTTCGAAAACAAAGTCTTTTGATGTCAGGTCGATGACAAATAAAAAAAATACAGATATTCCATTTTATCTTTTTAAGTAAAATGCCTTCTACTTCGAGAATTTCAAATATTTAAAAACACAATTGATACTCGTAACTGAAAAATCGAAAATAGTGACGATACGCATAACTGCTAAGGTATGATGTTGGTAACGGACAAATATTATATCAAAATAGTAATAGTACATTTAGAAAAAAAATATAAATTGCTAGTATTCTATGTGTTTGTAATTCTTATACAACCACCAAAAAAATTGCGGACGTATAAAGATATGATGCTGTTGTCGTCGTCGTCGTTTGCTTTATCTGTTAACATTAGTGTTCCCACAATAATTTTAATTCTAGTTATCCGATTGCAATGAAATTTGATAATGATGTTCCTTAACATAAAAGGATGGATGGGATTGATTTTGGGGTTCCACCTTTTTTCGTTTTGGAATAAGGACCAAAAAGGGGCAAAAAATGCAACTTTTTTGTTTGTTCCAATAGTAACTTTTGTTATGGTTAACCAAATGCTGTGGACTTTCACTTTAATGCTTTATTTCAAAAAAGTCTACCAAAGGCTGCATGGGCAAAAAAAAAGTTGGCAGCCCACCACTGGCTGTATGTGTCAAGAGCAATTTACTGTCCATATTGGGCCGGAACATACCGTGTTCGCTATATTGCAGTAGTATCATGTAGCGCTCTGAAGCTTATTACTGAAGTAAATGGGTGAACTGGATCTTGAAGCTCTATCACAGGCGTTTAGGTCTTTGATATGCCGACCTGAAAATATGCTTGTTTTAAATGTAGTTTTTAAGATATTCAAAAAATCTACTATTGATATGATGATCAGTTTTTCATTTAGACCATTCAGCAACGCTGAAAAAGCTTCACCTTGGGGTTGATTTTGGATATCTACCTAATCCATGAATGTTACATGATTTTCAACCTGCCCCAAGTTTTGGCGGTACGTTTTTAATGGACGAGCGTTTTATCATCTTTTAATTTGGCATATTTCCTAACTTGTTTATTTATATTTTTTTTGGGGGGGTGCATGCTTCCTTGTATGTCCAGTTCTTTTCATTAGTATCGCACTTAATCGATTTATAGTTCGCACATTTTTAACATTAAAAATGTGCTACGGTCAACGGTTTTACACACCAATGAAACATCAAAGTACAAACATTCGATTCTTATAATTACATTTTTAATGCTTTTTTATTCATTTTTGTTTAATTTTGCGTTATGGTGCGTCTGCAGGTAGACCTTCGAAAACAATATTCCACTTTGAGATACGCTTTCGTTGCTTCCAGTTGCGTATCTCCAAGTGAAATATTGTTTTCGAATGTCTACCAATGGGGATACTTGATGTTGAATGAACGAAAAGGCCAAGACATCCCTAAAACAAACCACACAGCATACAAAATACACAACAACTTTTAAATGCCTAATCGGCAAAGGTCAGTTACAAGTATCTTCTCAAAAACATATTTTACAGTTACGAGTATCTCATCATTGCAGTTACCGACAGCTTCGTGTTTTTTAGATTGACGATTCACGAGTTTCACACTACTAAAGCGTATGTTAGATGGCAACTGTATGCCATTAGCCTCGGTATTCTTTCTATTTTCATTCAAAAGAAAATCTTTTATAAAAGATATAAAGTAAAATCCAACTTTCCAGCAATATCCCCCGCCATCTTGAGATACTCGTAACTGCCGTTACGAGTAGCAGCCAACCGCCAGTTCAAATTTCATTCGTATGTGTCTGTCCTAAGCAAGTAATCTTTGTCACAAAAGGTTATGTTTGTCTCTGACTTCATCTTTGATCATCTTTAGCGTTATAGTTTTGCTCTGTCCAGAAAGGAGGTATTTCGTATTTTGGATCGGGGACCACTGATTGGAAAAGGCCAAGCAGGGTTCACTAATCACATTAAAGGAGGCTGGCAGTCTTTATTGTTACCACTGATTTTATGAGCATACACCTATTCTCCTATATCTATGTATTAACTGTTGAATATGAATGTATATTATACCATCATATCTTTGTTTTTGCAAAATTACACCCATTAGGGCAATATATGATTGATTCTGGAATTTTCTTTAAAAAGTATTACTATTGGACGAACAGCTATGCATGGACCACTACCTACAAAAATTACTTTGAGGAAGTCGGACGGACGGAAAATTAATAACTTTGTGCGCATTAGCTAGAACAAGTGCTAAAGATAGCTCGGTCTCAGGTTCTGACATGAAGCATTTCTTTCCCGGATTTCTTTCATCGCTGGACTTTAAGATGTAATGTGTAGATATTAGAATTGATATTAGTACTAACAACAGGAATAAGTCGTTATGTCAAAACACTGAGCTTAGCAATACAACTGTCAAAAAAATACTTTATCGAGAGACTGTACTGTGTGCATGGACTCTTCAACTTGCGTTGTTCTTATGGCTACCCTGCCTCCAAAAACGCTAAAGGCTTTCCAGGTTCTTTGATCCTTTATTTTAATTGATACAAAGCTGTGCGGGATGTGGGCTTTCACTACATGCACTATATACATGCATCCGAGTTCTTTACATGCCGGTTTTCTATAGCGATTGCAAAAGCTACGGAATGCAATTCATACATTTGTACCGAAGAATATGTTGAGCAAAGACTAGTGGAATTAATAACAAACTTGACTCCAACTGTCACTGTTTTAATTTTACACCAACAACAAAGGAACATTCTGAGTAACGTTCTTTTGTTTAATTTTTAGAGTAAATCTTTTCCCCCCATGTTTTTATTTTTTCACTTCGGTCATTTTTTCTACCGAGGCAAGTGCCTCGGTTGCCTCAGTGCAAGCTACGCTACTGGAATCCCCAAAAAATATCAAATTCAAAATTTTTTAACCCCCCCCCCCAAAAAAAAATAGTTCTAGCCCATGTACAGGAAAATTTATGGAGTATCCCCCGCCCCCTAGGGTGAGTGTTTATATGTCTTTCACAACTGGAATTGAGGGGTTCTGAAAAATATTCTTACATTTAAATGGGCAGGTTTATTTTTTTGTTCAACTTTCAATGGTCTAAATGACCAGCCCCACTCCCATACTGAGTTAAAATATGACCCTTAATAGTAGCCCTTCAGGACATTAACAGGACATCGTCAGGGCATTAGTGTCACCCGAGAAATTTTTTAGTTCCGAATGAAAAAAACGTCTGCATTTCCGGCAAAGAACGTTGTGCAAGAAGTCAAAAGAAAAAGTATTTAGAAAATGGATAAATTTTGTTCTCTTTAGAATTTAGTAGCACATTAAGATAGCTGCTGTCTAAAGTGCCACTGTCTAGTAAACATCAGGACGGTTCACTGACTATCAGGTAACAATGCCAATGTTACGGGTTAACAATAACAAAATCTTTTGACTTCTTCTTCTGCCAATTTCTAGAGTATAACTTATTCAGTTATTGACTTTAATCTTTTAAAAAAGCCTTTAACTGGCAAATTGATTTATTTATGCAGTCAACCTGTTAAAGTTTAGATTTAAGCTTGAAGAGTACACACGAACAGAAGCTAGGATGTTTTATAGACCACCCTCAAAGATGCATCAATGATAATGTTGTTGGACCGGAAGTGTCGGAGGTTTATAGCCAGCCAGAGGGTCAGAGCGCTGTCATATTGGCGGCCGATTTAGTGTGACTGTGCCTGACCCTGCGTGACAGGGTCACTACAAATGGTACTGCCAGTATCGGCTGCAGTTAGGGGGAGACAGTGAGACGACATTGGGTGTTGGTAGCCCTCCTGCAGTGCACCCATGAGAATAAACACCCTCCAAAGAAGAAAAGGGGGGAGGGTGTTGTGGGACTGGGAGTGTTGGAGTTTTATAGCCAGCCTTAACAAGCTGAGCTAGGGAAGTATTTCTTTTGCTCAGAGGGTTAGAGAGCTGCCTATTGGAGGCCGATATGGTGCGACTGTGCCGATCCCAGGTGACAGGCTAGGATCACTAAAAAATTACCCAGCTAAAATGTTGTTGCACTTCTGATGTTCTGTACAAATTTTTGCTCCTCCAACTAAAATTTTTATTCTGAAATTCATCCACCATAGAAACTTAAAATAATAAAATGATAGGTATCTGCTTCAGAAAGAAGAAAATATATTTTTTTTAAACTTTCATATTACATGGAATAAAGAATTGTTATGAAAATGAAAAATTTCACTTCTTGTGCTTTTCTTTTCTCTTCTAGTCAGGCAGCTGAATATTTTCTCCCTTTGGTCTTAATGTATTAAACTGATTCTAAAATTTTTATGGCTAGAGTTATGGCACGTTGGCTGTTGTCAGCAATAGTGCATTTGCCAATTGTTGTTCACTTTGATTATTTTGGGTACTTAGTCATATTTTACCGGATTTTACTGTTACCGTCGGTCACCAGCCACCGGACAAGGAATAGAACATCGCTTGCTCCCAATGCAATTCTGATATTTTGAATACACTAATCAAAGCATATTTGAATGATTTTGATAGCCTAGTATGAAATGATGTGGTATATATTATTAGAATATGGTGTCAAAAACATTTAAATCTCTGTTAGTTGTTTAAATTTTTCACGTGAATTATCCAAGACATACAGGATAAAACCTGAGGCTTGTCCTACTTCTATCCATTCGGAAACCAACGGGATTTTTCATAACGGTAATGTTAATGGTAAAATTAAATCGATCACGGAATAAAAATCCGACATTAATTGGCAAATGGACTATCAAATATCAGTAAAATTCTTTAAAAAATAGTTTGCTTACTTGTTTGTTTTAGCCTGTAGTACCAAGGCGGTACATGTACATACATTTAGGCCACTGACAACACTTCTCCACCTAGTTTGGTTTTGGACTAGTCTGGTGACATCAGTCCATCTGTACCCCTCGACTTCCATTTCTGTTGTGAGGTTTCTTTACCAGGTGTTTCTAGGGCACCCAACCCCCCCCTTTCCCTTGTGTATTCCATTGTAATGCCTGTCTGGTGATGGAGTGTGCAGGTTTTCTTAGATTGTGGCCAATCCAATGACATTTCTGATTTTTCAACTCTGATTCCATAGGTTCTTGTTGGGTCTTCTTCCAGAGGTCAATGTTGCTAATTTTGTTGGACCATCTGATCGTCAGTATCTGTCTGAGACAGTTGTTTTCATGTGGTTTTGATGTTGGAATTAAAGAGCCTAATTCTTGTATTCAGTGTGATGTTGCTAGTTCGCCATATTGATGACATCATTCTGAAGGCTGTTCTTGCTTTCCCAATACTGCATTTGATATTGTTCTCTGAACCTCCCTTGCTATCCATTATGCTGCCCAGATAGGTGAAGCAGTCCACTTCTTCAAGAGGGGTTGACTTTACTGGAACTTCCAGTCTGGTTTTGCATTGAGCCTTTTTTGTCTTACTTTAATATGCTAATAATAAGCCCAGTCTCAGATGGTCTTTTTTCTAAATAATACAGTTAATCATTCATCTGCTGGTGGTTGTGTGATAAAAGAGTAAAGTCATCAGCAAAGTCTAGATCTGGTTGACTGTCAAAAGAAAAGGGAAAGGAGACAGCAGACATCCTTGACATAACCCTTGTGTAATGCAAAGGGATCTGTTAAATGACTTTCATATAATATGTGTTTTTGATAATGGTGATGAGTTTTTCTAGGTTTCCATAATGACTTATAAGTAGCCAAAGTACATGTCTGTCCAGGGTATCGATGAAGACTACAGTACGCCCAGGGACTTATGACTACCATTGTCCCAATCCGACAAGGTGTCCGGCGAATCCGACAATTTTGACACCTGTGGTTTTATTACCTAATGTCCCGGTCAGTCAGCCTGACCAGAGTTCATAAATATGTACCTGATTAACTTAATTAATGTTACCTGTCAACACTTATGCGATTTAGATTGAGTGATAAGTAAAATTGAAAAGGTTATTATAAATTATGTCTGTTCATTTCCAAATTGAAGGTGTTAATTATTATATAAGATATTTTTGTTGGAAGACCCGTAAAAGCGGTCAAGCAACGATGTTCCAATGTATTATGCCTTCGATTGGATTTCAGATTGAAAGAGTCTATGAAAAGGGATTTTTAGAGGTTATGCTACAGCTTTACACTACTTGAAATGTAATACAATTTACTTTTAACCTTATTCATTTTATTTTTCAAGACCCATAAACGGCGGTCATGCAACGATGTTGAAAACTTTATCCTCATAGCTGTCAATCACGTATTGGCGATGTATACTCTTTTGTATAAGTTTAATACTTCATTTCTTTCTACAAATGTCACTAGAAGGAAATAGAACTTAGTCAAAAAGACCCAGACGTAATTATTCATTCTGCCACATTGCTTTCTTGCAGCCGCGGCCGCCGGTTTGACAAACGACTGTCAGCAAGATTAAGCGGCCCTGTACCATGCATGGCGGACACCTTTAGTTTATAATATAACTCATTTACTTTTTGGTAAACTTTATAAATATGTGTTAATAAATACGATCGGAAATAAGAACTTATCATTTTACGTGAAAATAGTCTTTTTTTCAAATACCAAAAAGTCTTTCATTCACCAATCGTGAAAGTTCAGAATTAATATTATTGTACGATTTTAATTATATACTACGCTTTTGCCATCGAATATGAATTAAAGTGTAAATATATCTGCTTTTATCCAGAAACAATAAATCCCTGGTTTGTAATTATTTTAGTTTGTTGGTAAATTCGAAAGAATGCAAATAGTTTTTATAGACCCGAAGTTTGCATGTATGCAAGAATAGTTACAATATAGCTCGGGCCAGGGTTTAGATTCACTGATATCTATGTTTTGGGGATTGAGTTCTTTTCCTTTATTTTTTTGTTTTTGTTTTGTTTCTGACCTTCCAATGTTTTTATTCGAATGCTGTTGATGAGAGGTTAAATTTCCACGTTACCAAATTTACCGTTCTTCGTATCACTTTGGTATTTTAAAACAGTCCCCATTTCAAAATTATTTTCAATTCCGAAACATTTCCGAAACATCTGACAGTCAGGTCTACAAAAACATTATTTTTGTATCATTTATTCCCGTAAACAGCAAAATTATATGCCGATTCCCTATAAATGAATATTTGGCAAAGATTAATTTATGGTCTTTTAATCTTGTTTAACCTTGCTACTTCCATTATTCTTATATTGATTACACTATCAATTATAATTTTTATGCAATTTATAATATCAGTATAAACTATCAACCTAATTAACTCATCCCCAAAACCTGACTTTGGATGAGGTAATTAATGGACACACCGGAAACATTTTATGATCTTCACTTGCGACACAGTTTAAATTATTAAAAGCAATTAGCTTATGATAATTAACAAATCAATATCTGCCTAATTTTAAATACACACACCAAAAACGTTTTGTAATCTTTTATTCGGAAAACTGCTTTCTAATTCTAAAATTCATAACTGAAAGACCGTTTAGACGGCAGTAAAAGGTGACAAAGTTAACTTCTACGGATTTTTCATTCATTTCATTTAAAAACGACGATGAATTTGACTGAAATGAGATGAACAGAAACGATTGTTGAAATTAATATTTCGAAATTGTATAAAACAATTAATATCTTATGAACTTTATGGAAAGAAAAAAATATTTCAAGCGTCAAAGTCCACCGGTCGGGACTTGCGCCAAAGTTAACGTAAGCGACTGATCAGTCTTTTAAGAATTTCGTACATTATAATTTGTAACAAATTGAATATTTTTAGTAGATGAATTAGGTTTTTGTAACAAATTATCATTTAAAATTATAAAGCAGATTTCTAATTCTCAAACGCATCACTGAAAGACGGCAATCAAAGGCTTGCGACAAAGTTAACTTCTGCGGATTTTTCATTCACTTAAAAACGACGATGATTTTGACTGAAATGAAATGAACAGAAACGATTGTGAAAATTAATATTTCGAAATTGTATTAAACAGTTAATATCTTATAAACCTTTTGGAAAGAATAAAAAAAATATTTTCAAACGTCAAACCACCGATCGGGACTTGCGACAAAGTTAACGTTAGCGGCTGATCAGTCTTTAAAGAATTACGAATATTCGTGTGAAATTGAATATTTTTAGTAAATAAATAAGGTTTTTGTTACAAATTATCATTTCAAATTTATAATATCAAATTACGGCAAAATGTTCCATCACAAATTTAAACATTTGTAGTGTTCTAAAAATAGACTTGTAACTGAGCAGGTATTATGATTTATGCAAATTGATGTTGGCCCCGTACTAAGAATAGCAAACATATACATATTGACGAACTTTCCTTGAATTTGCATCATTTTAAGAAGTATCTTGCATTGTACAGCATAAAAAGGAAAAAGAGTGATCTAGTAACTGATTTATTGTCTTTATTGGATTAGACGAATGCATGATTACATTGTTTAATGTACGCAACTTCGTTGAACCGGGATTTTAAAATAAGTTTGTTTAGAGATCTGGGAAGGAGACTGGCCTGAAATAAAATGATGCAAGAAAATAACTGCTATTAATTAATTTATTGATTTCAATCCTTATTTATAAAAGAAATTCCAAAGATATTCAGAATTGAAAACTTATAAAACACATAATTTAAGTTTTGGTCATTTTTGCATTCCTTGTCAGTTTTACCGACACCAAACTTGCAAGAACAACATGTAATATTGATATTCCGTACATTGAAATAAGAAACCTCAAAATATTAAATACCAATTAACTTAAACAATCTAACGAATTTCTCTAAATCACTTAATTATGGTTCACCGTTTTTACAGGTAAACCAATTACGATCTCTTACCTGTTTTCCAATTAGGTTAGGTAATTTATGACCTCTGACCCAGTCTGACCAAGTGTCGATCACGCTGTGATTACCTACCATAAAAATGTCGGATTTATGATTTCCGACATGTCGGATTGGGACTATAATAGTCACGAGTCCCTGGGCGTACTGTATATATGGAGACAATTAAAAAGGAGATATAAAAATAGCAAAACTCACAAAATTCATTTTGGTGTGCATCAACGTTCATTCACCAAATATTTTTAAACTTGGTATTTTGACAGAAATTTAATGGATAAATAAAAGAGATATACTTTTCATTTCATCAACTTTAAGGTTGGATCGATCACCATTAATTCAAGCAATTAAATATCTACATAATAACAAATTGCTTAATGAAATGTTATGTTTCAACTTGGACTTGGAGTAGCTAAAAATTGGGAAAAAAGGAAAGTAAAAGCAAAGTAAGACTAGCTATGGAATGTGTGCATTGTATGTAAAGACAGCAGAAGTGAATGAAAAAATCCATAAACAGAGGAATATTGTTAAAAAAATTGACATAAATTTGATAACTTTGAATTATCATGCCTCGAGATATTTTAAATCATTGTTTCTATTTATAGTCAAATATTACTTTCACTTTCAACGTTGTCATGGATGTATTATTTTATGGAGCAACTTTTGTACTTCAGGTCCTATTTTAAAAAAAAATGTACAAAGATGATCCAGGAGCTCAATTTGTCCCGCTCCAAAAATGGCCAACGATCATATGGAATTGTATATTTATTTTTAGATCTGATGTAATTTAATGAAGCAATTACCCGTACCCAGATTGTCATGTGCCTTGAGAGCTTTCTCCAATGTAGAATTTTCTATTTTTTAGATCTTATGTAATGTAATGAAGCAGTTACCCAGATTGTCAGGTGCTTTGAGAGCTTTCTCTGATGTAGGATTTTCATCTCAAGAATCATCAACATCATCAGAGCTTGTGAAGAAGAGACAACACATAGCAAAGTCTAAGTCTGAAGGTTTAACTTGGGAGGGTTTGTCTGCAGCATTAAACCAGCAGGCTGAAGTTGATAAAGCAGAGCTTAATAAAACACTCAAAGAATTGTCACAGTGTGCTAGAGCTATAGGTTTGTTTAAGAGGAAGAAAAATGATATGCATTACAATATTCATAAACAGGAATTTCTATATCTTAACTAGATTTCTCTTTTGTTGAAGCATGTATGAATAGAGTACGTAACCAACAAAAACAGCAATATTGATTTCAAAATGATATATGAATCCCCTCCTAATAAACATGTAGTTCATAATAAGATGGCAAGAGCAAATTTAAGCCCGCGTGTATGTTTGATAATTCATCCAACTTTAAACTGAATGGTTTTTAGATTACCATTCTTAAAGTCAAAATTAGACTGGTACATTTTTGGCAGGATTTCACGGAGTAAATAATCCAGGTATAAAATGGTGAATGTCGGGCGGCAGGTGGGCAGGGAAGAAATTAGGTAACAGTTTTGTCAGCAGCTATTAATCACAGCCACTTGATATTTGGTATACAGCATCGTGGTGGGAACCCATAATGTGGGATTTGATTTCAGGTCTGTCACTCACCTAATTCCTGTTAAACAAAATGCATCCATTTTTGAATTTGACAGTTTTTGTTATAAAGTAATAAAATTTAAAAGATAAAAAATAAAGAACTATTTACAATTTTTTAAGATTGCCCTGAATCCTTTACTCTAACATTTATATTTCTATTTCGAAAGCTGATTGCTGAAGTACATGTGTTTTGTACAGTTTTTGTTTTATATAAATTTTGTAGTTGGTTCTGAGGCTTCATTGGAAACTGTAGAGAGTGGAGCAGCTTTCTTGTTTGATGTCTTCAAAGATGTTGATAAAGTTGGCCCCACACAGACTGCTAAACTTCGTAACATATTTGGTCCATTTCCTGCAACTGCTGCCACAAAGGCTTGTAACCTTGTCAACAGAATAACAACATGGCTGCCAGAAGAATCGTCTCTGTTGCTAGGCAACCAGGTCAGAGAGGAAGGTGATGGCGAGGCCTCAGTTCAGGAGTTTGGTAAAGGAATCAAATTTACGCTACCAAGTTTTGATGAAAATGTCGAGGATTATTCTGAGTCTGAGACAGATGAAGATGAGGATAAGTTAGCCATCAGAGATTTAAAATATCTGGAGCCACAAACACAGACAGTAGGACAGAAAACTCAGCCAGAGCAAAAGTAATTGTTTATTCAATATTGTAATAATTATATAGATTGTATGACCATTAACAAGTATACTGACACTAGGACAGATAACTTAACCAAAGCAAAAGTAATTGTTTATAACTAAACACTGTGGTTTTATTATTATTAGCTCACCTGGCCAAAGGCCATGTGAGCTATTGCCATCACTTGGCGTCCGTCATCGTCGTCCGTCGTCGTCGTTAACTTTTCTTCAAACTTCTTCTCCTCTGAAACGGCTGCACAGATTCAAACCTAATTTGGTCTGGTGGTACTTTAGGGTATCCCCCACAGAACAGATGTGGGGATTTTTGATTTGTCGAAAAACATGGCCGCCATTGCTAAAAATAGAACAGGGGGGGTCAGACTACTGTTTTTGGCTTGTAAATCAAAAAGTTTTAGAGGTAGATGAAATCTGATGCACATTACTGCTTCAGCATCAAAAGCTCTACAAAAGTCTCCTTTGAGTCGAAGTTGTCAGATGACCCCTTAAAGGTGAAAAATAGCATTTTTTCATGTTTTTGGCCTATAGAATGAAAACTATTGCAGATAGAGAGAAGCTGTTGCTTGCTTAAATGTTCAGCTCATTTAGCTCTACAAAATTCTCTATAAGATCAAAGTCGTCAGATGACCCCTTATAGGGGTTATGGCCCCTTAAAGGCAAAAAATAGAGTGTTTGCCCTATAGAATGAAAACTATTGCAGATAGAGAATAGCTGTTGCTTGCTTAAATGTTCAGCTCATTAAGCTCTACAAAAGTCTTCTTATGGTCAAAGTTGTCAGATGACCCCTAATAGGGGTTATGGCCCCTTAAAGGCAAAAAATAGTGTTTTTGGCCTAAAGAAAGAAAAATTTTGCAGATAGAGAAAAGATGTTGCTTGCTTAAATGTTCAGTTTAATTAGCTCTATAAAATCTTCTTAGGGTCAAAGTTGTCAGATGACCCCTTTTAGGAGTTATGGCCCTTTAAAGGTGAAAAATAGTGTTTTTTGCTTTGGAATGAAAACTTTTGCAGATAGAGAAAAGCTTTTTATTGCTTAAACATTCAGCTCATTTAGCTATATAAAAGTCTTCAAAGGGTTGACATTAAATCCAGGTGAGCGATTGAGGCTCCTGGCAGCCTCTTGTTCATGGGGTATCAATTCGTGGTTTTCATGAGCGATCTGAAACCACGAAATTTGAAACCCCACGAAAAGGAAATTTAACTAGTCCTTTTTCATCAAACCACGAAAATAGGTGTCTAAGAAAATAAATGAATCCACATGGAATATTGAAGAATATAAAGTTCATGCAAAAATAAACAAGTACTGAAATTTAGCAAGAAAATATTAGATATAGAAATACAAATTACCAAAATGTATTGTTGTTAGTAAACTGGTAAATCAAGTTATGTTGGATATGCATAATTAAGGAGAAACTTCTTGTCAGTAGCATTTTAACCTCCATTAGAACAAAAACTAGGACTGCAGGGATTGGGAAGGCAAGGGGTCATTGGCCATTTGCACATCAACAATGAAAATGGTGCCCTTTCATCTTAAAAAAATTATAATGAACATTTATTATTGTCCCCTTGAAATTTTGAAATTCCATGAAAAAATGGTAAATGGCCATTTGCTGAAAATTCCTTTCCAATACCTCCTAAGGAGGTAAACAACCCAAAAATATACTTTAACAAATGAAGACTGCTATGTACATTTGTAGTAAAACAAGTGATAGGTATGTTTTTTTTATTTTCTCTTCAGGTTTGATACAGCATGGCTGGTTAAAGAATTGAGAAAGTATTACTCTGATGCAGACATCGGCATATCTGTAGAAGACCTATCATCCACTGTGTTTGAGGTCTTAACGTCACCAAAGTCTGATAATGAATTACAGAATGATGTAAGATTAAATTGATTGATAGTATTTGTATGTCATTGCTAACAGTTTACCTGATTAAAATGATCAAAAACTAGGATAATTTTAATGCTAAGAAATTAAATTAAAAAATAAATATGTAATTTTTACAAATCCATATTTAAGTCTAAGGTTATATGCAATTTTTATTTTTAGCACATTTTAACTCTTTGATTTATTTAGTTTTGTTGGGTTTCAAATGATTTGTCTTCTGATTGATTTGCTAAGTTTTTGCCAGTAAAGTCGAGCAAGACAAAGATATTGCTTTGCCAGCTATGACAAATATTCATGCATGTGCTTTAGCACAGTTCCATCTTCATCTTTTGACCTTGACTATGTTATAAGTGTGGTTTTTGTCTTGCCTGCCACTTTAGTCGCTGAAGGCGAGACATAGGTATTACTTTCCGGCAGCGGCGGCGGCGATGGTGTAAACTTTTTTTGTAAGACTTTTGTGGAAAATGAATTACAAGAAAAGTATAATAGCTAGGCATCTGATATTTGGTATACAGACAGTTGGGGTTATGGTCTACGCAACTGGCACCATGCCGTTTGACCTTGACCCCAATATTATGGTTCAGCGACTCTGTGAACTTAGGTGTTTTTTTTTACCAAAAAACCCCTTTGTAAGACTTTTGTGGAAAATGAATTACAAGAAAAGAATAATAGCTAGACATCTGATATTTGGTATACAGACAGTTGGGGTTATGGTCTACGCAACTGGTACCCTGCTGTTAGACCATGACCACAATTTCATGGCTCAGCGACTCTGTGAACTTAGATGTTTATTCGGGCCAAAAAAACCCTTTGTAAGACTTTTGTGGAAAATGAATTAAGTGAAAAGTATAATAGCTAGGCATCTGATATCTGCCTGTGACTGACAGTTTGGTGAGACTCTCAGCAGTGGTAGATTTCAGGTTTACTTCATAGATTTATTAGGAAATAATCAAAGATTTTATATTTCTAATAGTGCTAGCAGGTAAGACTAGCATTAGTGGTAACTATTCTAATAAATTAATTTTATTTAATATGTAATGTTTTTAAGCCTTTTGAATTTTGCTTTTCAGCTGTTTGAGTTATTAGGATTTGACAGATTTGAGCTGATAGAGAGTCTGATACAGAACAGACAGAAGATCATAAAAGCAGCTTTCATGGCAGAGGAAAGTGCCGCAAGTAAGTTTAATTAAAGCTGATTTAAGTAATTTAAGCATTTAAAAGGGAAAAGATATGGGGTGGCCCACACTAATGATTGTTCTTGAAAATTCATTTTGATTTTTTGCAGAAGCATACAGTACAAAACTGGACCACCTCAACACCCATTTGGAGAGTCACACAGTGAAAAATTATTAGATCCTTCTTAAAGTGCATTAAAAGTTCAAATAAATTTCTACTACAAGTACAAGAAGACTAGTATGTTGATTGGACCTTTATTTTTTTTTACAGAAAAGAAGACTGAGAATCAAGGTAGACCTGCTTATGGCTGCCAAGTTACCATTCAAGTATGTACGAAATCTGGTCATTGATTTACTTGGACAGGTTTATTTTACATTGGTTTGGGAAAATAAAACCTATAATGTACCACTAGAAAGAATTAGTGAATGTGCCTGTGGACACCTATACATAGAACAACTAGGAAGTATTGTCATCTATGTGATAAAATCAGGGTTATAATTATTAGGGCTCCGCATCAGGGCTCCGCATCGAAGATGCGGACGCCCTATAGTTTTCACTTTGTCCGTCTGTCCGTCCGTCTGTCCGTCGGTCAACAATTCTTGTGAACACTAAAACTCAAAAACTATTAACACCACAGTTCTGAAATTTTGTACAGCTACTAAGTAGCATGCCATAATGTGCATATTAAAATTTCATTGAAAAATGTGAAATATTTTCCTAAAAAAACTTTTTATCGAAAATCACAGATTTTGAGAATTGGCCTTTGTGAACACTAAAACTCAAAAACTGTTAACAATACAGTTCTGAAACTTTGTTCAGCTGCTAAGTAGCATGTCATGATTTGCATAATAAAATTTCGTGCAAATCGGTTAAAAATTTTTGGAAAAAACTTCATTTTTTATCGAAAATCACAGATTTTGAGAATTGGACTTTGTGAACACTAAAACTCAAAAACTGTTAACAATACAGTTCTGAAACTTTGTACAGCTGCTAAGTAGCATGTCATGATTTGCATATTAAATTTTCGTGCAAATCTTTTTAAATATTTTTGGAAAAAACTTAATTTTTATCGAAAATCACAGATTTTGAGAATTGGACTTTGTGAACACTAAAACTCAAAAACTGCTAACAATACAGTTCTGAAACTTTGCACAGCTGCTAAGTAGCATATCATGATTTGCATATTAAAATTTCGTGCAAATCTGTTTAATATTTTTGGGAAAAAATCACAGATTTTGAGAATTGGAATTTTTTAACAATAAAACTCAAAGGCTATTCACAATACAGCTCTGAAGTTTCATACACATTCCAATGATTATGCCTTAGTGGTTATAATCATATTTAATTTAATTTTGAAAACACTTAGAATTTTTGCCGCGGGGCCCTTTCTGACTTTGTCAGTAATCTAGTTTTATTTTGAAAATCAGTATCTGGAAAGCTAAAAACTAAGTACTATTACATTTTAATGTCAACAGAATAAAATTTCATAATCAAAATTAAAACTTCCATTACTAAACAAGAGGCTCCCAGAAGCCTGAATCGCTCACTTGGTCCTTTAGCTGTAAGGGTTTCTTTAGTCCCATAGAAACCAGTAAAGCTTGTTACACATTGATCTCATTTCAAAAAGAAGCACACCATTGTTACAGTAAGTAAAAAAATTAACATGATAAAAGAAACATGTTTGAATTCATATTTAATATTTGTCTTACTACAGTCAGAAGATGAGAAAAGACTTATGAAACAGATAAGAAAAGAAGAAAGAAAGGGAGATAAACAGAGGTCAGAGGTCAATGATGGTTTCAACTTTGACCCTAAAACAATGAGAGCGCAGAGGTAATGTACCCAATATATCTTATCTTTGGAAACAAAAACATGAAAAAATTATTTTGGGTAAAAAAATCATTAATATTCATTCAAAAGTTCCAATCTCAACCAGCAATGTACAGAAAAATCTGTCAAAACCCAAGCCCTTTGGAAAATTTAGGGTGAAAACTTATTGAAAATTTAATAGATAGGTGTATTGTTCAGTTTTTGTTGTTGATATTTTTCAAATGAACTAGGTGTGTCTTTGTTTCATTTCATCTTTTCTTATTGGACATTAAGATTGACCATCCAGGTTTGATTGTTTTGTTATTACTTTATGATATCATTCAAAGTGATGAAAATTTTATTAATACATGTATTGAAATTGTTCTTTTCTTAAAAAAAACATTGAAATGATATAAATTATAGTTAAAAATCACAGATTTCTCAGATTATTAACAAATAAATGATGCATATTTCAGGGAAGCAGCTTTATTATCAGCAGCATCAGCTCCAATTTTACCAAGTGGACGGACATACAGACAGCAAGAGATATATCCTAACGTGTATGACAGTATGGCTGAGGCCAGACAGACATCAGCTTACATAGCAGGAGTTAAGGTACAATTTAAATGGAGAGAGAAAAAGATAACTGTCTTAATATCAGGAATTTCAAGCAGTTCTAAGGGACACTTTATTGTGCTTTTAAAGAAAAAAAAAATGAGCAGGATATTGATTATCTCAAATGTTTTCATTGCATGTACAAATTTGGATTTTGTTTGATAACTTGAGTCAATGTGGACCAATTATTCAGAATTGTTAATATGATGTTTTATCCACCAAAGGAAGCTTCAAATTGCATATGCTTTCGAAATTAACTCGAAAACACTTCAGTAGATTTAAATAGCATTTTATATCCCCCCCCCCCCAAAAAAAAAAACCAACCCCTGTTTAGTACAATAATATGAAAGATTGATATTTATCAAAGTTAAGTAGATTTATAGTAAAAAAAAGTTCAAGTTATGCCATTTTTTATCTTTTTTTTTTATAAACATTATGGAATGTATATAATATGATGTACAATTTAATTGCTGAACCTATCTTTTAAACTGACTATTGGTCTATTTACAGATGCTGTTATCAGATAATTTTGTAAGGAACAATTACAAGATGTATGAAGAAGTTATCATTCCTCACACAGAGTCTGCTCCAGCTAATGTGGGAAACACAAGAGTGTCCATTGACTCCCTTGATGAGGTAGGTAAAACTGAGTCTGCCCCAGCTAATGTGGGAACCACCACAAGAGTGTCTATTGATTCCCTCGATGAGGTAGGTAAAACTGAGTCTGCTCCAGCTAATGTGGGAAACACAGGAATGTCTATTGATTCCTTTGATGAGGTAGGTAAAACTGAGTATGCCCCAGCTAATGTGGGAAACACTAGAGTGTCCATTGACTCTCTTGATGAGTTAGGTAAAATAGAGTCTGCCTCAGCTAATGTGGGAAACACAAGAGTGTCCATTGACTCCTTTGATGAGGTAGGTAAAATAGAGTCTGCCCCAGCTAATGTGGGAAACACTAGAGTGTCCATTGACTCCCTTGATGAGGTAGGTAAAATAGAGTCTGCCCCAGCTAATGTGGGAAACACTAGAGTGTCCATTGACTCTCTTGATGAGTTAGGTAAAATAGAGTCTGCCTCAGCTAATGTGGGAAACACAAGAGTGTCCATTGACTCCTTTGATGAGGTAGGTAAAATAGAGTCTGCCCCAGCTAATGTGGGAAACACTAGAGTGTCCATTGACTCCCTTGATGAGGTAGGTAAAACAGAGTCTGCCCCAGCTAATGTGGGAAACACTAGAGTGTCCATTGACTCCCTTGATGAGGTAGGTAAAACTGAGTCTGCTCCAGCTAATGTGGGGAACACAAGAGTGTCCATTGATTCCCTTGACAAGGTAGGTAAAACTGAGTCTGCTTCAGCTAATGTGGGAAACACAAGAGTGTCCATTGACTCCCTTGATGAGGTAGGTAAAACTGAGTATGCCCCAGCTAATGTGGGGAACACAAGAGTGTCCATAGACTCCCTTGACAAGGTAGGTAAAACTGAGTCTGACCCAGCTAATGTGGGAAACACAAGAGTGTCCATTGACTCCCTTGATGAGGTAGGTAAAACTGAGTCTGCTCCAGCTAATGTGGGGAACACAAGAGTGTCCATTGATTCCCTTGACAAGGTAGGTAAAACTGAGTCTGCTTCAGCTAATGTGGGAAACACTAGAGTGTCCATTGACTCCCTTGATGAGGTAGGTAAAACTGAGTATGCCCCAGCTAATGTGGGGAACACAAGAGTGTCCATAGACTCCCTTGACAAGGTAGGTAAAACTGAGTCTGACCCAGCTAATGTGGGAAACACAAGAGTGTCCATTGACTCCCTTGATGAGGTAGGTAAAACTGAGTCTGCTCCAGCTAATGTGGGAAACACAAGAGTGTCCATTGACTCCCTTGATGAGGTAGGTAAAACTGAGTCTGCTTCAGCTAATGTGGGAACCACCACAAGAGTGTCCATTGACTCCCTTGATGAGGTAGGTAAAACAGAGTCTGCCCCAGCTAATGTGGGAAACACTAGAGTGTCCATAGACTCCCTTGACAAGGTAGGTAAAACTGAGTCTGACCCAGCTAATGTGGGAAACACAAGAGTGTCCATTGACTCCCTTGATGAGGTAGGTAAAACTGAGTCTGCCCCAGCTAATGTGGGAAACACAAGAGTGTCCATTGACTCCCTTGATGAGGTAGGTAAAACTGAGTATGCTCCAGCTAATGTGGGAAACACAAGAGTGTCCATTGACTCCCTTGATGAGGTAGGTAAAACTGGGTATGCCCCAGCTAATTTGGGAAACACAAGAGTGTCCATTGACTCATTTGATGAGGTAGGTAAAACAGAGTCTGCCCCAGCTAATGTGGGAAACACAAGAGTGTCCATTGACTCCCTTGATGAGGTAGGTAAAACTGAGTATGCTCCAGCTAATGTGGGAAACACAAGAGTGTCCATTGACTCATTTGATGAGGTAGGTAAAACAGAGTCTGCCCCAGCTAATGTGGGAAACACTAGAGTGTCCATTGACTCCCTTGATGAGGTAGGTAAAACTGGGTATGCCCCAGCTAATGTGGGAAACACAGGAGTGTCCATTGATTGCCTTGATGAGGTCCGTAAAACATAGACTGCTATATTAGGTAATGAATTAACAGGCTTGTTTAAATCAAAAAAAGATAAATACTCACTTATTTACTGGCAGCAAGATATTAAAAGTAATTTTTAGAAAAGCATTTCAAAAAACAAAAGAATTCAAATTACTATTTGACAATATTTTTTTATTTACTAACCTATGAAAAAAGATGGTCAAATTGTGTGTGCGTCCAACTGTCGGTCAATCTTATATCAGGTTTATCTTCCAGTAGAATTTGATTTTCCATATTACAAGGCAGGGGTATCTTGTCTTTTGGACATATTTTTGTCATATTTAAATGAATATCTTTGATTACAGATCGGTCAGATAGCATTTAAAGGAACCAAAGCACTGAATCGTATCCAGTCGGTTGTGTTTCCATCAGCTTATAAAACCAATGAGAACCTGCTGATATGTGCCCCTACAGGAGCTGGAAAAACAAACATAGCCATGTTGACGATACTGCATGAGCTTAAACAGCATATATCCCAGGGAGTCATCAAGAAAGATGAATTTAAGGTAAATAGCCATGCTGACAATATTACATGAACTTAAACATCCCAAGCAGTCACCAAGAAAGATGAATTTAAGATAGCGTGAGCTTACCATATATTTTCAAAAAAAGAGCCAGTAATTCCCCTGATGGGAATATAGTTATAAGAAAGGCATGACTATTTATAATGTTAAACATGTTTGTGAGTGTTATTTTTATGTAGTTCTATAAGAGTTCTTTTTCAAGGATTAAACAATTCAGTGAATATTTGTTACAGCTAAACCTTTAAAAAATGGGGGAGTCTGTAGTTACAGGGATGTCTGTCCCTCCTTTAGTCACACCTCAGGTACCCATTTCTTATCTGCAAATCCTTTCACAAAGTCTTTCTGACATGTATATACATTGTAGTTAAGATGAGCATTAACTATTTTAAAATAATTTGGTAGTGGAGGTATTTATTTTTTATATGCAGCTTTCGGTTCTTCTAGTTGTTTATACAATGTATACCAAATTACTGGTAATTTTTGTGATGTGAAATTTTTGCTGATTGAAAAGAAAATTAAGTGATGAACTTATTTTAGCTGATCCTAATTTTTGCGGTTTCACATCTTTATTTGAGGATTAGAATACTTCATTTTATGTGGGATTTTAAATTTTGCTGTTGAATGTCAACCGAGAAATAATGTAAAAATTTAATTATTGCAAAAATTACAAGTTATATGGTCAGTGTATATGGTATGCTTGCAAATAAAAATAAAAAGAACACACATACTTTTTATCAACACAAATTTAGTACCCATGCATTCTTTAAGGTAGCAGGCAATTAAATTTTTACTTTTTTTTATTATGTAGATAATTTATGTAGCACCAATGAAGGCCTTAGCTGCTGAAATGGTGAGGAATTTTGGGAGTAGACTAGAGCCCTTGGGAATCAGTGTTAGAGAACTTACAGGAGATATGTCACTAACAAAGGCTGAAATTCTGAAGACACAGGTTAGAAATTCTTAAGACACATGTAATGATTAATACTTAGGCTTATAATGAATATACATGAGACAAATAAACACAGGCAATGAAATGTATGTTAAAAGACTTAGATTAAGTACATTTTTTGTGTGTACATCTAAACTGAATACAAGTATGGCCATATAAAATTAATTCTCTGGTTCTCAGACACCGCCGACCCTTAAAAAATGGGGCCGCTGGCGCAATTTTATTGCCGATCCGGAAAAAAAACGCCGCCGACCCGTATTTGACTTCCCAAAATAAAATTTTCAAATTTGCCGCCAAATTGAAGTCAAGCGTTTAGTGACCCGAATCAAAACGTTAAGAAGCATTGTTTACTTTGAAAAACATGGCTGCCGATTGGCAGTGTTCAACAAAAAGATTGTTTCAATTTGAAACAACAGTTACTGGTTACATGAACCATTCACTCAATATGGCAATGACTGTGACAAACTTTACAAATTGATCCTGAGTGGAGAATGGAATTGAATACAAAACATGAAGAGGGATTAGGATGGAAAGAAGGATTTAAAAGTCGATGTTTTTGGCTGTAACAAGACCACAGAGAATGACAAAAATATTTTTTTCTCTCAGATTTCGGAAGTTGTAGACTATTTAGGACTCATTTTCAAGAGATTAATTGGAAAGTAACGATGTATTCCTGCAACCAAGTGACTTTATGACAAAAGTGAAGTCTGCATTTGCCGTTTTGTTTTGCTGTCCATGAAAAGATGAAACTGTCTCACAGTCACAATCTGACCAACCAAAAAGGACTAATTGACAAGTTTATTTACTGACAGTCTTGATGAAAATGAATAAGAATTTAGTCTTGATTGACAAAAACTTTTTTTTATCAACATACAGATTCTTGGATCAATGTCACAGACCAAAACTATAGCCTCCCTTGAATCTCACATATAAGACTAAGTACATCACTACATGCCTCAAGTATTGATTTGACTTATTGGTGCAATCTAAATGCCTTTTATGGAAACTCCAACTTGAAGATGGAAATCCATTCATACACGTGTTCCAGACTAGCTGATTGTGCAGATACCTTTTGTACCATCCAAGATAAATCATTTTATTAAATAATAAAGCATGTATTTTCATATTTTTATTTATTTCAATACATATTTTTAAATAATAAAAAAACAAGCATAAATACACATACAACATGATAAATACAATACATATATGCATGAAAACAAACAATCCACTCCTTATTTTCAGACACATTGAAAAATAAAATTTAAACCAAAAAACCCTACCCTCATTTGAAAAATCAATAAAAAAATAAAATAAAACCCCTACCTACCTACCCATTTTTTAAAAAACCAACTGTCTGAGAACCAGAGAATTAATTTTACATGGCCTAATTTATTTAAAATTTTGCATTTAAGTCATTGAGTTATTATAATTATTATATTATATTCTTGTAAAATAAGGGATATGAAAAAAGAAAGCGTGACGCAAACTTATTTGAAATGTATGTGGGTTTACATATTCAGTAGAAGAAATCATGCATTTAGTATAAGAATTACTAAAGTGATAGAGATAGTGTGTGTGTAAGTTTACTGATATAAAATGTATCCCATATGATTATATGTCCTTTAATAGTTTAATGAAATTACTTTATTTTACTTTATTCCACCTTTTTTAAATCGCATACAAAACTCATATCACAGTTTAGAAATTTTAGTCTTATTCCTTAAAAATCTTTGTTTTTCCAGATGATGGTGACCACTCCAGAGAAATGGGACGTTGTAACACGGAAGAGTACAGGGGATGTAGCTCTGGCCCAGCTTGTCAAGCTCCTAATCATCGATGAGGTCCATCTATTACACGATGATAGGGGGTCTGTTATAGAAAGTCTTGTTGCCAGGACACTAAGACAGGTATAGAATGATATTTACTACAGGTTTCTTATCTCACATGGACAGAGCTGTGGCCATCACTTAGCTTTTGTCATCATCTGTTATAGTTAACTTTATTCAATCATCTTCTCTAAAGCTTTACCAAATGGACTGTAACTGTTGTGAATAGTTTTTCTTTATTTATTTGTTCAATTAGTTTTCTTTATTTATTTGTTCAATTAGTTTTCTTTATTTCTTTGTTCAACTATCATTTTTTAGCAATGAACAATGCATTGACTATTTTGAAACAATGTACTGTGTTTTCATAGCGAGCAGAGAGCTCTATGGCGAGTTAACACGAAAAATTGGCCTTATGCTTTTATTGATTTTTTTGTCCAGATATGATTCTCAAAAATACAGGTGTTGTAAATATTGTCAACATGTTACATCATCATTCAAAATTTGGAGTGAAACGTCACATGCTGATAGGCTCCATATTCAGAATCAACCACAGAGTTCACCGAGTCATTTGCTAATTTAAAAATTAAATTTGGAGTATTTGAAAGTATTTTTAATGCTTATCAAGTTTAAACTTTTCTTTCCTTTTTCCTATCAAATGAAGCAAATTGAATATTTATGCAATGCCTAAATCATATGAATTTTTTGTTGGGTATAAATTTTCATGGTTTTCATGGATGTCTGTAGACAATGAAAATAAGAATCCAACAATGAGAGGTTTTTACATTGATTACTGTAAACCAACTTATCTTTGTGAGCAATTTATATTTACGGATTTCCCAAGGTCTAAAAATAGAAAATTCTAGAGAAAGCTCTCAAGGCAATCTGGGTAACTGCTTCTTTACAAGACATTACTTTTAAAAAGCTGTACAACATGTCGAACCCTGTACATTTTAGGCCCAATATGGATAGTCATTTGCTCTGGACACATGCAGCCCTTTGCTAGAATTAACCAAGAAGAATTGCAAAAGTAAATTGCCCTCTGACACAGAAACGTGATATATAGTAGTTAAATTAGTTTAAAGCACATTTAGCAACATATGCTTACCACAAAAAAAATCCTTTGAAATGTTGTTTATGGCAAAACCACAAAAATTTATACCACCTAAAATAAATGAATCCACATTAGCTAGTACATGTAGGTATTCATCTCCTGTACAGTCAAACCATCATTAAAGGAACAGTTGAGGCAACCTGCGGCACACAGAGGGAAAAACCTATGACAATAAATCATCTAGATGTACAGTACACTCAGAGAGGATTGATTCTCATACTCTGATTTCGGAGGGAAATTTTTTAATGACTCCAGGAAACTCCAAGAAAAGCCATAAAAATCTAGGAGGGTTTTAGGAGTACTCCCTCCAAAGGGTCATAAATTACTCCAAGCTTGGAGTTTTTTATTGCCTTGAAAACCCTTTGAAGTAGCACCTATTTCCTGTCTTTCTTGTCAGGTGAAAATGATTAAAATACGCAAGGTAATAAACAACTCCAAAATACTCTGAAAAAGGTAATAAATTTCTCCCAGGTGGGAGAAATTACTTGGAGAATTTTAAGAGTTGACTCTGTGAAACTCTGTGAATCACTGGACACTGAAATCAGAGTATGAGAATCAATCCCCTCTGAGTGTACTGTAGCCAGATTCCTGTAAATCCATTCTATGGTAGTTGTCAAATCAATTATTGTCTGTTTACAGGTTGAGAGTTCACAGAGCATGATCAGAATTGTAGGTCTGTCTGCCACATTACCTAACTATCTTGATGTAGCCAGGTTCCTGTGAATCCATTCTATGGTAGTTGTCAAATCAATTATTGTCTGTTTACAGGTTGAGAGTTCACAGAGCATGATCAGAATTGTAGGTCTGTCTGCCACATTACCTAACTATCTTGATGTAGCCAGGTTCCTGTGAATCCATTCTATGGTAGTTGTCAAATCAATTATTGTCTGTTTACAGGTTGAGAGTTCACAGAGCATGATCAGAATTGTAGGTCTGTCTGCCACATTACCTAACTATCTTGATGTAGCCAGGTTCCTGTAAATCCATTCTATGGTAGTTGTCAAATCAATTATTGTCTGTTTACAGGTTGAGAGTTCACAGAGCATGATCAGAATTGTAGGTCTGTCTGCCACATTACCTAACTATCTTGATGTAGCCAGGTTCCTGTGAATCCATTCTATGGTAGTTGTCAAAAAAATTATTGTCTGTTTACAGGTTGAGAGTTCACAGAGCATGATCAGAATTGTAGGTCTGTCTGCCACATTACCTAACTATCTTGATGATGCCAGATTCCTGTAAATCCATTCTATGGTAGTTGTCAAATCAATTATTGTCTGTTTACAGGTTGAGAGTTCACAGAGCATGATCAGAATTGTAGGTCTGTCTGCCACATTACCTAACTATCTTGATGTAGCCAGGTTCCTGTAAATCCATTCTATGGTAGTTGTCAAATCAATTATTGTCTGTTTACAGGTTGAGAGTTCACAGAGCATGATCAGAATTGTAGGTCTGTCTGCCACATTACCTAACTATCTTGATGTAGCCAGGTTCCTGTAAATCCATTCTATGGTAGTTGTCAAAACAATTATTGTCTGTTTACAGGTTGAGAGTTCACAGAGCATGATCAGAATTGTAGGTCTGTCTGCCACATTACCTAACTATCTTGATGTAGCCAGGTTCCTGTGAATCCATTCTATGGTAGTTGTCAAATCAATTATTGTCTGTTTACAGGTTGAGAGTTCACAGAGCATGATCAGAATTGTAGGTCTGTCTGCCACATTACCTAACTATCTTGATGTAGCCAGGTTCCTGTGAATCCATTCTATGGTAGTTGTCAAATCAATTATTGTCTGTTTACAGGTTGAGAGTTCACAGAGCATGATCAGAATTGTAGGTCTGTCTGCCACATTACCTAACTATCTTGATGTAGCCAGGTTCCTGTAAATCAATTCTATGGTAGTTGTCAAAACAATTATTGTCATTTTACAGGTTGAGAGCTCACAGAGCATGATCAGAATTGTAGGTCTGTCTGCCACATTACCTAACTATCTTGATGATGCCAGATTCCTGTAAATCCATTCTATGGTAGTTGTCAAAACAGTTATTGTCTGTTTACAGGTAGAGAGCTCACAGAGCATGATCAGAATTGTAGGTCTGTCTGCCACATTACCTAACTATCTTGATGTAGCCAGGTTCCTGTAAATCCGTTCTATGGTAGTTGTCAAATCAATTATTGTCTGTTTACAGGTTGAGAGTTCACAGAGCATGATCAGAATTGTAGGTCTGTCTGCCACATTACCTAACTATCTTGATGTAGCCAGGTTCCTGTGAATCCATTCTATGGTAGTTGTCAAAACAATTATTGTCATTTTACAGGTTGAGAGTTCACAGAGCATGATCAGAATTGTAGGTCTGTCTGCCACATTACCTAACTATCTTGATGTAGCCAGGTTCCTGTAAATCCGTTCTATGGTAGTTGTCAAATCAATTATTGTCTGTTTACAGGTTGAGAGTTCACAGAGCATGATCAGAATTGTAGGTCTGTCTGCCACATTACCTAACTATCTTGATGTAGCCAGGTTCCTGCATGTCAGTCCATACACTGGCCTGTTTTTCTTTGATGGAAGATTCAGGCCTGTGCCACTAGGACAAACTTTTATTGGTATGTGTTTAATAGTTCCATCATCTTTGATTTGATTTAGTCCATGTTTCAAAGTGTTTTTCTTTCTTTAAAATGAGATTAAATTAAAAACAAACCACTGTATAGATAACTTTGGCTGGTTGATCAGCAGTCCCTTAGGTTATCACAACCTTTGTCATCAGACTTCATAAATTTTACCAACAAAATAATTTTGAAATTTTCTGATTGTCTAAATTCAAAATCATTCAAAACATCAGGTTTCTTTCCTTGTAATGCACGTGGTTTGTCTTCTCTATATTGAATTTGGTTCTTTTTCAGAACCTATTTTTGAGATGCAAGTACTTTTCTTTGGATACTTTTGGTTTTGTACTTTTCAAATTTCAATTTTTTTGGGGGGGGGGATTCTGCTGTTAGATATAAGATAACACCTAAAAATATGCATACACAGCAAAATCATTTGAAAATATGAATTATAAAGATATTTATTTTCATTTTCATCTTAAAGATATAAAATTTATCCAAATTTCTGTAATTGGGATTGATGAAAGTCTTCATACCTCTATTATAGCTTTTTCTTTTGGTACATAGCACTTCATTCCAAAAATCTTCCTTTTTCTCAGTAGATGCATTCAATGAACTGATGGTATTTAGAATAGTCAAAGAAAGTTGAAATGTTTTTTGAAGTTTGCCATCAAGTTTTATTTACTCTTGAATTTACAGGTGTAAAAACCACCAACCGAGTACAGCAACTACAGGACATGAATACAGTTTGTTATGAAAAAGTCTTGGAGCAAGTCAAGAAAGGATACCAGGTCAATTTACAAATAGCTTTTAGTTCTTGTCTCCCATCTTTTGCACACTCCAGCTAGTTCATCATATTGAATTCTGCAGTAAAACTTTTGAAATATTTTCTTAGAGTTTCATAAGACTTACACACAGATTCAGAAGACAAGTATTAAAATTGGGGATGTTAGGTCCAAGGTAGAGGTCACATGTTCCTTAATGATATTGAATTTAAGACAGAATATTTGTGTCCACATCAAACATTTTGAATGATCTTGGAATTTTATAGACGTATACAAATTGTATCCTATGGGGTTTACCGGTTAGAATAAAAACATCTATTGAGTTTGGGTCATTGGAGCAGAGTTCAGTGTCTCATATTCATTAGTAAATAGAAATTGATTTCGCTCTTTTGTGTTGCTGGTTGTTGTAGTCACAAATCATGCTTTTGTATAGAATAGTTTCATAATGTGTTGAGCAATTGATATCAGAAATTTAAGAGATTCATCTTTGTTTTCTTTTTGTACAGACGATGGTATTTGTCCATGCTAGGAATGACACAGTCAGAACAGCAATGGTTCTCAGAGATATGGCTAAAAATAGTAAAAATGATTGGTCATACTTCTCTCCTGATCAGTCGAGGCAGTATGGTGAAGCTGAGAAAAATGTAAGTCTGTTGATTAAATGATAGTAAAAATGATTGGTCGTACTTCTCTCCTGATCAGTCGAGGCAGTATGGTGAAGCTGAGAAAAATGTAAGTCTGTTGATTAAATGATAGTAAAAATGATTGGTCGTACTTCTCTCCTGATCAGTCGAGGCAGTATGGTGAAGCTGAGAAAAATGTAAGTCTGTTGATTAAATGATAGTAAAAATGATTGGTCGTACTTCTCTCCTGATCAGTCGAGGCAGTATGGTGAAGCTGAGAAAAATGTAAGTCTGTTGATTAAATGATAGTAAAAATGATTGGTCGTACTTCTCTCCTGATCAGTCGAGGCAGTATGGTGAAGCTGAGAAAAATGTAAGTCAGTTAAAAGAAATGGAATAAAAATGATTTTTTGTACTTTTCTCCTAAAATCTGGATCTGAGTAAAACTTAATTCTTCTGTAAATGACTCTTTTCAGTGTAAGATGACCAGGTTGAGATGTGAGCGCATGCAGCCATCTCACACTGGTAAATAAACCAATAATAACCGCCGGTACTGATATTGATCAATGATGTAAACCAATGAAATACAATGTTATTTAAAACTTTCAGTTTTTGTCTCGCCTGCCACTTTAGTCGCTGAAGGCGAGACATAGGTATTACTTTCCTTCGGCTGCGGCGACGGCGACGGCGTAAACTTTTTTGTAAGACTTTTGTGGAAAATGAATTACAAGAAAAGAATAATACCTAGGCATCTGATATTTGGTATACAGACAGTTGGGGTTATGGTCTACGCAACTGGCACCATGCCGTTTGACCCTGACCCCAATTTCATGTTTCAGCGACTCTGTGAACTTAGATGCTTTTTCAGACCAAAAGACCCCTTTGTAAGACTTTTGTGGAAAATGAATTACAAGAAAAGTTTAATAGCTTGGCATCTGATATTTGGTATACAGACAGTACAGGTTATGGTCTACGCAACTGGCACCATGCCGTTTGACTCTAACCCAAATTTAATGGTTCAGTCACTCTGTGAACTTAGATGTTTTTTTAGGGACAAAAGACCCCTTTGTAATACTTTTGTGGAAAATGAATTACAAGAAAAGTTTAATAGTTATGGTATACAGACAGTTGGGGTTATGGTCTACGCAACTGGCACCATGCCGTTTGACCCTGACCTCAATTTCATGGTTCAGTGACTCTGTAAACTTAGATGTTTTTTGGGGCAAAAGACCCCTTTGTAAGACTTTTGTGGAAAATGAATTACAAGAAAAGTATAATAGCTAGGCATCTGATATTTGGTATACAGACAGCTGGGGTTATGGTCTAGGCAACTGGCATCATGCTGTTTGACCCTGACCCCAATTTTATGATTCAGCGACTCTGTGAACTTAGATGTTTTTCAGGGCCAACAAACCCCTTTGTAAGACTTTTGTGGAAAGCGAATGAAGTGAAAAGTATAATAGCTAGCCATCTGACATCTGGTATACAGACACTTTGGGTTATGGTCTATGCAATTGGCCCCATGCCATTTGACCTTGACCCCATTTTAATGGTTCAGTGATTCTGTGCACTTAGATGATTTTTGGGACATTTAAAACTTTTGTGGAAAATAATTGAAGTTAAAATTATAATAGCTAGGCATCTGATATTGGTATACAGACATTTGGGGTTTTGGTCTACACAATGCCACCATGTTGTGTGACCCTGACCCCATTTTCATGGTTCAGTGACTTTGTGAACTTAGATGATTTTTGGGTGGAAAATGACTTAAGTAAAAAGTACAATGTATAATACTATAGCTAGGCATCTGATATTTGGGGATTATGGTATACACAACTGATGTCACCATGTAATGTGGCCTTGATCCCATTTTCATGGTTGAATGACTAGTGAATGTTGGTCTTTTTTCATCGTTTCTCAATAACTATGGTATCTAGAACACACTTCAGACATTTTTGTGATAGTTAATGGAATTCTGTCATCTGTCACATGACCTTGTCCTTAACTTTTCTGAAGGCTCAGCTAGACCTTCAATGAGTTCTGTGATGGTGCCGACAGTCGAGACATACTTTTGTGTCAACTCTTGTTAGAATATAGTTACCTTAGGTTTCAGAATATAAAATTTATTTTTTTTACGGAAGAAATAGGTACTTACACATATTCTTTGAAAACCAGCAATGATCTTTCACTCATGATAGAATTTATTTGGTCTTTTGACTTGTTCTGCTGCGCTCCAACAGCAAAAAGACTGAAAAATTCTATCACTTGTGAAAGATCAGCCAGTCTTTTCCAAGAACTGATGTAAGAACCTATAAGTCTTTTAATAAAAAAACAGTAAATTGATTGGTTGTACTCCTCTCCAATCAGTACAGGCAGTATAGTATGGTGATGATTTTGAGAATAATGTAAGTCTAACAACCATTGATTAAGCCATTTATAGAACTAATCTCCTGATACATGTACACAGTATAGTGAAACAATGGAATTCAAGCTAGATAACATGCCAATGCCAAACTGACAGAAAAGAACACTGATATTCTTTTGTAATTTTCAGCTTTAAGCTACAGTATCTCTGATGAATCTATTGAAGATAAAAGTTTTGTCAGTCATTTTAATTTATGAGTGCTTAAAAGTTTTTTGATAACAAAGAAAATTAATTATATTTTGTTGGTGTCAATGTAAGGTATTGAATTATTTTTCAAGACCAAGAAATCAGAATAAAAAAACACACAGTTAGAAGGGCTATAAATCATGTAAATAATTGGCCTGATATTGCAATTCAGATTACTTATTGTATTTTAATTTTTATCTTCCAGACAATGAAATAAAAAAAACAAGTAACTAAAGAAGCTTTAAATGATGCAGTTGGTGTTGCTACTTGGATTAACTATGTTTGTATTTTATCTTTAGACAATGAAATCAAGAAACAAACAGTTAAAGGAGCTCTTTCCTGATGGATTTGGTATTCACCATGCTGGAATGTTACGACAAGACAGAAACTTAGTGGAGAAATATTTTGCAGCTGGTCTGATTAAATGTCTAGTGTGTACAGCAACCTTGGCCTGGGGTGTCAATCTACCTGCTCATGCTGTTATTATAAAGGTAAACTGAGACTCTACAAGGTAATAAACAGTCTGTGTCCTGATTTGGTTCCCCTAGATTTTACATCTTCTATGGCTTGAGGTTTCAATCAACTTGATCATGCCTATATTATTAAGGTGGACCTAGAATTCCACAGAATGAAAACAACATGGGACCTAAGGGGTGTACCCTGTGTGATACCCTAGTCTGTACATCTACCCTGGCCTGGGCTTTCAAAGTACCTGATCAAGACAAAGTCTGAAGGTAAACTGAGACCCCCACAGAATGAAAACAACATGGGACCTAAGGGGTGTACCCTGTGTGATACCCTAGTCTGTACATCTACCCTGGCCTGGGCTTTCAAGTTACCTGATCAAGACAAAGTCTGAAGGTAAACTGATACCCCCACAGAATGAAATACAACCTGGGACCTAAGGGGTGTACCCTGTGTGATACCCTAGTCTGTACATCTACTCTGGCCTGGGGTGTCAATTTACTTGCACATGCTGTTATTATGTCTCCCCTTCCCAGAAGGGGGAGACATATTGTTTTTGTGTCAGTTCTTCTTCTTCTTTTTCTTCTCATACAAAGCGTGTCCGGGCCATAACTTTTTCATCTTTTGAGATAGGGATTTGATATTTGGCATGTGGTTGTATCATCAAGAGACAATGTGTCGCTTTTAAGAATGACCTTCATATGACCTTGACCTTTGACCTCAAGGTCAAATTAATGCTAATTTTACATCAAAAGTGTTCCGGGCCATAACTTTTTTGTTCTTTGACATAGGGCTTTGATATTTGGCATGAGGATGTATCACCATAAGACGATGTGTCAAGTACCAGAATGACCTTCATATGACCTTGACCTTTGACCTCAAGGTTAAATTAATGCTAATTTTTCGTTGGAAAGTGTGTCGGTGCCATAACTATTTATGCTCTTTGACATAGTGCTTTAATATTTGATATGTAGATGTGTCACCATGAGATGATTGGTCAAGTACCAGAATGACCTTCATATGACCATGAAATTTGACCTCAAGGTCAAATTAATGCTAATTTTTCATCCAAAGTGTTCCGGGCCATAACTTTTTTGTTCTTTGACATAGGGCTTTGATATTTGGCATGTGGATTTATCATCTTGTGATGATGTGCCGCGCACCAGAATGACCTTCATATGACCTTTGACCTCAAGTTTAAATAAATGCTAATTTTACATGTAAAGTGTTTCTGTGCCATAACATTTTTGTTCTTTGACATAGTGCTTAAATATTTAACATGTGGATTTATCAACATGATGATGATGGGTCGCGTTTAAGAATGACCTTCATATGACATCGACCTTTGACCTCAAGGTTGAATTAATGCTAATTTTACATGAAAAGTGTGTCGGTGCCATTACTTTTTATGTTCTTTGACATAGGGCTTTGATATTTGACATGTGGATGTATCACCATGAGATAATGAGTTGCGTCAAGATCAAATTAATGCTATTTTTACACATAAAACATGTCTGGGCCATATATATTTATATTCTTTAAACAAAGGTAATGACTTGGTAATGTGTCATCATGACCTTGACCTGTGATTTCAATGTCAACTAAATGCTTATTTGACATGCAAAGCCTTCCAGACCATAACTTTTTTATCCTTTGACATAGGGCTATAGAATGTAGATGTATCATTATTAAACAATTTGTTGTACAATGTATGTCATTGTGACTTTGACCTTGACCTCAAGTTTGAACTTGTCTTATTTAAGGAAGGGGAGACATCAGTTTTAGTGCGCTAAAACAGTTTTTCCTAGTTATTAAGGTTACTAATAAACTTACAAACAGGGGATAGGGGGAACAAGTTCTATTTTTTTTTTACCTTTTAACTGTGAACTTCCTGTACTGACATTTTAAAATAATTTTCAATTAGAGCTATGTTCATAATAGGATTATAGGTGATGATTTGTAGACAGAATAACATTCTTAGATTTTTTCAGGGAACTCAAATCTATGATGCCAAGAAAGGTTCCTTTGTAGACTTGGGAATTTTAGACGTGATGCAGATTTTTGGTCGAGCTGGGCGCCCCCAGTTTGATAAGTTTGGAGAAGGAACCATCATCACGTCTCACGATAAACTGTCACACTATCTGTCCCTTCTGACCAGACAGAATCCTATAGAGAGTCAGTTCATCAACAGTTTGACTGACAACTTAAATGCAGAGGTAAGTACGTAGAAGGTACCATCATCACCTCTCACAATAAACTGTCACACTATTTGTCTCTCCTGACCAGACAGAATCCTATAGAGAGTCAGTTCATTAACAGTCTGACTGACAACTTAAATGCAGAGGTAAGTACGGAGAAGGTACCATCATCACGTCTCACGACAAACTGTCACACTATCTTTCCCTCCTGACCAGACAGAATCCTATAGAGAGTCAGTTCATCAACAGTCTGACAGACAACTTAAATGCAGAGGTAAGTACGGAGAAGGTACCATCATCACGTCTCACGATAAACTGTCACACTATCTGTCCCTTCTGACCAGACAGAATCTTATAGAGAGTCAGTTCATCAATAGTCTAACTGACAACTTAAATGCAGAGGTAGGTAAGGGGAAGGTACCATCATCACATCCCACGACAAACTGTCACACTATCTGTCTCTCCTGACCAGACAGAATCCTATAGACAGTCAGTTCATCAACAGTCTGACTGACAACTTAAATGCAGAGGTAAGTACAGAGAAGGTACCATCATCACGTCTCACGATAAACTGTCACACTATCTGTCTCTCCTGACCAGACAGAATCCTATAGACAGTCAGTTCATCAACAGTCTGACGGACAACTTAAATGCAGAGGTAAGTACAGAGAAGGTACCATCATCACGTCTCACGATAAACTGTCACACTATCTGTCCCTTCTGACCAGACAGAATCCTATAGAGAGTCAGTTCATCAACAGTCTGACGGACAACTTAAATGCAGAGGTAAGTACAGAGAAGGTACCATCATCACGTCTCACGATAAACTGTCACACTATCTGTCTCTCCTGACCAGACAGAATCCTATAGAGAGTCAGTTCATCAACAGTCTGACGGACAACTTAAATGCAGAGGTAAGTACAGAGAAGGTACCATCATCACGTCTCATGATAAACTGTCACACTATCTGTCCCTTCTGACCAGACAGAATCCTATAGAGAGTCAGTTCATCAACAGTCTGACTGACAACTTAAATGCAGAGGTAAGTACGGAGAAGGTACCATCATCACGTCTCACGATAAACTGTCACACTATCTGTCCCTTCTGACCAGACAGAATCCTATAGAGAGTCAGTTCATCAACAGTCTGACTGACAACTTAAATGCAGAGGTAAGTACGGAGAAGGTACCATCATCACGTCTCACGACAAACTGTCACACTATCTGTCTCTCCTGACCAGACAGAATCCTATAGAGAGTCAGTTCATCAACAGTCTGACTGACAACTTAAATGCAGAGGTAAGTACGGAGAAGGTACCATCATCACGTCTCACGATAAACTGTCACACTATCTGTCTCTCCTGACCAGACAGAATCCTATAGAGAGTCAGTTCATCAACAGTCTGACTGACAACTTAAATGCAGAGGTAAGTACAGAGAAGGTACCATCATCACGTCTCATAATAAACTGTCACACTATCTGTCTCTCCTGACCAGACAGAATCCTATAGAGAGTCAGTTCATCAACAGTCTGACGGACAACTTAAATGCAGAGGTAAGTACAGAGAAGGTACCATCATCACGTCCCACGATAAACTGTCACACTATCTGTCTCTCCTGACCAGACAGAATCCTATAGAGAGTCAGTTCATCAATAGTCTGACTGACAACTTAAATGCAGAGGTAAGTACAGAGAAGGTACCATCATCACGTCTCACGATAAACTGTCACACTATCTGTCCCTTCTGACCAGACAGAATCCTATAGAGAGTCAGTTCATCAACAGGCTGACAGACAACTTAAATGCAGAGGTAAGTTCGGAGAAGGTACCTTCATTACGTCTCACGACAAACTGTCACACTATCTGTCCCTTCTGACCAGACAGAATCCTATAGAGAGTCAGTTCATCAATAGTCTGACAGACAACTTAAATGCAGAGGTAAGTACGGAGAAGGTACCATCATCACGTCTCACGATAAACTGTCACACTATCTGTCTCTCCTGACCAGACAGAATCCTATAGAGAGTCAGTTCATCAACAGTCTGACTGACAACTTAAATGCAGAGGTAAGTACGGAGAAGGTACCATCATAACATCTCACGATAAACTGTCACACTATCTGTCTCTCCTGACCAGACAGAATCCTATAGAGAGTCAGTTCATCAATAGTCTGACTGACAACTTAAATGCAGAGGTAAGTACAGAGAAGGTACCATCATCACATCTCACGATAAACTGTCACACTATCTGTCTCTCCTGACCAGACAGAATCCTATAGAGAGTCAGTTCATCAACAGGCTGACAGACAACTTAAATGCAGAGGTAAGTTCGGAGAAGGTACCTTCATTACGTCTCACGACAAACTGTCACACTATCTGTCCCTTCTGACCAGACAGAATCCTATAGAGAGTCAGTTCATCAATAGTCTGACTGACAACTTAAATGCAGATGTAAGTATGGAGAAGGTACCATCATCACGTCTCACGATAAACTGTCACACTATCTGTCTCTCCTGACCAGACAGAATCCTATAGAGAGTCAGTTCATCAATAGTCTGACTGACAACTTAAATGCAGAGGTAAGTACAGAGAAGGTACCATCATCACCTCTCACAATAAACTGTCACACTATTTGTCTCTCCTGACCAGACAGAATCCTATAGAGAGTCAGTTCATCAATAGTCTGACTGACAACTTAAATGCAGAGGTAAGTACAGAGAAGGTACCATCATCACGTCTCACGATAAACTGTCACACTATCTGTCTCTCCTGACCAGACAGAATCCTATAGAGAGTCAGTTCATCAACAGTCTGACGGACAACTTAAATGCAGAGGTAAGTACGGAGAAGGTACCATCATCACGTCTCACGATAAACTGTCACACTATCTGTCTCTCCTGACCAAACAGAATCCTATAGAGAGTCAGTTCATCAACAGTCTGACTGACAACTTAAATGCAGAGGTATTGTTAATTTAGCTTAGTGTGAGAAATTATTGTTTGGTTAAATTCAAAGGAGTTTCCAGTTACTGTGAAAGTCTTTTTTCATAGGGTACAAATTTTCATGGTTTTGTAGATTCAATGAAGCCATTAAATTTGTTAATTTATGAATAATAAAGTTTGCATTGATTTCTGTTATAAACTTGTTAAACCAAGAATTCAGGAGTCCCAAATATACATTTTAATCCCAATCCTTGTTAATTGGTTCTCACAGATTAAGATACTTTACAGTATTGGAGTCACACAAAAAAGAGTATACCTTAAAGACATAGAACCTATTAATTTTGCAAATTTCTAACACCGACTGTAAAGTTTATAGATTTGTCATTTCACCCAAATAAAGAAAACACAATAAAGCACACCTAAACACCGACAAACTAAATGTAAACATGTTAAAATCAAACCAAAGTGAACAGAAGTACTCAAGAAGGGTGAGCAGTTCATGTTTTTTGCAATACATTGTACAATTATTTTGAATAAGAAGAGTTAAGTGGATTGATATCAAAAGTATAAAACAGAATGCCATATTAAAACTGAGATTTTTCCTTGTTTGGATAACTGCTATATTTGTTCTTATTATTGATTCCACCACTTAACACTGGTTATTTGTTTCAGATATCATTAGGCACAGTCACTAATGTTGAAGAAGCAGTCAAATGGCTGAGTTATACTTATCTGTATGTCAGAATGAGGTGTAATCCTATGGTGTATGGTATCACATACAATATGACTGAGGTAAATGCTATACATACATTGCAAAGTCTCTTATTATAAAACAAAAAATTGTTTTTGCACTTTTTAGCTCACCTGGACCAAGTCCATGTGAGCTATTGCCATCACTTGGCGTCCGTCGTCGTCGTCGTCTGTCGTCGTTGTCTGTTGTCGTCGTCTGTAAACTTTTTCAAACTTCTTCTCCTCTGAAACAACTGAAAAGATTCAAACCAAATTTGGTCTGGTGGTACTTTAGGGTATCCTGCACAAAACTTGCGTGGGGATTTTTGATTCCTCGAAAAACATGGCCGCCGTTGCTAAAAATAGACCAAGGGGGTCAGACTACTGTTTTTGGCTTGTAAATCAAAGAGTATAAGAGATAGATGAAATCTGATGCCACCCTACTGCTTCAGCATCAAAAGTTCTACAAAAGTCTCCATTTGGTCCAAGTTGTCAGACAGCCCCTTAAAGGTGAAAAATAGCATTTTTTCATGTTTTTGCCCTATAGTATGAAAACTATTGCAGATAGAGAAAAGCTGTTGCTTAAATGTTCAGCTCATTTAGCTCTACAAAAGTCTCAATAGGGTCGAAGATGTCAGATGACCCTTTACAGGGGTTACGGCCCCTAAAATAACCTTTTTCATGTTTTTGGCTTATAGAATCAAACTATAGCAGATAGAGAAAAGCTGTTGTTTGCTTAAATGTTCAGTTTATTTAGCTCTACAAAAGTCTTAATAGGATCGAAGTTGTCAGATGACCCTTGATAGGGAATACGGCCCCTGAAATAATGTTTTTTCATGTTTTTGGCCTATGGAATGAAAACTATTGCAGATAGAGAGAAGCTGTTGCTTGCTTAAATGTTCAGCTAATTTAGCTGTACAAAAGTCTCCATAGGGTTGAAGTTGTCAGATGACCCCTTATAGGGGTTACGGCTCCTAAAATGATGTTTTTTCATGTTTTTGGCCTATAGAAAGAAAACTATAGCAGATAGAGAAAAGCTGTTGCTAGCTTAAATGTTCAGTTCATTTAGCTCTACAAAAGTCTCAATAGGATCGAAGTTGTCAGATGACCCTTTACAGGGGTTACGGCCCCTAAAATAACCTTTTTCATGTTTTTGGCTTATAGAATCAAACTATAGCAGATAGAGAAAAGCTGTTGTTTGCTTAAATGTTCAGTTTATTTAGCTCTACAAAAGTCTTAATAGGATCGAAGTTGTCAGATGACCCTTGATAGGGAATACGGGCCCTAAAATAACCTCTTTCATGTTTTTGGCCTTTAGAATGAAAACTATAGCAGATAGAGAAAAGCTGTTGCTTGCTTAAATGTTCAGCGCATAAAGCTCTACAAAAGTCTCCATAGGGTGGAAGTTGTCAGATGACCCTATAAGGGTTTTCGGCCCCTTAAATAACGGTTTTTTGTGTTTTTGGCCTATAGAATGAAAACTATAGTAGATAAAGAAAAACTGTTGCTTGCTTTAATGTTCAGCTCATTTAGCTCTACAAAATATAGGGTTGACATCAAGACCAGGTGAGCGATTTAGGCTCCTGGGAGCCTCTTGTTTTATGTCTCATTCTTCCCAGTATGGAGATTGCATATTCTTTTCTCATGCAAAACCTTTTATATGGTTTGTTACTTGGCATGTGGATGTACCGTATTTTCCGGTTTATAAGCCGCTACTTTTTTCCTGAAAATTTCTGGGTGCGTTTTATTCTCCGGTGCGCTTAGTCTGTGTATTTTTTAAAAGTTTTCAGTTGGACCAGTGTGAAAACATCGATGTTTTCTCAAGCAAAAAAGAAAGACTTCATCTTGGTCATTACCGAGCTACTGCAATTTCTATTTCAGCTTCATTCATGTGATGTTTTGTTTGTTATTTTATGAAATAAAAAGTAAATACCCTGGAATGTGTTTGTTTATTATGTATTTCAGTTGTTTCGATCTTTTCTCTCCATAATCAGCCATTTTTTATTTTGATTACGTAATCAGACAGAGGTGTGCCTAAAACATGGAGTTTATAAAATAAATAAAATGCATGCTGTCCCTTTCCTTTCTCTTCTTTTTATTTATAATTAATATCTTTGAAATTACACAGAATTGTGCTTAATATGCCCTTTTCTATGTTAGTAATGTCCACATTATTACGATGGAAAGTAATTTACATCATTTGGAGAGATGTGATTATTTTCTCCCTACTTTTATACAAAGTTTTGTTCATTTTCTCCCTACAATTTTTTAGCCTGTTTTTCCTATAATTCAAGAACAACTAATCCTTTTGTCATTATTCTAGCTATTTTAGAGCAAACATAAATCATTTTATGAAATTTATTCAGTTAAAACTCAAGTGCAGGTAAATTAAAGAAAAACTACCTTTGACCTGTTGACATCGATCTATACACAAGACAATTACACACCGTTTCATGTGTATTTTTACCAAGTGAATAATCATGGATTTGTTTGATCAAGGAAACATTTGTTCTTGTGATTTTTATTTAATAAATAGTTAATAAATAATCAAGGACACACAAAAATCTATAATTATAGATTGGACACATTCCCATACACAGGTATGCCATTTTGATTTTCTTTTCTTTTCCACCACGTGGTCAGCTTGGAGCTACATGTAACTCAGGGATTAATCACACAAACAGAACTTGAGTAATTATAACAAAAACATATCCAGGACAATAAACTTCACTTTAATTGCAATCAAAACAGAAACTGGAGAATCAGGTTGCCGACAAACAATTTAAATGCCAATCATAACACCTGTCAAGTGTCATACACTTTACCGATATACACACACATACAGTTAAAATCAATAACAATAAGTCAAGACACAAGCTTTATTTATTAATTTTATTTAAATCAAACAAAATTTTATTTTTAAAACATAAATAAATAATAATATAAAATGGAAACGATCTTCAACGACATCGGAAGTCTTTGTGCTGAAAATGAAATAAACGTGACAAAAACCATTCAATATACGTTATAAGACTGAAGAAAGGGGTGCGTTTAATACTCAGGTGCGCTTTATTAATGGATTAAATCAGATATTTCCCTGAAAATCGGCCCTGCGCCTTAAAGTCCGGAGCGCTGTATCCTCCGGAAAATACGGTATCACCATGTCATGTACCAGAATGACCTTGACCTTTTACCTCAAGGTCAAATCAGTGACAATTTAACATCCATATATGTCACGACATGTTTTTATCCTTTTACATATGACTTTGATATTGACATATTTATGTATCAACATGATAAGTTGTGTCATGTAGGAAAATAAATTCAAGCCATTTGTTTTTTTTTTTTCACTTTGACATAGCCCTTTGATTCTCAAATGACATTGACCTTTGACATCAAAGTCATATAGATGATAATTTTAGAAAATTAAGCTTATCAGCTGGGTCATAACTTTTACCTCATCGTTGATCTTGTATTCTTGTGGCAATTTTAGGAAGGAAGAGACATCAGTTTTAGTATGTTTTAATAGTTTTACTAGCTTTATTTCTTTTTAATTAGTAATCTTGTCTAACACACATACATATGATTTTCCTGTTGGGGACAAAGAAGCAGAGGTACCAATGGGGTATCCAAAAGTCAAAGGGTGGAAAGAGCAGAGACAAAACCAGTAAACACCACAAGAACGGGACAAAAACAGACAACATGTACAACATGGAAACACAAAAAAAACTGAATATCAACAATGCAAACTCCTGTCGAAATAAGAGACTTTTTGTGTAATCACCAGCTTTTTTATGCATAGGCATTTTAATTGTTCAGTCATAAAAGATCATAAAACTTTTCCAGTGTTTTAGGGGTTTTTCAATTAGAGGTAAATTTCACAGGTAAAGGTGTTGAAATGCAATTTTAAAGAACATTGAAAATCGCCGGCTTTTTTGTCCAAACACCAGCTAAAAATCTCCTGCTTTATCATGACAGACCGGTCAAAGGTATGAATACATTTTATATATGCTTTGACCATTTAAAAAAAAACTTTAAAGCTTAAAAGCATGCAATCTGCTTTGGATTTAAAAATAAAATGGCCTTTTATAAAAAAAAGATGACAGTTATCAAATCTCAGAGACATCTGGAGTGTTACTGCAAAAAAGGTGAGCACTTACCTCTATTTGAATTTACCAAATGCAATGTGATCTTTTGCAGTAGTTTTGCATCTGTCACAGTCTGCTTAACTTTTCATAAGTTCTCTTCTCTTTAAATTGATCGAATGAATGCTTGAACATTTAGCTCATTAAGCTTTACAAGAGTCTCAATGAAATGAACATGATCAGATGCTACCTAGCATACAGATATTTAGAACTTTTATGACCAAAAACAGATTTAAAATGTCCTACATATGAAAGAAGAGAAGCAAAGAATGTTAAAGGTTTTTCGTCCATTCATCTTGAATCAAAAAATACTTATAATTTCTTTTTGACAAAGAAAGTGTGATATAATTATCTACACATATCAGGAATATTAGAACAATCATTTGAAGAAGCAAAGAGGCACCAATGGGGCATTCAAGTGTCAAAGTCTGAAAGGGCAACAACAAAACGGGTAAACACAAACAAGAACAGCATGAAGAAACACAAAACACAAAATCAACCGAATGGAAATCAACAATGCGAAGTCAAGTTGTAACCAGAGTGAACTGGCATTCTCCGGAAGCTCCTGCCTGCTATAGCATACCCCTCGTGCTGCTAATTTCCAATTTAGTGTGTCAAATATTGTAAAGGAAGACAAAACAAAACTTTACAACAAACCAACATCTGAGCTCATATGAGAAAAATCACATATTTGTCTAGGAGTGCATGTAGTCTACTGTAAGTGAAGATTCTTGTTCAAGCGTTTTGGTTTTGGGTACTTTTCATTTTCAACATTTTTTGGAATTTGACCTTCCAATGTTTTGATTTAAATGTTTCTGATGCGAGGTTACTCCTTGAAATATCGATATATAGCATATCCAAATTAAACGTTTATACCCGCGTTTTGGTTTTTTTAATTTTGAATCATATGCCTCATGTTGACTTGATGGTACAGTGATTTCAGAAGAAAAGTCTATGTAGCAAGGCAGGTTGTCATGTCTTCTGGAAAATGATTGTTCCTAAAAAAAAGCTGTTGTTAGCATAAAGTGTTGACTTCATGTTATGGCCTTTGGCTTTTGAGACATATAAGGTCTTTACTTTGTAATATCATATGAAGACTTTGTCAGCAAAAATGTATCTGGGATAATCCTTTTCTTCTATTAATTTATTAACATTTAAAGCTTATTCATATTGATGATCAACAGTTCAAAGAAAATAAAACATCAAGTGGCAATCTTGTCAAAAACAAAAAAACAATCAATCAATCAATTCACAACAAAGTCTATAAATAACCTTTTTTTCAGGCTGACCCAATGTTAGAGTCTTACAGAAGAGAATTGATAACCACCGCTGGACGTAAACTAGACAAGGCTCAAATGGTTCGGTTCGATGAGAGAACAGGATACTTTGCCTCTACTGACCTCGGGAGGATTGCCAGTCATTTTTACATCAAATACGATACAGTTGAGGTAATACTTACTTACTGAAAGAAAAAAGCATGATAGAAGGAGAAGGGGTATGGAGTTCCTTCAGGTTGAGGGGTTTATAGAATTTCACCAGTTTAGTCTATATTTCAATGCATTAGCTTTAGCTTTAGATTACTCTTGTGTAACCCCTTTGCTATCAAAATTTGAAAAAAAGTTTAGCTTTAACAATCAAGATTATAAAACAAATGTTTATCATTTAACTGGTACAAAGTTAAACTCATTGTATGAAAATATTACACATTCTTCAGGAAAAACACACTGACAGAAATCACCATTTAAATTTTAATGTCAAGGGAAAAAAGTGCAAGGTCAGGAGGGATATTTGATGTTGGGAAACTTTGAAAGACTAATATTGGATAACACAAATGTATATTTCATTTGAATTAAAATCTATACAGGTTTGTCTGGCATCCCTGAAACTTGGAAAATCCTTAGTATGATACAGAAGTTAAAGGTCATAGAAAAGGCCATGATTAAAAAAAAAAGAAATATCCTTGAAGAACCCTTGAATTTGATAGTTTGACAAAAAGTAATGCCATGGGTCAATTGTTTTGCTGAAATATTATTTGAACAGAGAAATTTGTCGACTAATTACATCTTTTGACAATGACTTGCATGCCCTTAAAGAGTCCTGGGGGAAAATGTGAAGCAAACATGATGTAAACCCTGTGAATAAATATGACTTTGCTTCTGATTTTATTTGGTTCTAATTCAGGTGATCAATGACAACTTGAAAACCATTATGACAGAAGCTGATGTGTTTGCTCTTGTGTCCAAAGCCCAGGAATTTGACCAAATTAAGGTGAGTATTCAGAGGTATTTTTAAAGATATAGAAGGTATGGTAGCAAGTAAAGGAACCACTGTTGTATATATTAAACCATATTCAGCTTTCAGAAACTTTATAGTTTTAATATGACTGCCAAATTTTTGTGATCGTATAATGTTTTGGCATTGTCGTTGTCATCTAGGGCCATTTGGTTTCCCTGCAATAACTTAAGTAAATATTGACCGTTTGTTATGAAATTTTGATATGATGTTTGTAACTACTGAAAAAAGGTTGGTATTGTATTTGGGGTTTGTGGCTCTTACCATTTTAGAAAAAAAAAAGATCCATCGGTCAGTCTCTCTGCCTGTAGGTCATCATTTGCTTGTCAGGATAACTCCTGGGAAACTACTTGAAAGATTTTAATAATTTTGTATAAAGTAGTATATCATGTATATAGCAGTACCTATATTGTCTGTTTCAAATAGGGGATGACTATGGAAGGTGTTGACTAAGGTTCTTTAATTTTAATACACATGTATTTTGAATCTGTAAATTGAACACCTGTAAACGCTGAAATTTTCATTCCTAATGGGGTTCAGGTGAAGTCTGCTTACTTTATAGGTTCGTGATGATGAAATGTCAGAGTTAGAAGGATTGATGTCAGAGATCTGTGTAATGCAAGTCCCAGGTGGTGTGGAGAACACTTATGGCAAAGTGAACATATTGATGCAGACCTTTGTATCCAGACAGAATGTAGAAAGCTTCTCTCTTGTATCAGACCAAGCCTATGTAGCACAGGTAGGGAGAACCAATGGAAAAGCTGGACATAAGCCACTCTTGCATATTACATTCAACATAAAGAATAAGTCAGACAAATCAATTATTTTAATTTCACCAAAAATAACAAACCTCTAATAAAAAGGAACAACTAGGCTCTCAATCTACTTACTTCTAGTAACGATTGAAACTTCATATAATCTGTACATCCTGACCTGCCCAACAACCAAACAACATGGTAACCTTAGTAAATCAAGAAAGCACACCTTTAAAATATTTCAAAAACACCAAATTTTTTTTGGAGAGATTGTTCATTTAAAAAGACAGTTTAGCTCTAAAGTAATGAGAACAATTTTCAGATAATCTCTACCTTGATTATTTACTTCTTTTTTGCAAGCTAGATAATCTCAGTTAAAAAAAGAAAGCTTGAAAAACATTCAAAGCAGGACATTAGGCACTATTGCATATTACGTACAACATAAAGTAGAATTCGGACAAATTATTTTAATTTCACTGAAATAAAGTGTACTCATCCATAACACACAGCTTGTTAATCTACCTACAAAATGTTCATCATTATTTTCCTTAATCATGTAGCAAGAACATCATATAAATTTCTGTTTAATTATGCCTCTTTAACCTTGAGGATCAGCTTGTCTTTGCTTAACAGAAATTTCTGGGGCTTTTACAATTCGGCAGGAAGTGCATTATATTTAACTGTGCATTACACAAAACTTGTAACATTTGATGATATGTCTCCTTAGAATGCAGGAAGAATTATGAGAGCCTTATTTGAGGTCTCCTTGAAGAAGAGCTGGCCAATCATGGCAAGTCGACTGCTTAACCTTTGTAAAACCATAGATAAAAGACTCTGGGGATTTGAAAACCCACTTCGACAATTCCCAATCCTGTCACAAGAAATTCTGAGAAAGATTGAAGAACGAAAATTGACTGTTGATAAATTAAAGGAGATGGATCATAAAGAAATAGGTAAGTTTAAGTGTTCAATCATAAAGAAATAGGTGGTGCAATAGTTCAATACTGTGGATTCATTTATTTTCGTAGGTATCAATTTTCGTGGTTTGATGAAAAAACATTCATTCATGAATTCTTAAATTCATGGTTTTGAGGACTGCAGCATACAAATCAATGTTTAATTCCCTTTTCGTAGGGCATCAATTTTTGTGGTTATAGAACACCCACGAAAATCATGAAAATTGATACCCCACGAATAATAATGAATCCACAGTAAAAAGTACTGTGGATTCATTTATTTTCGTGGGTACCAATTTTCGTGGTTTGATAAGAATTGATAAGTTTGTGGATTCTTAAATTTGTGGTTCTGAAGTCTGCAGCATACAGATCAATGTTAGATTTCCGTTTCGTGGGGTATCAAAGGACTAAAGCCACGAACCCTCATATTTGGCCCTAAACCGGGCCATTTTTTCAAATTCATTTGTAAGATAAGATTTTTGTGGCCAAGTAGTCTAGAATGATTACTTGTTTCAAAACAAAATCAATTTTAAAGTTTTCTGTACTTGTGATGTTGTAATGACGTCATAAAGTTACGCTAAAATTGAAAATATGCTATTTTCAGCTAAATTTCACAATTTTCCATCTGGTTTTTGGTGAAAATGACATGGGCGCCACCCCTCGCCCATAAATATTTTTGCTTAAATTTTTTAACTACATTATTTTCTTCATATTTCAACAAAAGTTTCGATGGGCGAGGGGTGGCGCCACATAGAAAATCACAAAATTGTGATTGAAAAACAAGTCATTTTGGCCAAAAAGTGAAAAATCACTGATTAAGGCTATTTTTGAAGGGTTAGGGTACATGAAAATTCATTTACACACCATAATCAAATCTTTTCTCTTTTAACACAGACATCCAGCTATGCATACTCAAATTTTGGTGTAAAACAAACCAATTTTGATATCTGAGTATTAACAGGGCCAAATATGAGGGTTTGTGGCTCTAGTCCTTTCGTTGGTCAACGCCATCCATGCAAACACAGAAAATTGATACCCCACAAATAATAATGAAACCACAGTAATTGAAAACTATATGACAACTCCTAGACAAATGATCTTGCATTGATCTATCTTTTAGGCAATAATAGAGTAATTCTTTGCTTCTCATCCAAATTTCTTGAAAATTACATGAATATGGAGTGAGTGGGCAAATTTTATTTTGTTATTTTTTTATCCATTTTGATAAAATGTTCTAACATTTTATAGGAAATTGAGCATAAAGAGCAGGAACTGCTTACCCATCATCTGAGCTGACACAAATGTTAAAGTGACCTTGTATGATGATATAGCACTAAATCATTAGTTGTTTGAAGTGTTGTGTTGGATTTGGAATGGATATGTTTTTTTTTTACAATATTTTTTTACATCAGTTGATAAATGCTACTTAGCTAACTGTCAGTAACTGTGAGTGTTCTCAAGAGAGTTTCTTAACATCTCGTTGTTCTCCTAGTGCTCTTGTCTTAGGTTTTCTCTTGGTGAAATGAACTTTTATCGATTTTGATTTTTAAAGTGTGTTATTTTTGTGCTTTGTACAAGATAAACAATAAGGGAAGTTTGGGTCTTTAGGGGCCCAAAAGCGGCAACAAATTCAAATATTTTATTTGTTTCCATCTTAACTTTTGTCCTAGTTGGCCTATTGCTGTGAAATTTGTCAAGAATGTTTCGTACAATAAAAGGATGAGCCTGATGAATTTTGGTATTCCCTTTTTCCCTGTTATGTTATTAGGGACCAAAAGGGCCAAAATTGAAACTTTTTTATTTATGGTCCGATTTTGAAATTTTTTTTTGCATGTTTGTTCTTGTCAGATAGCAGATGCAAAGTTGAGAATTAATTTTTGAGACACCCCTTTTCCCCCCATTATGTAATTAGGGACCAAAAGGGACCAAAATCAAAATTTTTTTTGTGGTCTGATTTTGAAATTTTTTGGGCATGTTCTTGTCACATAGGGGATACAAGATTAAGAATTCGTTTTTGTTACCCCCTTTTCCCCTTTTTATGTAATAAGGGGCCAAAAGGGACCAAAATCGAAACTTTTTTACTTGTGATCTGATTTTGAATTTTTTTTTCCGTGATTGTTCTTGTCAAATAGCGGATACAAAATTGAGAATTAATTTTTGCAACCCCCTTTTCTCCCTATTAGGTAATTAGGGGCCAAAGGGGCCAAAATCAAAACTTTTTTAATTGAGGTCGAATTTTGAAAATTCATTTTGCCTGTTTGTTCTTGTCAAAGAGGAGATACAAAATTGAGAATTAATTTTTGGGACTCCCCCTATTACGTATCTATGGGTCAAAATTGAAAGTTTTTTACTCGATACAGATTGGCAGTATCTCTCGCTGTTTTCAAGAAGTTAGGGGGCAAAGGGGTCAAAAACATCAATAATAAAAGATTAATCAAAACATGGGTCTATTTCTTCATAGAGAATTGAGCAGGGATATTGAAATGATATAAATATGATATTGTAAGTATAATTTTTTTCTATTTGCTTTTAAAATAGTTGAAATTTAATGAATTCCTTGTAAAATGTGGCTGGAAAGTCCACCAAAGAGGGCATGTGTCAACTACATTTGTCAGTCCACCATGGGCTGCATGTGTCCAGAGCATTGACTATCCATATTGGGCCTAAAAAGTATGGGGTTCAATGCGTTTGGTTCAGATGATGCTGCGCTCGGCGAAGCTTTTTATTCAGTATTTTTTTAATTGCCTTATTGATGAATGTCTGTAAATTTTGTAAAAAGTTGTTTAAAAATCTTCAGAGATGCAATCAAAACTGATACTTTGAAAATAAATAAAACAGTTGATAATTTTATTAAAGTTTGGAATATAGTTTATGTTTAATTAATACAAGGATATGAAGGTATGCTATATGTCAAAGGTAAGAACAAAAATGATTAGTATACAAAATGCACTTCTAAAAAATAAATGGTACAGTGCATTTTATGACTTTTTCCAATATTAATGTGTGTTTTAAGATCTACAAAATGTCTTGATTTCATCATACAAGTGCATGTATTCTATAATGATGTGTCATCAATGAATTCCCAAAACACTGAATATCAATTTCATTGCAAAATGGCACTAAAACTTCTTTCTCTAATTTAATCGTTGCTGATCATGAACATTTGAAATAAATCTATGATTGTCAACACAGACAGTCTCAGTCTCATCTTAACTCAAGTCTATACTTAATCATTATTTAGTCATATTTTACAAAGTATTTGTAAATGGAATCTTTACCAATAACAACCAACTGATTTGTTTGAGGGTTATAATTTATTCCATCGGGCCGCCATAATGCACCATCTTCACTACATAGTAGGTTATGCCATGTCTCACCATCAGGGGAAATCACTAGGACCTTATGAGTATTTTTATCAGCAATGTATATATTGCAGTGTTCATCCATGGTCATGCAAATGAGAGGTCTGTAAAGATCTAGACCTAAACAGTTTAAAACTTTGATGACCTTGTAATTGTTGTCCAGTATTTTTATCTTTTTAGCATCAGGACAAGTATAACATATCCTCTTACTTCCAACAGCTATCTTTGATGTCCAACCAATATCCTCATCATCATACATCATCTCTCCAGTGATATAACCTCTCTTTATTTTATATCTTTCTTCAACTTTTCGTCCAATTTTCTCAGATCTATGTCCAGCTTGAATTGTTTTCCTTTCACTCTGATTAGTGATCTCCATTATTTCACTTTTATCATGATAACTGACCTCAGCATCACCCTGATACTTTACATATACTGTCTTCACCATGTTTGCATGTTTATCATATGACTTAAAAGTCTGTTTAGTACCAAAGTCTTCTTCATCTTCTGCCTCTTTAAAATTATTTTTCTTGTCTTTCTCTTTACCCTTTCCTTTTATTTGTGTACTATCTTTGTTAAAATCTTCTTTTTCTCTTACTGAATCACCAATGATATCTTGACTGCTGAAGATATGGCTTCTTTCACTGAGTAGATCTTTATGTTTCTCTTCATCTAACTTTACTGTTCTGATCCCTTTGTTGGCATATATGAGGTCATCTTTAATTTTTTTTATTGAAATACCAGTAACATCTGATGTGCTAACTTTAAATAATAAGTCTTTATATGTCTCTAATTTCATTCTCATGATCCCTTTTCTATATGCACATAGTATCAGTTCATTGTTTCTGTGAGCTATTGCTGTTGCAAAGTATCTGAGGTATATTGATGACACCACTGTTCCAGTCATCACATTCATTATATAGATCTTGTCACACAATATCGCTGCATAATTGTCACTGATTGGTGTAACATCTTGTATCTCAAGATACTTAAATTCTACCATAGACCTGATAGATTTATCGGAATTGTATAATACTACTGCAACACATTCGGATAACCTTTTATGACCCCAAGCCACCACAATTCCACTTTGTAATATACAACAACCGCTGGGATAGATTAGGTACTGTGTCATGTCTATACTGATTTTCTCTTGAAGGTTTAGTTGAGTAGGAAAAGGCCTTATTGTTATTTGTGACAGATCTTTTTCTGAAAGAAATAGAAGATTTTATAAGTTATTAAAACAACATTATAGATATTTTTAAAAAGAAATAAAGTACATTGGAGTCGACTCAATAATTGACTTACTCTTATTTGATTGATAATCTTAATTAGATAAGATTATAAAACACCAAACCATTTCTTATACTTTTAATGTTGAAAATGTTGAAAATTTCCAACAATTGCATTAAAAATCTTAGAAAAGTGTAAAATTCATGTTAATTGACAATAAGTTTTCAAATGTCATTTTGAAATTATATATATTTTATGTATTTCTGTTCATAAGTGGCAGTATTTGGGTTAATTTTACGAATTTGGCTGAAATATTGGTTGTGTAATGAAGAGGAATCTTGTTGTATGCAAATAAAGTTATTAAAATGATTAAATTACAAAAGAAGACAATATTCTGTTAGATTCCCAATAATATGGTAATATGGGTTAGGTTGCTCAACAACCTGAGAACCCCTCTGCAATCGGTCATATGGTTGGGCTGTGAATTTTCGAATCTAATGTTTTGTGGAAACTGTTAGACCAAAAGTCTTATAAGGTTAAAAACATGAGTGTATATGCACATTTAAACAAGATAATACTTAAAAACGTATATTTCATGGCTGATTTAAAAATTTTGCACCTGCACTAACAGGGATCTTCCATATTTTGAAATGCTTTTTCCTTAGGTTTACTTAAAATTTGATCGTTGCTTTTGCTTTGTATTTGGTATGATTTGAAGTAAAGTTGTATAGAACAGTTTTATTAACTCTTTAAAAGTTTGTATACAATCTGTGTAACTTAGCTTCTGTTATTCTTTTTAAAGAAAAAGCTTGTAAAGATCACAAATAGTTTCACGATAGAAGGATAATTCTATCAGTCAATTGTTTCTATAGACCTCCTGAAATGTGTAGTTATTCTTTATCCTGTGCCTTGATAAAGCTTGTTCACAAATCAGATAAAAATGAACATATCTGGGAATTCTCTATCAAATTTAACATAAAATGTGTGCTTTTATTGTAAAATAGAAACGTTGTTGATGCACTATATTTTTGTTTACAATAATGAAGGAAGTGGAAGTAAAAGACTAAAAACTAACATAGAACAAAATGGAACTAAATCTGCGGATTTGAATAGCAAATTAAATGACTTTATATGACTTTATGTAAATTTATCTTGGTCTGACATTCCATTATTTTAGCACTGTTGCCTCCATTTGACATAATTTCCTAGATTTTAGGTTTGCTTTGCTAGATTTTAGGTTTGCTTAAATCTAGATATCAAAAGAATATATTGTCTTAAACATCGATCAGCCAAAAAAAGAAAAAAATGTACAAAGCATTTATGTTCTAATAGGTTCATTTTACCAGGCATAATATGGTGGGTCGCAATAAATGGTGATGACTCAGCTGATTCCATAAAACATGGTTAGACGCATGTATTTTTATGCCCCCGCGACGACATGTCAGGGGGAATTAAGTTTTACTCATGTCCGTCCGTACGGACGGTATGAATTTCCTTCAAGCTTTTCTCAGGAACCGTACACGAGATTCATTGGAAACTTGGTAGGATTGTTCAGTATGACAAACTATACGTCCAAAGCGATTTTGAGACCTGTCGGACATCTACTTCCTGTTAAGGACTTAGGCCGATGTGAAAATATGTGAACATGACTTTGAAAATTTCCGTCAAGCTTTTCTCAGGTACCATACATGAGAATGATTTGAAACTTGGTAGGATGGTTTAGTATGATAAACTATACGTCCTACGGAATTTTCAGACCTGTCAGACATCTACTTCCTGTTTGGGACTTAGGCTGATGTGAAAATGTGTGAACATGACTTTGAAAATTTCCGTCAACTTTTCTCAGGAACCGTACATGAGAATGATTTGAAACTTGGTAGGATGGTTCATTATCACAAACTGTGTGTCCTTATGGACTTTCAGGTCTGTCAGACATCAACTTCCTGTTTGTGTCCTAGCGGGGGCATCTGTGTCCCATGGACACATTCCTTCTTTATTTTTATTGATCAGTCCGTCCATTTGTGATCACAGTTTGTAGATTCACACCCTATGAAAATACAAATGTACTGAAAACAATTTAAAAAATTTTGAATGCAAGAATTTATGTATACCAGGATGTTTTGTCTTGCCTGCGACGAATAGTATTTCCCGTGGCAGCAGCGTAAACTTTTTGTGAAAGACTTTTGTGGACAATGAATTGCTTGAAAAGTATAATAGCTAGGCATCTGATATTTGGTATACAGATAGTTCAGGTTATGGTCTCTACGTACTGTCACCATGCCATGTGACCTTGACCTCATTTTCACGCTCCAGTGACTCTGTGAACTCAGGTCTTTTTTTCAGGCGGTAAACTTTTTTGTAAGACTTTTATGGACGATGAATTACTGGAAAAGTATAATAGCTAGGCATCTGATATTGGGTATACAGACAGTTAAAACTATGGTCTATGCAACTATCACCTTGCCATGTGACCTTGACCCCATATTATTAAGGTCTTTCCCTTCCGTAGGAAAGACCTTATTGTATTCGTTAGGCCTATTATTATTATTATTATTCTTTTTTTTTTTTCTGCCGTCCGTGAGCAAAAAGTTTCTTGACCGATCTTAACCAAATTTGGCACACTTATTCAGCACTGCCAGGAATAGAAATGACTAAGGGCATGACGCTTAACTATTTGTAGTTTCGGCGCAATAGCGCAAAACGCTGTTTACCCTTGTTATCGGATCTCCTCAGAGACGGTAATGGTTATCAAGATTCTGTTTATTGGAAGTTGTTCCTTACATCCTGGTGATGTTTTTTTTTGCAAAAAGAATGCTGTAATTTACTTCCTGGTTGCGCGCATATGGCGCAAACTTGGCGCAAAATGTCAAAATTGTCCGATTTTGATGAAATTTGGTTTCCAGGTAGATTTGAGAATCCTGATTACGAATCTGTGGTCAATTTTTTTTTTGCGTTTACCATTGCCAAAATGGCGGTCGTCAAACGGTTTTTCACTTATAACTCGAAAACCGTTAGAGATAGTATAGACAATATATTGAACAAAAAAAGGTCGTCTTAAAAAGACCTACAATTTGAGTCCAAACAGTGCCTGATTCGGTTGAGCGGTTTTCAAATGGCGGCCGAAACAGGTTTTCGCGAAATACGTTTTTTGCCAATAACTTGGAAACCGTAACAGATAGTATAATAGACATGTGTATAAAAAATGACCGTCTTGACAAGACCTATCATTTAAGCCCAACAAGTACATGTTACGGTTGAGTAGTTTCAAAATGGCGGCCAAAAACATCATCTTATGCATTATTTACTTGTACATAACATTTAAACGGTTACAGATAATATAGTAGATATATATATATTTATTATCAGTAATTAAAGAGCTTCACTTTAAGACAAAGGTCAAAGGTCATAGGTCAAATTAACGGGAAAGACCTCTCATTTGTTCTCTGAACAAATGGCACTTTAATTATTATTATTATTATTATTATTATTATTATTCACACTCCAGTGATTCTGTGAACTTAGGTCTTTTTTTGCGTTTCTGAAGGCGAAAGCAGGTCTAGTAGTTGGGTCACTCCGTCTGTCCGTCCATCCGTCCGTCCGTCCGTCCGTCCGTCCGTCCGTCCGTCCGTACGTCCGTCCGTCCGTTCCTCTATGGGGTGCCTGTCTTGTGTAATCTGAATCTCAAAAACCAAACACTAGATCTTTCTGAAATTTTACACAGTGATTACAGATATATTGAAGATGTGCACCTCCCTTTTTGGGGTCATTTTATAATTTCCTTTAGAAATTAGGAGCCCAAAAGGGGCGACTTTTTAATTTTTTTCCACAATAACTTTTGTTCTTGTTGACCAAATGCTATGAAACATTACAGTAATGTTACTTACCATAAAAGGAAGGGTTGGGCTGATTTTGGGTGTCCCCTCTTTTTTCGTTTAGAAATTAGGGGCTCTAAAGGGACCAAAAAAGTGACTTTTTTATTTCTTTCCACAATAACTTTTGTTCTGGTTGACCAAATGCTAAGAAACTTTTCAGTAATGTTACTTACCATAAAAGGAAGGGTTTGGCTGATTTTGGGTGTCCCCTCTTTTTTGTTTAGAAATAAGAGGCCCAAAGGGGGCCAAAAAGCGACTTTTAAAATTTTTTCCACAATAACTTTTGTTCTGGTTGACCAAATGCTATGAAACTTTACAGTAATGTCATTTACCATAAAAGGAAGGGTTGGGCTGATTTTGGGTGTCCCCTCTTTTTTTGTTTAGAAACTAAGGGCCCTAAAGGGGCCAAAAAAGCAACTTTTTTATTTGTTTCCACAATTACTTGTTTTGGTTGACCAAAAGCTATGAAACTTTACAGTAGTGTTACTCACCATAAATTAAAGGGTGGGGATGATTGTGTCTCCTCACTTTTTGTTTAGGAATGAGGGGCCCAAAAGGGGCAAAAATGTGACATTTTTATTGATGGTCCGATTTAGAATTTTTTTTACAAGTTAATTTTGGTCATATATTGGATACAAAATGGAGGATACAATTTTTTCTTGACCCACCTTTTCTGTTTTGCAATAAGGGGACCAAAAGGGGGAAAAATATAGAAACTATTTTTTGGGGTCTATTTTTACAATATTGGGTGGCATGTGACAAATATGCTTTGTAAGTCCACCATAGGATGCAAGTGTCAAAATATTTTGACTGTCCATATTGGGCCTAGAACGTTCAGGGTTCAACGTTTTGCCGTGCGACGCAGGGCCAGACATCGATTGGTCTTGTTTCAGGCAGAAAACTTTTTGTATTACTTGACATGGTAAATTGGCTTAAAAACTTAATAAAGAAAGGATACAAGTTGGAAGTTATAGTAAAATCTTTAAATTTTGTGTTTTTTGGTAGAAATATTGATAATTTGATAGTAACTCTAAAACATTAATCTTTTACTTTCTGACTATTGTATTGTTTCGAAGCATTACAGCAATCAAATATGTCGGTTTTGTATGATGATATAATACTAAATCATTTGTTGTTTGAAGTGTTATGTTGGATTTAGAATCGATATGTTTGATTTTTTTACATCAATCGATAAATGCTTCTTAGCTAGTTGTCAGTAACTGCGAGTGTTCTCAAGGGAGTTCCTTCATGTTTCGTTGTTCTTGTATAGTACTCTTGTCTCAGGTTCTCTCTTGGTGAATTGAACTTTTATCGATTTGATTTTTAAAGTGTGTTATTTTTTGTGCTTTATACAAGATAAACAACTAAACAACAAAAAACTAGTTTAATCCTGCCACATTTTATATGTGCCTGTCCTAAGCCAGGAATCCTTGTCAAAGCTTTTATTTGTCCTTGCCTACTATCTGTATTTTTGTTTTATGTCCAGAAATGGGTCTTTCTTTGATATTCTAGGGATTTGTTTGAATCTTATGTATTGTATTTTTAGTCTTGGGCCAATGCAAGACGGCGCACAGTGACCTCTGGTCATGTTGAAGACTGCTGGCTGTTTTCCATTGTGATTTTTTAAATTGCCGTGTCTTTAATGTTGGTTGTGTCGCGTACACTTATTCCACATCTTTTTATCGTCTATTGTGTGGTAAATGAATTGCTTGAAAAGTATAATAGCTAGGCATCTGATATTGGGTATACAGACACTTTTTGTGGTTATATCAAGAAATGAAAGCTCAGGTAGTTGAATTAAGTGATGGTGCTGGCAGGCGAGACATACTTTTAGTGGCCACACTTGTCTTTGAAATCCTAATTTATTAGCATTTGCATGCACTCATTAGAAACTAATAAGTAAAGCATATTTAATTGTGCATGTGCAATTTCGCATAATACTTATTCCCTAAGGACAATATTGATAGTGCCAATAGGGGAACATGTCAGGAATATGAGCATGCTCAAAAAGGTTCTTTTATTAGTTCATATATTATGTACCTTTGATATCTGGCTCTAGTATTGCTGTCACAGGATTCGATTGAAATATCTGGCTGCCATTTGACTTGGATGCCACAGTTTCCAGTAAATGCTGGATTTCCCCTTTTAATGATTCTTCAGATCGGAGAATAGCAGAAGTGACTTCTAGGTGAAGTTTAAGGCCCCCTGTGTTATTTCTGTCCTTTGTCTTGTCTTCACTGTCAGTTCCTTCGTAAAAACCTGGTAAAAGATACAAGTATATCAGACATTTTGTTCTGTGATGATTTAGCTCCAAAGTTTCTAAATACTTGTTAGTTTGATTGGTTTAAACATATTTATTTATTCAGTCCTACGGACATGTCTGGTGATTTTCATCATCGATCCGATCAAAGTCAGTACTGCACTGGACCAGATGTCCGTCAGATTTATGGATCATAATGTATTTAATTGTTATCTTTCGTTGTTAAACTTTCTTCCAATCTTTTGATTTTGACTAAAACATCACGATTTTACTTGACATCAGGTTACTTTTGCTTCATTCATTAACAAACAACACCAACAAATGGGTGAAACTGTCAACAAAATCTGTTGCATATGGGCAAATTATCGGACATAGTGAAATCATGTGTTGAAATCCGGAAAAAACATGAACAATTTCTGGAATTTGACGATAATATCAAAGTTCAATAAAATTTTGGTCTGATATTGTTTTGGTCGGACCGGCAAGTGATATTATGTTATCGGACCAAAAGTCCGGCCTATTCTAAAACTATTTGGCCAAGTCTGGTATGTTCATGTGAATCCCACTCTAGCATGTAATTTGTGAGTTTGGCCTTTGTAGCGGATCCCATTGATTCTGCTTAGACAGCTCTTATTAAACTCAACAAAGGGTCTTCATTGTGCATGGTTTTTTCTCTCCCAATATTTGGGACAACCTTTATTATCTCTTCCAAAAGACAGAAGTTCCTTGAAACCATCCTCAAGAGAGAGTTAGAAAATTGGTTCATTAAATTTTCATCCTTAGTAATAAGAATCAAACCACATATCTTTGTTTGAGAAGCCTGATGTGTTAACCACTACAATTCTGGCTCTATTTATTTGTTAATTTTGACATCCACTTTCTGTTGATCTATAGGTAGGCTTTGCAAGAAATTAAAAACAAAATGTCAACTAAGTGTTTTGAGTAGATGATGTAACTTTACATTTTTATACCCCCGCTTCGAAGAAGAGGGGGGTATACTGTTTTACCCTTGTCCGTCCGTTCGTTCGTCCGTCCGTAACAAAACTTCCGTCACAGTTTTCTAAGCAACTACATGAAATAGAGTTCTGATATTTTGTATACAGCTTTATCATATAGTCCCATATGGTGTATACCGATTTTATGTTCCTAGGTAGTCTACTTCCTGTTTACTGAATACTAAGGTTTTAACACATAATAGACATAAATGCAAAATTTTCGTCACAGTTTCCCAAGCAACTACATGAGATAGAGGTCTGATATTTTGTATACAGCTTTATCTTATAGTCCCATATGGTGTATACCGATTTTATGTTCCTACGTAGTCTACTTCCTGTTTACCGAATACTTAGGTTTTAACACATAATGGACATAAATGCAAAATTTTGTCACAGTTTCACAAGCAACTACATGAGATAGAGGTCTGATATTTTGTATACAGCTTTATCTTATAGTCCCATATGGTGTATACCGATTTTATGTTCCTACGTAGTCTACTTCCTGTTAACCGAATACTAAGGTTTTAACACATAATGGACATAAATGCAAAATTTTTGTCACAGTTTCACAAGCAACTACATGAGATAGAGGTCTGATATTTTGTATACAGCTTTATCTTATAGTCCCATATGGTGTATACCGATTTTATGTTCCTACGTAGTCTACTTCCTGTTAACCGAATACTAAGGTTTTAACACATAATAGACATAAATGCAAAATTTCCGTCACAGTTTCACAAGCAACTACATGAGATAGAGTTCTGATATTTTGTATACAACTTAATCCTATAATCCCATATGGTGTATAGTGATTTTATGTTCCTAGGTCAACTACTTCCTGTTTACCGAGTATTTAAACTTGTATGCATGGCTTAGTTTTTGGAGCAGGGGTATCACTAGTGAGCATTAGCTCACAGATTTACTTGTTTTTTCTGATGTCAATATGATGGAAAGAAATCATTTTGGGTCATGTCTATACTTTTTCAAATTAAGCAAAAAAAAAAACCCTAATAGGGGTTATGGCCCTTTAAAGGTCAAAAATAGCCTTTTAAGCTCACCTGGTCCGAAGGTCTATGTGAGCTATTGCCATCACTTGGCGTCGGTCTTCGTCGTCCGTCGTTAACTTTTCTTTGAAAATCTTCTCCTCGGAAACAACTGAAGGGATTGCTTTGAACTTTGCATACTTCATCTATGGGATGTCCTCTACCAAGATTGCACAAATGGTGACCGCCGTTCAAACAACATGGCCACCGTTACTATAAATAGACCATGGGGGTCAGACTACTGTTTTGGCTTGTAAATCAAAAAGTATGAGAGATAGATGAAATCTGATGCCACGCTATTGCTTCAGCATCAGAAGTTCTACAAAAGTCTTTATTGAGTCAAAGTGGTCGGACGACCCTTTATAGGAGTAATACAGCCCCTTAAAGGTTAAAAATAGCATTTTTTCATGTTTTGGCCTATAGAATGAAAACTATTGCAGATAAAGAAAAGTTGTTGCTTCAGCTTAAATGTTCAGCTCATTTATCTTTACAAAAGTCTCCATAGGGTTGAAGTTGTCAGATGACCCCTAATAGGGGTTACAGACCCTTAAAATAACGTTTTTGGCCGGATTTCACTAGTGAAAATCCGGGTTATAAAATGGTGAATGTCGGGCGGGCGGCGGGCGGGCGGGCGGGCGGACGGCGGGCGGGGAAAATACTTTCGTAACAGTTTTCTCAGCAACTACTAATCACAGCCTCTTGATATTTGATATGCAGCATCAGCATGGGCTCCCATAAGGTGGGATTCGATTTCAGGTCTGTGGCTCATCTACTTCCTTTTTAACGACTTAGTTAATTTTTGACATAAATGTCCAATTATAGAAAATTTTCGTAACAGTTTTCTCAGCAACTACTAATCACAGCCTCTTGATATTTGGTATGCAGCATCAGTATGGGCTCCCATAAGGTGGGATTCGATTTCAGGTCTGTCGCTTACCTACTTCCTGTCTACCGACTTAGTTAATTTTTGACATAAATGTCCAATTGTAGAAAATTTTCGTAACAGTTTTCTCAGCAACTACTAATCACAGCCTCTTGATATTTGGTATGCAGCATCAGTATGGGCTCCCATAAGGTGGGATTTGATTTCAGGTCTGTCGCTCACCTACTTCCTGTTTACGGACTTAGTTAATTTTTGACATAAATGTCCAATTGTAGAAAGTTTTCGTAACAGTTTTATCAGCAACTACAAGTCACAGCCTCTTGATATTTCGTATGAAGCATCAGCATGGGCTCCCATAAGGTGGGATTTGATTTCAGGTCTGTGGCTCACCTACTTCCTGTTTAACGACTTAGTTAATTTTTGACATAAATGTCCAATAATAGAGAATTTTTGTGACAGTTTTCTCAGCAACTACTTATCTCAACTTCTTGATATTTGGTATGAAGCATCAGCATGGGCTCCCATAAGGTGGAATCTGATTTCAGGTCTGTGGCTCATATACTTCCTTTTAAACGAAATCCGGCCATTTCTGTCTTTGACCCATTTTTTCATATTATTGGCCTGTGGAATGAAAACTAAAGCAGATAGAGAGAAGCTGTTGCTTGCTTAAATGTTCAGCTCATAAAGCTCTACAAAAGTCTTCATAGGGTCAAAGTTGTCAGATGACTACTTATAGGGGTTATGGCCCCTAAAAAAACATTTTTTCATGATTTTGGGCTATAGAATGAAAACTATAGCAGATAGAGAAAAGCTGTTACTTGCTTAAATGTTCAGTTCATTTAGCTCTAGAAAAGGCTTTACATGTATAGGGTTGACTCAAAACCAGGTGAGCGATTCAGGCTCCTGGGAGCCTCTTTTTTCATGTTTTTGCTGCATAGAATGAAAACTATAGCAGATAGAGAAAAGCTGTTGCTTGCTTAAATGTTCAGCTCATTTAGATCTACAAAAATTTTCATAGGGTTGAAGTTTTCAGATGACCCCTGATAGGGGTTACAGCCCCTTGAAGGCGAAAAATAGTTTTTTTGGCCTATAGAATGAAATCTATTGCAGATAGAGAAAAGCTGTTGCCTGCTTAAATGTTCAGCTTATTTAGCTCTACAAAAGTATTCATAGAGTTGAAGTTGTCAGATGACCCCTTATAGGGATTACAGTCCCTAAATTTACATGTTTTCATCTTTTTGGATTATATAATGAAAATTATCGCAGATAAAGAAAAGTGGTTGCTCGCTTGACTGTTCAGTTCATTTAGCTCTTAACAAAAGTCTCTATAGAGTCAAAGTGTTCAGATGGCCCTTAAAATAACATTTTGCACGTTTTTGGCCTACAGAATGAAAACTATTGCTGAAAGAGAAAAGCTGCTGCTTGCCTATATGTTCGGCTTATTCAGCTCTACATAGTTCTTCATAGGGTTGACATCAAGATCAGGTGAGCAATTCAGGCTCCTAGGAGTCTTTTGTTTTTTATTCCCACAAGAGCCATAGGTACTTATATGTTAGTAAAGGGTTCATAATACATTTGTTATTGAAAATGATATTAAAAAAAAACATGCCAATTATTACCATAATCTTCATCCATCACAATATTTTGTGATAGGTTAAAGCATTGAAGCTCTGTCCTTGACAGAAGTCGAGTAAGAAAAACTTCCAACTCCTTTCGTAATTTCTCATTGTCCAGTAAAACCATCTGTTTCACACTGATCTCCAACACCAGACTTCCCTCTGTTGCTCGTCTTAGTTGTATGTTGACAAGTCCACTGTTGATTTCTTCCTTCAACTCTTCTTCAATCTGTCGAACAACTTCTGGAGATGTCACCTCAGGAAAGGTTAAGGTAATAGGTTCCATCTCTTCTGGGTTATCTGATAAGAATATCAGTTCATTTTTATATACCCGGTAGTAAAATATGCAAATAACTCACAATACTTTAAATAAGAGAGAATTTTATCTACTAGCTTGCTTTACTTTTAAAATGTGCTATGGTCAATGTATTTACACACCTATGAAACATCAAAATACTAACATTCAATTCTTAATTGCAAAAAAAAAACCCAAACAATGTGAGAACACACAGCATGCATAAAAATCTAATGTCAAAGTTAGGGGATAACAAAAATTCATTTACATATATTTATGAAGATTACTTTTGAAAGATCTGGTGGTTTATGACAGTAGAATCATGTTGCATCAGGTTAAATATTTGTTTATTTTGTAAAAAAATGTAAAATTGATAGGTTCTGTTGGTTAAAACATCATCTGGTTGGTGGTCAATGAGTCAAAGGTTTTATCATGAGTTGCAGTTGAAAGAAACTGCTTACCTTATGTGATACTAGATGTCCTTTTTGTTGTAATGTTGCTGTAGTAAGTGGTTATTTAATATTTTCATTGGAAAGTTAAACATTGAGATTTGATTTCTGCTTCAGTATTGCCTGTGTAATGTTTCAAAATGTTACATACCAGATCTAGTTTTTAGCTCCTGTAGTAACTCTTTCATTGATCTAGTTTGATACACTGTAAAGTTTCTATCGTCTATCTTAACTACCAAGAACTCTGAAAGGGAAAACTTCATTTATATTTTAGTTCTCAGGTTTTCTTTAGACTTAATTTTATTGAAATTCATTGCAGTCTCATCTGTGAACTTTCACACATTCACTTGAGCTATTCATGCCTAAACCAGCGTTGGTGGCTATAAAAATTAAAACTTACATGAGTGAGGATGCCATTGTCAATCAGAGTTGGGCCCACATAATTGAATTGATTTTCAGACCCATAAGCTTTACTCTACATGAGAAAAAGTCTTGAAATGGCCATCAGAAGCATCCAAATTTCCATACCTCCAAGTGTGCAATGCTATTAAATCTTTATTTGATAATATATAAAGTAAATTTAATGATTTATATAACTGAAACCTGTAAGGATTTTTATTCTTTTTGCTGTTCATTATCTAATGTTCATTTTATCAAGGTTATCATGTCAGTCTGCAGACTTGTTAAATGTGCACCCTCCCACATGCATGAACATTCCTTTTGGGAAGGATGTGGTAAAAAAAGGAACAGGAATTAAGATATTAACAAAGAAGAATTTCTCTCGTTTAAGTTTGATAATGGTCACAGAGTGTTCAGTGGGAAACAAAAATATTTGTATTTTCCCTATTGATTATCTACTTATCAAAGTTCTAACTAAATTCTTATGAATGAAAATATTTATAAAAAGTCCACCACAAAATGAAAGTACCAAAAAGTGTTCTTTTGTCTATCATGGAATGCAAATGTCTGAAACCACAGACTATACATATTAAGTCTCCAACTTACATGGTTCAATATGTTGAGGTTGTATAATGCTGCACTTAGCATAACTTTTTATGCCCCATCTAAGAAAGTAGAGGGGCACATAGTGTTTGGGTCCGTTCGTCCGTCCATTTGTCAGTCCTTTCGTCTGTCCTTTCGTCTGTCTGTCCTAAATCCCAATATCCTGTGACTTATACTTTACACATGAATGACCACGTACAGAAGAATGGTTAAAGTTTTTCCCACTTTTTGACATTAATGCCACATCAACTATATTGGTATGGTAGGTGCACCTAGTAATGCTAAGCACAATGCATGCTTCAGATACTGGCTGTGACCTATATTTTCCACATGAATGACCACTTATAGAAGAATGGTTAAAGTCCATTCCTTCTTACTGACAAGTGCCATAGCAACCATATTGGTATGTTAGGTGCACCAAGTGATAATTAGCACAATGCATGCTTTGGATGCTGGATGTGACCTATATTTTTCGCATGTATGACCTCTTACAGAAGAATGGTTAAAGTTCATTCCCACTTACTGACATGTGCCACATCAACTATATTGGTATGGTCGGTGCACCTAGTGATTCTAAACACAATGAATACTTCAGATGCTGCATGTTATTTACATTTTCTGCATGGATGACCAATTGTAGAAGAATGGTTGTTGTCCATTCCTTTTTACTGACATGTGCCACATCAATGATATTGGTATGGTTTATGCACCTAGTGATGCTAAGCACAATGCATGCTTTGGATGCTGGCTATGATCTATATTTTCCGCATGAATGACCACTTATAGTAGAATGGTTAAAGTCCATTCCTTTTAACTGACAAGTGCCATAGCAACCATATCGGTATGGTAGGTGCACCTAGGGATGCTTAAGTTATTGTGGGGAAAAAATAATGTTGCGAGATGGGTCATTATGTCATATTCTTGTTATTTTTATTGTTATGTCGCCTGCAACGATATATATTTCCGTCGCAGTTTTCCAGGCAACTACATGCCACAGCCTCTTGATATTTGGTATGTAGCTTCATTGCATAGTACTGTAAGGTGTAAAGCGATTTTATGCCCGAAAAATAACGACTTCCTGTTTGACGAATACTTATTGTTTTATATAAAATGGACATAGATGTCAAATTTTCGTCGCAGTTTTCTAGGCAACTACATGCCACAGCCTCTTGATATTTGGTATGTAGCTTCATTGCATAGTACTATAAGGTGTAAAGCGATTTTATGCCCGAAAAATAACGACTTCCTGTTTGACGAATACTTAACGTTTTATATATAATGGACATAGATGCCAAATTTTCGTCGCAGTTTTCCAGGCAACTATATGCCACAGCCTCTTGATATTTGGTATGTAGCTTCATTGCATAGTACTATAAGGTGTAAAGCAATTTTATGCCCGAAAAATAACGACTTCCTGTTTGACGAATACTTAACGTTTTATATATAATGGACATAGATGCCAAATTTTCGTCGCAGTTTTCCAGGCAACTACATGCCACAGCCTCTTGATATTTGGTATGTAGCTTCATTGCATAGTACTGTAAGGTGTAAAGCAATTTTATGCCCAAAAATGAACTGCTTCCTGTTTGGCGAACAATTATAGAAACGCAGGCGACATATGCCTTCCGGGGAAGGCTCCATCTAGTTTTTTTAGTCATCCCTCTGTCTGTCTGTCCATCAGATAGTTGTCAGTGGAACTTTTCTGAAACTATGGAACAAGTTCAACAAAATTTGGTATTTAGGAAAGACACTTTATGTTGTTGAACATATTACCAGGCAATTTTGATCCTCAAATTTTTGTGGAAGTTATTGCCCTTTGAACTTAAAAATATGTGGAAAATACTCATTTATCATACTGTCAGTGCAACTCCTCTGAAACTACTGAACCAAATTCAATGAAACTTGATATGTAGGAAGGACACTTTATGTTGTTGAGCATATTACCAGGAAATTCTGGTCATTAAATTTTTGATGAAAATTCTCATTTAATATCTTGTTAGCGCATCTCCTCTGAAACTTTCTAACCAAATTCGATTGAACTTAGTATGTGAGAATGACACCTTATGTTGTTGTGCATAAAACCAGGAAGTTTTGATCCTAAAATTTCCATTGGGGTATCAGATTTTAGAACTTAGAATTTTAGGAAACAGGGGAAGACATAGATTTGCAAGCAAAAACAAACTTTGATTTAATTGATGATGTTAAATTAGATTTAATGTTAATCAAGGATTTGGTCTTCGAATAGCATTATATTATAAATTAATCCTGAGCCAATCAATGGGTATTTTTAAGGAAAACATATACTTGTTTACCTGTTAGACCTTTCTGTTCTGTATACTGCTGTTCTATTGCAGGTAACCTTTCCCATGGTGGGACATGATAGAACTGTAGTAATATTGTAAATGTCTCATCACTCTGTAGATTGAGATGTGTGTCTACACGTTGACAAATTTCTTTAACTTTCTCAAAAAAATCTTCATATTCTGCTTCTGTTGCTGACGTTTGCACTTTATGAAAGAAATGGTTTCGGATAAGTCTGAGTCTTTGAGCATCATCTCCTATTGTTGTTTCATTGGGCTGGGGATCTGAGCTCCATCCTCTGGTTGGGGGATTAATAAACATGTTGGAGAAATGGGATATAATTTTGAAAATAATTGTTAAATCTAGTTTTGTAAAACCATCAGTCAAAAGAGTCTGTATGGTGTGGTAATCTGGTTGTTTTAGTTTTTTCTTGAATTTGAAATCCTTATGTATAATTTCAAACAAGGTTTTTGGTGAAATAGGAGATCTTTCCATGACTTTTTGTAAAATTTTTGGGAAAATATCCATCACAACATCTACACAATGGAGACACCTACTTCTCTCATTAAATTTTTCTGCCATTGTGCCTGAAAAGAAAACCATAAAAGATTATTCTTTGATAAATCTAATATTTGTTTTACTTAAAATAATCTCAAGGAAGTTTTCTTCTTTTATTTGTTCTTGTAAACTCATTTTGGATAGATGTACAATGTGTGGTTGGTTTTATTGATACTAAAACTCAATTATCTGAATTCCTAATTGTTTTAGAATTTAGTTCCTTTTCCTGTTTTCTGCAGGGCACATGGTTCATCATGTAAAGATGGGGTCAACCATCAAGAAATGTGTGAACCAGATTCCTGCCATTGACCTTGAAGCCAGTATTCAGCCGATCACAAGGACAGTACTCAGAGTGAGGCTGACTATCACTCCAGAATTCAAGTGGGATGACAAAGTAAGTATTCAGTCAATCAGATGGACTGTACCAAGAGTGAGGCAGACTATCACTCCAGAATTCAAGTGGGATGACAAAGTAAGTATTCAGCCAATCAGAAGGACAGTACTCAAAGTGAGGCTGACTATCACTCCACATTTCAGGTGGGACGACAAGGTAAGTACACAGCCAATCAGAAGGACAGTACTCAGAGTGAGGCAGACTATCACTCCAGAATTCAATTGGGATGACAAGGTAAGTATTCAACCAATCACAATGACAGTACTCAAAGTGAGGCTGACTATCACTCCACATTTCAGGTGGGACGACAAGGTAAGTACACAGCCAATCAGAAGGACAGTACTCAGAGTGAGGCAGACTATCACTCCAGAATCCAAGTGGGATGACAAGGTGAGTATTCAGCCAATCACAAGGGCAGTACTCAGAGTGAGGCTGACTATCACTCCAGAATTCAAGTGGGATGACAAGGTGAGTATTCAGCCAATCACAAGGGCAGTACTCAGAGTGAGGCAGACTATCACTCCAGAATTCAATTGGGATGACAAGGTGAGTATTCAGCCAATCACAAGGGCAGTACTCAGAGTGAGGCTGACTATCACTCCAGAATTCAAGTGGGATGACAAGGTAAGTACACAGCCAATCAGAAGGACAGTACTCAGAGTGAGGCTGACTATCACTCCAGAATTCAAGTTGGATGACTAAGTCAGTATTCAGCCAATCAGAAGGACGGTACTCAGAGTGAGGCTGACTATCACTCCAGAATTCAATTGGGATGACAAGGTGAGTATTCAGCCAATCAGAAGGACAGTACTCAGAGTGAGGCTGACTATCACTCCAGAATTCAATTGGGATGACAAGGTGAGTATTCAGCCAATCACAAGGGCAGTACTCAGAGTGAGGCTGACTATGACTCCAGAATCATACCTGTTAACCTTTCAGAGTCCAAAAGCAGGAGATCTCCCACCATTCAATTAAAAAAAGTGGGAGATTTTGCGCGAAAGATTTTTGCGGCGTCATTAAACAGATGGTTTACTTTATCTATATATCTTTTGGTTTTCATAAATAAATGTTATCTATATATCTTTTGATTTTCATAAATAAATGTATTATGAATCATCAATTTTAATTTGATCTTTTTATGGTGTTTTATGATATCTTTTAAGTCATTATGTAGTTTAACTGATTACTTTGAGTCTTCTCAACTTAGTGTGTTTTAGCTATATGTTCTTAAACAAGTCGAGGAATTTACCTTTTAAGGATAATGTTTACATCAAACTTTTGACCAATGGTTTTTGTGAGTATATAAATAAGTACGACCACAAACACATGCTTTTTAAGAAATAATTTTTAAAAAACTGACTTGCTCAACAAATGTTAATAATGAGCGGTGAAAAATTTGGTTAGTCTATTTGCATCAATATAAGATAAAAAGTTCAGGTATTAAGGACACCAATTTTCCCCCGAGGAGCATTTTCCGGTAGGGAGATATGACTCAACCTGTTAAACAGAATAATAATATACAACTCTAAAATCTTTCATCTACTTATTGTGTGGTTAAAGAACAAAATCATTTGTTAGCAGATGGTAGAGTAGAGGTGTTGTTTTAAAAACAAATATTCAAAAAGATTGTTTCTCTCTAAAGGAAAATTAAATTGAGCTAATGATAAACTTAATTTACATTTCTGAAGTAAGCAAATACAGAGTTCCTTTAAATTCGAGCCAAAAACCTTTAAATACAAAAAATAATAATCTTGAAGGGAAATAACTCTGTTCCTATTTTGTCACAAGGAAATCGATTTTTTATGGATTTTCAATCCACAAATATGTCTTCTACAAGAATATTTTCTCCACATTTAACTGATCTAATGTCAAATAATAAGTTCTAGAGAGACTCGAATGTAATAGCAAGCCAATTTATAAACAAACAAAATGGCAGAAAATCGAAAAATAAAAATAAAATAAAAAATCGGGATTAGACAATTCACGAAGTGGGAGATTGGTGAGAGGGGGTTAGGAAAATGGGAAAATGGGAGAAAGGGGTTTCTTGTGCGGGAGATGGTTTTCTAGCGGGAGAATGGTCCCAAAAGCGGGAGGATTAACAGGTATGTCCAAAATTCAAGTAGGACGACAAGGTGAGTATTCAGCCAATCAGAAGGACAGTACTCAGAGTGAGGCTGACTTTCACTCTACAATTCAAGTAGGGACAGGCCTGAGGGGAACATATCTAGAACATCAAATATCAATGTCATGAATTTAATATGTCCTCGTAAACGGAACAAACGGTCGCATGGTATACGAATAAATCGTAATGTTAGAAAACATCATCGTTCTAATTTAAGCATCACTGATCTTGTTAAAATATTTAAGAATAACGGACGACATAATCTTTTTTGTAAACTATGCTCTATACCTGTTTCTAAGTTAAATAAAATTAGATTGGATTGTAACACCATATCTCATGCCAGTCCCCTATATGAAGGTGCACTCATTATTAGCGCTTTTTGTTACTTTAAACTTTTCCCCCAAATTGATAGTCCTGTAGACCACATTCGACATTTTATAAAATTAACGTACATCAACAGAGGACTAGACTTCATAAACATTTCTAGTATTTTTATGGATCCTACTATTGAGAGTTAATACCACCATATTTTACAAATACTGAACCTCCAATAATATCTTATATATATAAAAAACCAACACGTAACATTATTTTTAACTATACGTCCATCACTACAGATGAAGACCTAGACTCGAATATTCCTGTATCATGCGACTGTGCTAATTCGGACTTAAGATATGTTCCTTGTGGCCATATTGTTACTGGCGACCTAAACATTGTCGATGACCCAGAGGTTATTAAATTCTTGAAAAAGGGACCAAAATTCAGCCCTCCTTCGAAAATTAATTGGAATTCTTGTTTTGATTGTGTAAATACTGCCCTTCAATCGTACTGTAAGACCTGGATTAGACGAGAAGGAGCAGATTCCAAATCTTTAGACAAGTTTAAGAATAAATTCATATCCATTGTAAAATTACGAATAAGCCATTTTCAAAACACCTTTGTAGAATATCGACCCCATACTTATATAAACAGAATTAAATCAAAATTACAATTATTAGGTTCACGATATGTTTTTGTTCCTGCGGATAAAGCGGCTAACAATGTTGTTGTGGTATGTCGTAAATATTATCTGGATGTTTTAATGCATGAAATTAAAGGCTCATGTACTTTCGTTCCCGTGCAAGCTACAGACACCAGTATTATTGACAATCATGTCATAGCAACCACAGCACTTCGAGCAGCCCCTACATACAATAAATTACCTACTATGTACTGGATACCTAAATTACACAAAAACCCATATAAATCCCGTTTTATCTCTGCATCAAGTAAATGTTCCTTAACCAATATTTCTAAAGTCTTGTCTCTTGCTTTAACTACTATGAAAGAATTTATCATCCGATACTGTGATAAAATTTTCGAAAATAGTGGAATAAATCATTTTTGGAGTGTTAAAAATCCTCTTGATGTTTTAGACAAACTTCGGGCATTTGAAAATACTTTTCAATCCGTAGACAGCTATGACTTTTCCACTTTATATACTAATCTACCTCACAATCTTATCAAACAGAAATTTGAATATTTAATTAAATGGTGCTTTGACAAATCTAAAAAGTGACTACATCTGTTCTAAAGTGTCACAAGTATTTAATAAATTGTTTTTTAGTAACGAAACCCACAAAGGTATGTTAATTGGACCGACATAGAAGTTATTACTGCATTAAACTTTCTTTTAGATAATACATGTATTTACATCCGGTTCGGTAAACAAATATATCGCCAAGTCATTGGTATTCCAATGGGAAAACCAATTGTGCTCCACTCATAGCTGATCTTTTTTTATATTGTTACGAATCACAGTTTATGGCCAAGCTACAAAAAGACCCAAACAAAAACCACCCTATCGAAACTTTTAACAATACATATAGGTACTTAGATGACATACTTGCTCTAAACAACCCCACATTCTCAAATTTAATAAATGATATATATCCTAAAGAATTAACCCTAAATAAAGCAAACTCGACCGACAGTAGATGTCCATTTCTAGATTTGGACTTAAGCATTATCAATGGTAGATTACACACTAAAGTATATGATAAACTGGATGACTTTTCATTCCCAATAGTTAATTTTCCGTTTCTTGAAGGAGACGTACCATAAGCTCCAGCTTACAGGGTATACATTTCACAATTAGTCAGGTATGCTCGCATTTGCAGTGATGTGTCTGATTTTAATGATAAAAACCGTTTTATTACAGAAAAATTGCTAAAACAAGGTTACCGTTACCACATTTTAATTAGTCAAATCTTTTACAAAATTTGCACATAAATATGGACATCTCATCGAAATATTTGATTGTACACGTAGATTTCTGATTGTTAAAGGAATATCTCATCCTGATTTTTATAGCAATGTAGTTTATAAAGCACAAAAATTCAAAAAACAACCTTATGGAAATTAAAAACTGGCTTAAAACCTTTTGAAAAAAGGATACGAATTCAATGTTTAAGTAAAATCTTTGCATTTGGTATGTTTTGGCAGAAATATTGATAGCTTGATAGTTACTTTAAAACGTTAAATTTTCACTTTGTATCCACTGTATTATTTATAAGCACCACAGCGATCAAGTATGTCGGTTCTGTATGGTGATACAACTCTTAATCATTCATTGTTTTGACGTGGGGTGTCGGATTTAGAACTGATGTATTTGATTCTTTTACATCAATCGATAAATGTTTCTTAGCTAGTTGTCAGTAACTTCAAGTGTTCTCAAGAGAGTTCCTCCTTGTCTTGTTGTTTTCGTACAGTATTTTGTCTTAGGTTCTCTCTTGTTGAATTGAACTTTTTTCGATTGAGTTTTACAGTGTGTTTTATATGTAGCTTTGTGCAAGCTTATCAATAGGGGGAAGGTTGGATCCAAAAAACTAGTTTAACCCGCCACATTTTATATGTGCCTGTCCTAAGCCAGGAAACTTTGCCAAAGCCTTTGTTTGTCCTTGTCATTCTGTGTTTACTGTTTTATGTCAAGAATTGGGTCTTTCGTTGATGATTTAGGGATTGGTTTTGATACTTGTGTATTGTATTATAAGTCTTGGGCAAGACAGTAAGCAGTGACCTATGGTCATGTTGAAGACTGCTTGCTGTTTTCCGTTGTGATTTTTTGAATTGCTGTTTGTTTATGTTTGTTGTGTCGCGTACACTTATTCCACATCTCAATATCGTCTATAGGATGACAAAGTAAGTATTGAGCCAATCACAGAATTCAAGAAGGATGACATAGTCAGTTTTCAGCCAATCACAATGACAGTACTCAGAGTGAGGCTGACTATCATTTCAGAAGTCTAGTGGGATGACAAAGTAAGTATTCAGCCAATCACAATGACAGTACTCAGAGTGAGGCTAACTATCGCTCGAGAATTCAAATGGGATGACAAGGTTTGTTTTAATTAACCTTTTAGCTCACTTGACCGAAAGGGTCATGTGAGCTATTGTCATCATTAGGCGTCCGTCGTCCGTCGTTAACTTTTTTCAAACATCTTCTTCTCTAAAACCACTGATAGGATTGCTTTGAAACTTTGTACACTTGATCTTTAGGATGTCCTCTACCAAGTTTGTGAAATTTGTGAAGGTAGACCAACCAACATGGCCGCCGTTACTAAAAATAGAACAGGGGGGTCAGACCATCGTTTTTAGCTTATAGCTCAAAAAGAATGAGAAAGAGAAAATCAGAAGCAACCTTCCTTCTTCATCATCAAAAACTCTACAAAACTCTCTATTGAGTCAAAGTTGTGTGACGACTCCTTATAGGAGTTATTTCTTCTTAATCGTCAAAATTGATCATTTTCACAGTTTTTGGACTTTATCTTGAAATCTGTAAGTGTTAGAGGAAAAGTTAGCATTGCAAAATTGTTCAGATCATTGAGATCTATAAAAATGATTTCAGGGTCAAATTGTCAGATCAACCATTGAAGAGTTATTCCCCTTGATCTTTAGGATGTCCTCTACCAAGTTTGTAAGAGGCTTTAGCATAAGAGATCAGATGAGCGATTCAGGCTTCTGGGAGCCTCTAGTTTTTACAAAGGTTCCTATATTTGAAACAATTTAAGATCAAGTAATTTTATGTTTTTGACGATGCATACTGGTATACTGTAAACCAATAAAATTTTGTGTGATATAAACTATTGGGTTATAAATCTTATAAATCTTAAAAGTTAATCAGGGTTCAACACTATCATAAGTCAGCTAGCCCAGGGCAATAGGAAATAAAGGAGGACTAGTAAAAACTTAAAAATGGTAGTCCTTCAGGGCTAGTAATGTTGGTTCTTTTTAATCACTTTCATTGAAGAAATATTTAATGAATTTAAGTTAACACCCAAGCAATTAGTTTTTGTCTGGCCTGCGATGAATAGTCGGGAAGGCGAAACATAGGTTTTACTTTCTGGCAGTGACGGTGTCATAAACTTTTTTGTAAGACTTTTGTGGATAATGAATTGCTTGAAAGTGTAATAGGTAGGCATCTTATATTTGGTATATAGAAACTTTTTGTGTTTATATCAAGAAATGAAAGCTTAGGTAGTTTATTTCAGTGATGGTCCCGGCAGTCAAGGCATACTTCAGTGGCCACACTTGTTTAAAGTGCTAAATACATCCTTTTACAAACATTTTTGAACAGCACTCCATGTTCAAAATAATGATGACAAGTCTCAAGCATGTTTAGATGAAAGAATAAACTTAAAAGGGGGTATAATTTTAAGGACTATAGCTTAGTGATGTTGGCCGCAGACTTGTGTCTTTTGTTAGGCACTTGTTCACTTTGCTTGTGCCCACTAAAAATATATGTGTTAAGTTCTAGGAAAAGTATATCAAACTGACCTCTAATGGTACAATTATTTTTTCAATGAAGCTTGTTTTGCAAACATTTGTATCCATAAATCAGTCTTAGAAATATTAGTTGGTTTACAATTGAAACAATTTGTTAAATTATTAATTTATTTATTTGTAGGTCCATGGTAGTAGTTCTGAGCCTTTCTGGATTTGGGTAGAAGATCCAGAAAATAACCACATTTATCATTCAGAGTACTTCCTTCTCAATAAGAAACAGGTGAGATATGTATAGAGAGTTATCTTCTCAAGGTTTACATTCTTCACTATAATTATACAGAAGTGCTAAAAAAAGAAATATTGTGCAAGTTCTGAACAAAATTTAATGAATATAAAAATAATTTTTACATATATTAATTTTCAACTTTTTTAGCTCACCTGGACCGAAGGTCCATGTGAGCTATTACCATCACTTGGCGTCCGTCGTCGTCGTCTGTCGTCGTCGTCTGTCGTCGTCGTCGTCTGTCGTCGTCGTCGTCTGTTAACAATTTTTCAAAAATCTTCTCCTCTGAAACTACTGAACAGAATTTAATGAAACTTGGTATGAATGATCCTTAGGGTGTCCTGCACCAAACTTGTGTTTCAATTTTTGATCCGTCAAAAAACATGGTCACTGTTACTAAAAATAGACCAGGGGGGTCAGACTACTGTTTTTGGCTTGTAAATCAAAAAGTATAAGAGATAGATGAAATCTGATGGCATGCTACTGCTTCAGCATCAAAAGTTCTATAAAAGTCTCCATTTGGTCGAAGTTGTCAGATGATCCCTTATAGGAGTTACGGCCCCTTAAATGTGAAAAATAGCGTTTTTGCATGTTTTTGGCCTATAGAATGAAAACTATTGTAAATAGAGAAAAGCTGTTGCTTGCTTAAATGTTCAGCTCATTTAGCTCTACAAAAGTCTCCATAGGGTCGAAGTTGTCAGATGACCCCTTATAGGGGTTGCAGCCCCTTAAGGGGATACGTTACTTTGGTCGACCATCTTATTTTTCAAAACAAATTTGCATAATGAATGGTAATACCATGACACATGGAAATATTCATTCAAAATAGGGGGTCGTGGGTCGATTTTTCAAGTTATTTCACTTTGAAATTATCGTTTTTGGCGGGAAATTTATAAAGAAGTAATGGAAAAAGATCCAATATTTTCAAAACTTTGTTATTCACCATTGATTAAAACAAAATTTTCTCGTTACATTTTAACCAAAAAATAACGCAAGAAAGTCCAAATCTTTCTCTAAACAACCGTATATATTTTGTCATAGGTCATGGACCATCTTTTTTCAAGAATTTAGATCAAAGATAAACAATAGCGCTAAAGTTCAACGCTGTTCAAGTAAAATTGACGTTGCGTTTCCGATCGAAATTGGACATTTTTCTGTTTCACAGGTAAATTTTATCGGTAACGTCGTTTTTAACGTAACGTATCCCCTTAAAGGCAAAAAATAGTGTTTTTGGCCTATAGAATGAAAACTATTGCAAATAGAGAAAAGCTGTTGCTTGCTTAAATGTTCAGCTCATTTAGCTCTACAAAAGTCTCCATATGGTCAAAGTTGTCAGATGATCCCTAATAGGGGTTACAGCCCCTTAAAGGTGAAAAATAGCGTTTTTGCATGTTTTCGGCCTATAGAATGAAAACTATTGTAGATAGAGAAAAGCTGTTGCTTGTTTAAATGTTCAGTTCATTTAGCTCTACAAAAGTCTCCGTAAAGTCAAAGTTGTCAGATAACCCCTTATAGGGGTTACAGCCCCTTAAAGGAGAAAATAGTGTTTTTGGCCTATAGAATGAAATTATTGCAGATAAAGAAAAGTTGTTGCTTGCTAAAATGTTCAGCTAATTAAGCTTTACAAAAGTCTTCATAGGGTCAAAGTTGTAAGATGACCCCTTATAGGGGTTACAGCCCCTGAAAGGCAAAAATAGTGTTTTTGGCGTAAAGAATGAAAACTATTGCAAATAGAGAAAAGCTGTTGCTTGCTTAAATGTTCAGCTCATTTAGCTCTACAAAAGTCTCCATAGGGTTGAAGTTGTCTGATAGCCCCTTATAGGGGTTACAGCCCCTTAGTGTTTTTTGATTATTTAGAATGAAAGCAATTGCAAATAGAGAAAAGATTTTTCATGCATATAAACATTCAGCTCATTTAGCTATACAAAAGTCTTCATAGGGTTGACATCAAGACCAGGTGAGCGATTCAGGCTCCTGGGAACCTCTTGTTTGCAAAGCACACTATTTGGCACCTGCAAACATTACCCTTTTCACAATATTTTTTCCGGAATTCCAAGGAGTGAATAATCTGGGTTATAAAATGGTGATTATTGGCGATGCTAAAAATAGAACAGGGGGGTCAGACCATAGAATTTACTTTTTAGCTCACCTGGACCGAAGGTCCATGTGGGCTTTTACCATCATTTGGTGTCCGTCGTTGTCGTCGTCTGTCGTCGTCTGTAAACAATTTTTCAAACGTTAACTTGTCTGACACCATAAGTCCAATTGCAACCAAACTTGGTATAGTTGTTTAGTGGCATTATGTGTACAAAACTATCGTTCGGATTTTTGATTCGTAAAAAAACATGGCCGCCATGGCTAAAAATAGAACAGGTGGGTCAAATTACAGTTTTTTGCAAATTACTCAAAAATGGTCACAGATATCAAAATTCTGGCAAGGGTAAAAGTGATCAGCACCTCAAGATCTACCTGCCCAGAAATGTTCAAAAAGATCCAACAACCAATGTAGGAGTTATTGCCCTTTTTCTGGATTTTTTCAAAATTTTGCACTTATTTAGCCCTATATCTTGAAAACTATACAAGATATTTTAAAAATTCAAATTGCATATGATTGAGCACATCAAGATCTACATTTCATGTAATTAGGTCAAAGCTGTAGAACCATTTCTTTTAGGAGTTATGGCCCTTAAAGCATCAAAATTTACCGTTTTTCATTACTTTTCCTCTGAATTTCAAAGATTAACTTGTCTGACACCATATATCCAACTTCAACCAAACTTGGCACAGTTGTTAATAGAATATATGCTACAATTCTATCGTTCAGATTTTTGATTCGTCAAAAAATATGGCCGCCATGGCTAAAAATTAAACATAGGTGTAAATTGCAGTTTTTTGCTAATAACTTAAAAATGGTTACAGATATTCTGATGAGAGACAAAAGTGATCAGCATCTCAAGATCTACCTGATATGAAAGTTTCAAGAAGTTCTAACAACCGATGTAGGAGTTGTTGTCCTTTTTCTGGATTTTTTCTAAATTTTGCACTTATTTAGCCCTATATCTTAAAAACTATACAAGGTATTTCAAGATTTTAAATTGCATATGATTAAGCACATCAAGATCTACATTTCATGTATTTAGATCAAAGCTGTAGGATCATTTCTTTTAGGAGTTATTGTCCTTAAAACAACAAAATTTACCATTTTTCATTACTTTTTTCCTGAATTTCAAAGATTAACTTGTCTGGCACCGTAAGACCAACTGCATTTTAACTTAGCACACTTGTTTAATAGCTAATATGCTACAAGTTATTGTTCAGATTTTTGATTCGTCAAAAAACATGGCCACCATGGCTAAAAATAGAACATAGGGGTCAATACATCATTTCCGAGATAGGACGGAATGGCTAGTTTTCCCGGGGTGATTCTTTTATTAGAATTTTTTTAAAGCATGTCAACTTCCGGTGCACGAATGAGCAAAGGGTAAAAATAAATATGCTTTGTTATTTATTAAGGATTGAATCTGAGATTTTAAAATCTTTTCTACACAGGTAAGAAAACTTGTATAATTTATTGAAGTATTTACCGTTTACAGAAATATTGTTGTTCTCATAATACCACAGACGCTTTTGTGTAAGCTTATGGGGCAGCAAACCAGTTTGCTTTAAAAACTGGTAAAGTCACGTGATAAATTCTATCTAATTGAGGGATTTTTCCGGAAAAGCAATGAACTCGAAAATTGCGTATTGCATTTTTTTGTTAATAACTCAAAAATGGTTTCAGATATCAAAATTGTGCAAGAATCATAAAAGATCAGCATATTAAGATCTACCTGTGCAGAAATTTTGGAAAAGATCTGACTGCTAATGTGGGAGTTATTGCCCTTTTTCCTAATTTTTGCCAAATTTTGCACTTATTAAGCCTATTATCTTGAAAACTAACCAAGGTATTTCAGAAATTTAAATCGCATATGGTTATGCACAATAATATCTACAAAATATATGTGTCTGTGTAGTTCAGGTGAGCGATTCAGGCTTCTGGGAGCCTCTTGTTTAAAAATCAAAAAGTATAAGAGATAGAGAAAAGTCAAAGCAACCTTCAATCTTCAGCATCAAAAGATCTAAAAAACTTTCTATTGAGTCAAAGTTGTAGGAAGACTCTTTGTAGGAGTTATTTCCCCTTTATCATACAAATTGACCATTTAGGAGTTTTTGGACTATCTTATAAAAACTAAGTGATAGAGGAAAAGTTAGCATCAGACAAATGTGAAGCTCATTGAGATCTCTACAGAAATGATTTAAGCGTCAAAATTGTCAGGTGACCCTTTATAGCGTTTATGGTCTTATATAGGTGAAAAATAGTGTTTTTTTGTGTGTTTGACAGGTCTATAGATACAGATAGAGAAATAATGATGCTTGCTTAAATCTTCAGTTAATTAGCTCCTCAAAAATATCCATTTGGCTGAAGCTGTCAGATGACCCCCTTATAAAAGTAGCGGCCCTCAATTATCAAATTTGGGGTATTGCCTTGCAGATTAAACCTATAAAAGATTAAAAAAAGCCGTTGTTTGCTTGAATGTTTGGCTATATGTGCTTTACAAAAGCCTTCATTATTAGGTGGAAATTGTATGTTGATCCTTTATTGGAGTTTTTCAATTGAGATACCCCAAATTATTTTCATTCCATCGGTCATTGAAATCAGGTGAGTGATTCAGGCTCCTGGGAGCCTCTAGTTAAACTTAGCTGACACACTGAGCAGACATAAAGTTTGGATCTGATTTCTGTACTATGGATTTGATTATTCATAGAGGCTGCTGATATGAACTGAGAACATTTTTCAGGCAAATTAAGATTTTTTAGACCGTTATTTACTAAAAACATTTTTATTATTCTGAAATAGATATGACTATTTTTATTCTTTTGTATTTCTTTAAGGTACAACTCGGAGAGCCTCAGAATTTGGTTTTTACAATTCCAATATTTGAACCATTACCAACTCAGTATTATGTCAAGGTCATATCAGACAGATGGCTGGGGTCACAGTTCATGTGTCCGATATCCTTCCAGCATCTTATACTACCAGAAAGACATCCACCACACACAGGTAATAAGGTCAAGGTGGTATCAAACAGAAGGCTGGGGTCAAAGTTCATGTGTCAAATATCCTTTCATCATCTTATATACCAGAAAGACATCCACCACATACAGCTAATAAGGTCAAGGTTATATCAGACAGAACTTCAATGGCTGGGGTCACAGTTCATGTGTCCCATATCCTTCCAACATCTTATATTACCAGAAAGACATCCACCACATACAGGTAATAAGGTCAAGGTTATATCAGACAGAAGGGTGGGGTCACAGTTCATGTGTCAAATATCCTTCCAACATCTTATATGACCAAAAAGACTTCCATCACATACAGGTAATAAGGTTAAGGTTATATCAGAACTGTGTCAAATATTCTTCCAACATCTTATATGACCAGAAAGACTTCCATCAACAGGGTTCCCACGGACCCGGGAAAACGGGAAAAACCCTTGAATTTCAGAATTTTTTTCCCGGCCGGGAAAAGCCTTTGAAAATTTGTAAATTTGCCAAAATCCGGGGAAAACCCTTGAAATTTTATTTACACGTGTACAAGCGTTTAGTAGCAGTATCAAATTAACCACATAGAGTTTGTTAACAACGTATTTCGTTTTGTTTACTTTCCGCCTATCGACTTTCATTTAAATGTTCGTCTTTTTCCTTATTCAGTACGTAAAAGTCCGAGTATTTCTGAATGCGTCTCTTGATCTTTGGTGCGCTTTTTCAAACAACGGTTTCTCTTCTATTCTGTTATTATTTTTTACATCGGAGAGAAATATACAGTCATGGTGGTTTGGTATACTTACTTGGTATACTTGGTGGGTGAAAAGGATCTAGTGTCGACCCCCTTTCTTTGAGACAATATTTCGATTCTAAAATAAAAGGATTAAATATTCCCAACACGCTAACGGTTAACTCTAATGCAACCCCGGAAAAGTGTGTCGTGGAATACATTGATATCAACATCAACGAAATGAATGAACCAAGATTAAGAAAATAAACGATTGAAAAACAATATAATCACTGTATGGAAAGAGCGAAAGGGAAAAACGGTTGATTTCTGTGCCCCGATGTAGTTTATTGCTGTGCTCAAAATGAAGTCGTCTGTTTTTTTCTGCCTTTTTACTTAGTTATTGAATAATTACATATTCTGCATTGTCGGCGATTTCAACATTAGATAGTAACAATTTAGTTTATTCAAGTTTTACTTGCATTTTAATGTCATAAGCTATTTTGATCACAAAAAGTCATCAATTTATTAATAAAACAGGGGTTTTTTTGGAAAAATTACATAAATAAAACACTTGCAGATGAAATTAAAGTGAACAAAAACTGTTCATCGTGTATTTAAGTATATATAGAACTCTATTGTTGATAAATAAAGTTTAATTATGCAAAGGTTCAAGACAGATCGATGAAATAAGAGTAGGTGTTAAAATTTGCACCGCGAATGTATATTTCTGTGCTGATTTTCTACATTAGAATGTATATTTCAGAGCCTGCGGAAGTTTATTTGTGTGGTTGCGAATGTTTCGTTCTGAGTTATAAATACTTGGCCATAGAAAATCAGATCAAATAATGGAAATATAACTTTAGTAGGGGACAGGTTAATGAAGCTGTCCTAAGCTGTATCCTAAACAATGTCTTATGACTTAAAATGGGATGTAGAAAGGATCATCCTTAGACGCGTCCAAGGATGTTAAACGCAACCATCTTAGGATAACCTTAAATAGGACCATTCTTATATGAATTTAAGATAATCCTGAATAGCCATATGTCATGCATTTACACCGATGTGAAGGCGTTTGAAAAAAACTTGAAGTTTTTTTTTTACATTTTCAAATGCAAAATAGATTTAAGCATTTTTATTGCATTTCCTTTGTTTTTTTTTTAGAGAATAAAAATAATGTATTGCAATATCATTGCATTTTTCATTTATTTTTTGTTCTGCACGTTGCACTTATCACTAATACCAAAAGTAAATCCCTAGGTTTGGGAAGCAAATATCCACATGAACTGTTAAATGTTAATTTCAAAAGTCTTAGAATATCGTCAAAATGTAAATGGTAAAACGCCAATATATGGGTCACTATTGGGAAAATTTAATCAATGGCAAAAATATCTAAGTTTGCTAAATGTAGAAATTAAATATCAAAAATGAGAGTTGGGCCACATACAACCCTAATTCAAGGGGATAAAACCTATTTCATATACTTTTTTTAATATTAAAGTCACAAGGATGGTCCTAGGACAACAATTTTTACAACCTTAATTACGGACCAAATTTAGGATGTGTCATTTAAAGGATGCCTTCAATAACACGACTTAGGACCGAGACATGTCCAAAGACCATCCTTAGACATGTCCTAATCTTAGGACACCTTCGTTAACACGACCCGAGGATAGTTTTAAAACAAGTGTTCATTTACAATTCCTGTCTAAACCAATACTTATTCTATAAATTACAAAAATAATATGTAAAGCTCTTTTAAACAAAGCACGACAAAATTAATTAATATTTATGCAGAATAGAATAGAATAGTATGTATTGAGTTATTTTTGTAGGCTGTAAACCTGGGATTTTTTTTCGCACCGTCTTTGCTTTTCCTGGAAGGACTACTGAGTTTTAGTTAACACAGTCTTAAATTTGCACAGTAATCGTATTGTCCATTTAGACTAAAATGGAAGACACATATCGCGCCATGTATTTTTTCAATTTAGGTGCAGCAATGTCAGTGCGAAAATTGCAAAATAAAACTTTCTCGATAATTTCCTGCTATACAGTATTTGGTTTGTTTATGATTACATTTCAAAATAACATTTCCGAACAATAAAACTAACAGTTTTATACCCAACTTCAATAGACAATGGGGGTTCCAAAACATCATCAAAGTCAACAACGGTTATTGTAAGTTTTTTATTCATCTGGTACAATGTTTTTTCCAATTAAAATTTCATCTTCTGGTCTCAAATCAAATTTTAAATGTTTAAACTTGTTCTTTTTCTCATCCACTCTAATTTTGATATTTACTTTTTCCTTGGGATGGTTATGGACAAAATGCAAAATTGTGTCGTTGAATATGCAAGAAAAAAATCACAATATTCGCATTTGAATTTTTCCATATTATATTTCTGAAATTGAAAAAAAAAATATTTCCATTAGTGCCTCTAGCCTGTTTTTAAAGCACATTCATGTTATAACATCAAACAATAAAAATTAATAATAATAAAAATAAATAGCACAGAAATAAACTACAACAATTTTTGCTGCACAGAAATCAACATTCATGAACTCGGAAATAAACGACAGCATTTCTTCAACCCTTTTTATTGAGTGTTTACAAAACAACAAATCAGTTACTTATTGTAAGTTTTTTGTTAACCTTTCATAAGATATTCCATCAAATTTAGATAAAAAACGCAAACTGCTACTTAAAAATGAGTTTTTCTCTAAATTAAAGGCTTTTTCTATTCTGATAAGTTTTATCAGAACACATAAATAAACTTTTGCTACTTTAAAAACTGCTCTCAAAATAACTACAGCGTGCACAGAACTTAACAGCAGCAGGGCACACAATAAACATTCGCCTCTTAAGTTAAACACAGCTGTAAAATCATTTGAGAGGACAATTTCTAATCTTCGACAGTAGAATATGTTCTAAAATATTATAAAGAATATTTACACTTACTAATTACTTACAGATGTACCAAAGAATTATGCGATTTTCAACATTTTAACTTTTTGTTTTTTCATTGCAATATTTCTTACATTATTTATCTATTGATTTAAAACTTGTTAAAAAACAATAGAGTGACAAGTAAGAAACTACAAATGAACCTTAACAACACTAGTATATCTATTTTTCTACCTAAATGACATATTTTCGTCTTCCTGATGTTTACAATCGTCTGTTTTACCCACAATACAACAATGACACAGGAGTAAACTACACCTGGGCACAGAAATCAACCGTTTTTCCCTTTCGCTCTTTCCATACAGTGATAATTTCAGAGTCAACCACTGCAAAGGAGAATGTGACAATATTTACACATTAACCATTGAGAGAGCCTTTTATAGTCCCGTTTATAGTCAAGTCCACCACAGGTGGATTTCAACACAAATACCAGCACTGAAGATCTACAATGTAGATAGACCCGGCAGAGAGATATCAGTGTAAATTAAATGTGAATGTCTAGATGCTGCCAATATGCTTGATGCCAAAGTGCACGGTGAAACTTTATTTAATAGGACTTTTTGTTATTTGTGAAATAAACAGAAGAGTTCGAATAAAAAATACCACTTTGAAACAAAGTACAATAACATGTTTATATAATGAACCAACCAATTTATCATGCAACTATCAAAAGTTAAGAAAAGCAGTCAAAATCAGTCGACACCAAAGCAACAATACATGTACACTGAAAGGAGCAAGGCATTCAAATATCCAAAATCTGACACAAAGAAACAGACAACACATAAAACGCTTACAACTGTCGAAAAGCAACCAACACTGGAAACTCAAGAGACAATGAGCGTTAACTTGGATGTACACGTAGATGGATATGTAAGAGTAGAAAGCAGTTTGAGGGAACACCCATTACAAACTCTAATACATACAAACACAAATGAATCGTTTTATTAAAGAACATTTGTGCAACTAGTTACATGTATTCAATTTAGAATCAATTATGGAAAATTACAATATATATTTCACAATACAGTATTAGCTTGAAAGAAACATAATTAAAATAATTTTCAGATATAACATTTAAGTATCAAAGCAACTAGTGAGTAAGTTGGTGTTTTAAGCCCATTCTACGCTATATAGTTTTTTTTTACAGGCGATGAACATGAAAAGGATGATAAAAAGGGGAGAGATGGGTTAGGCGGAAAATTTAATCTATGTGGTACACTACTTGGCGGCCATTAGAGGGTTCTTTTACGTGCATGAAGCATGGCATTCTCTACACACGTTTGCCCACAATGGTCAGCCGTAAGAGTTTCCGTATTATAGACCCGTCAACCCCCGCAGTCAAGGGCCACCCTATTCAGCCTTCTAAGGTACACACTTGGTCGCTCTGTGGGCTGAGCACTGACCGATGTCAGAATGCCAAGACCCTTAGTCGCCTCTTATGACAAGCTAGGCTCTGCTGTGGATCTTTTCGCCATCCGGGCCCCGCACGGGTTTCAAAATATTTTAACCATGTTTATGATTACTTGTAAAATATGGCCCGAGACATCCTTGAAAACTGGAAAAAATCCTTGAAAAACCCTGGAAAAACCCTTGAATTTCAGCTTGAAAAAAGAATGGGAACCCTGGATCACATACAGGTAATGATGTCAAGGTTATAACAGACAGAAGGCTGGGGTTACAGTTCATGTGTCAAATATTCTTCCAACATCATATATGACCAGAAAGACTTCCATCACATACAGGTGATAATGTCAAGGTTATAACAGACAAAAGGCTAGGGTCACAGTTCATGTGTCAAATATTCTTCCAACATCTTATATTACCAGAAAGATATCCACCACATACAGGCTACTGAACTAAATGTCAAGATCATATCCAACAGATGGTTGGGGTCACAGTTCATATGTTCTTGTAGCATCCTGTGGCAACAGGTTTCTAAGCAACTACATATAATTGGCATTTAGGTTTATTCTATAGAAATATGTGGTGTAAGCTTTGACTCAACAACTTCCTGTTTACCAAATACATAAGGATTTATATAGTGGATATATAAAAAGTCACAATTTTCCAAACTGCTTCATGTCAATGCCTCTTGATACTTTATATTTTCTCTGTTGTACTTTACTGCTTAAAGCTATTATTTTATAAAATTTTACATATAGTGGACAAGTATGCAAATTTTCCATTGCAGTTTTCTTAGCAACTTCATGCCATAGCATATTTATATTTGGCAAAAAACCTGATTTTATTCAAGTAACTTTTGTTAGCAGATGCTGCAGGTGACATATGTCTTCAATTTTAGCTCAAACATTTGGTAAACATATTCATCAGTAAGGCCAATATTAAAAAAAATAACTTGATTCTCATTCCCTCTCACCCTGAAATTATCAGCCACCTAAACTAAAAAAAATATTTTATTTTTTGGCATATTATGTTCTTTTTTTGGTGCACAAGATGAAATAAAGTTCATGAGATTTTCATTTTACTCTGTAGTAAAGTGCTTTGTGACCTATTCAATTAACGTATGACCTCCATTGGTTATCACTAGAAAAAGATAAATACAACATTTTTTCTAGAATAAAGCTAAGTTTTGTTCATAACGATTCTCATGAAACTTTTAAAAACTTACATGCAGCTCAAAATTTCTATGTTTATACAAAGAATTTGTTTTGTTACATGGAATTCAATGAAACTTGGTATACAGGAAGAACACTATATTTAGTTGTGCATATCAACATGAAATTTTGATCCTCAAATTTTTGTTGGAGTTATGGCCCTTTGAACTTACATATTTTATTAAAATCCTCTCTTATCATTTTTATCAGCCCAACTCCTCTGAAACCGCTGCACAAATTTCAAGAAAATTTGATATGTAGGAAGGAGACCATGATTAGTTGTGCATGTTACCAGGAAATTTTGATCCTCAAATTTTTGTGGGTTATGACCCTTTGAACTTCGATTTGCTGAGTATAATCATTTACCATCTTATGTCAGCCAACTCCTCTGAAACTTTCTAACTGAATTTAACGAAACTTGGTCGATGTTTATAGAAAGGACACAATATGTAGTTGTGTATATTACCAGGGAATTTTTATTATCAAATTTTGTGAGAGTAATGGCCCATTGAACTTAAAAATTGCTGGAAATTCTCATTATCATCTTATCAGTGCAAGTCCTCTGAAACTACTAAATCGATTTCATTGAAACTTTGTATGTAGGAAGGGGACTATATGAGTAGTGCAAATTACCAGCAAATTTTGATCCTCATATTTTTGTGGGATTTATGGACCTTTTAAAATTAGATTAGGGGGAGAAACATTGTTTTCACAGGCAAAAACAAACTTTAATTATTATTTGTGGTGTATCATTTTTCATGGTTTTCATTAGTGTTTGGGTGGATAAGAATCCAACAAAGTATAATTTCAACATTGATTATTTTAACCATGCAATTGAAAATCCAACATTCAGAGGGAAACCACAAAAATAAATGAATCTACAGTAGAATTTTTTTTATTTCAAAAACTATTTTTATAGCCCTATTAAAACAATTGCATATAATAGAATTAATGGTCCAATGAACCATTTACATAGCCAAAATATTTATTCCAATCGATGTTTTCTCATTTCATTTTTTATTGCAAACACATTTGACAAATTTTGTGTTTTACAATATATTTACAAGCTCAGTAAAGGCTTATCATTTTACTTCCTGTTTATGAAATAGCAAATTTTGAACTTTTAAGGTCAAATGGGGTAAATTTAACAAAACTACTGAACTGTAAAGTCTTCAAGAAGAATATAATCCTTCAAAATTCACATTCAATAAAGCACAGCCTCTTAGAAAAGAAGGGAACAGTAAATTAATTTACTTCTACTTTCTGTAGAAAATAAAAAGAGCAGATTTATAATATTACTTTATGAAATATGTAACATAATTATATTCTAATATTTATAATATAATTTTGTTGACAAAACATCCATGGATGAATAGATGATAGAACTTATAAAAGACTTACCACTTAGTTTAGCAAGATCGTTTTAACACTGAAATTTTCATGTATCCATTTATTAACCTAATATTGCGTAATTCACGTGATAGGAATCATAGATAAAACTGTAAAAATAAGGTGTAAAAATTTAGGTCAGTGATATCTGTTCAGTTTAAAAATCACTAAGCAAACCATATCTGGGGTCTTTAGTTTTGAATGTACAACGTAAACTTACTTAAAGTGTAAGTTCACGATTTTTTCAAAATTTGTACATTGAAAGACTATCATATAAAAATAACTTTGGTGAGATTTCTAGCGCTCAAATATGCATAGTTAGGATAAAATTGGCTTTTGAGAGAAAGTAAAAAAATTCTATCCATGGAGGGTCACGTGATTTGTACTAGATGGCCCTGCTCAACATCTGAATGTTGCATCCTATACCCATATGGTATTTATCGATGTGTACCACAACGGACATTTTTAAATAATTCAAATTAAGTCGGGGATAATAAAATAAAAGTCAGTCTAATGTTGGATTGTGAAAAGTTTTAAAATGATACCAACCGTTAACTTCAAAATTAATTAGAAGATTAATACAGAATTTTTTATTATTAATATCTTAGATTCGCCGTACCGACTATTTCGGAAAATATATTTCAATTTTCAGCATGTAGCGAATTCATACTATTTCTTTTATACATCCTGTATAAAAATCATGGTTCCCTGACACCCTACTGTGATTACCTTCACGATTCGTTTGAGGTAATATTATGATAATTAGTCCTCCCGTGCATACCATCGCACCACAGGGGCTTACTTACAGTTTTCTGTGTATAAGACTTTATTCCCCTGTACAAACCACTGGCATAACAGGGGTTCACCTGCCGTTTCCTGTGTATGTTAAGGCCCGTGCAAACAATCTGCACCACAGGGGTTTAATATCGTTTCCTGTGTATTAGAAGTTGACATCAAGTACCTGGTTGGACTGGGTTCTAGAATATCAACCTCTTTGGTCCGCCAGTTCCATTTAAGTACATTGAAGTGCGAAAAATATGCATAAAATACACTTTTAAATAAAATCATAAATACAATAAACTGAAGGAATTTTTTTTCTGTCTTGCAAATTATAATTTAGTTAATAAATTGTTTTTCAAACACTTCAAAAACGGAAAAAGTCGGAACTAAAACATTGTATAACTGTTCTTTAAACACATTTTTTTTAGTCGCTGAAGGCGAGACATAGGTATTACTATGGCGACGGTGTAAACTTTTTTGTAAGACTTTTGTGGAAAATGAATTACAAGAAAAGTATAATAGCTAGGCATCTGATATTTGGTATGCAGACAGTTGGGGTTATGGTCTACGCAACTGGCACCATGCAGTTTGACCCTGACCCCAAATTCATGGTTCAGAGACTCTGTGAACTTGGATGTTTTTTCGAGCCAAAAAACCCCTTTGTAAGACTTTTGCGGAAAATGAATTACAAGAAAAGTATAATAGCTAGGCATCTGATATTTGGTATACAGACAGTTGGGGTTATGGTCTACTCTATGCAACTGGTCCCATGCCATTTGACCCTGACCCCATTTTCATGGTTCAGTGACTCTGTGGACTTAGATGATTATTAGGACAATTTAAACTTTTGTGGAAAATAAATTTTAGTTAAAATTATAATAGCTAGGCATCTGATATTTGGTATGCAGACATTTAGGGTTTTGGTCTACACAACTGACACCATGTTGTGTGACCCTGACCCCATTTTCATGGTTCAGTGACTTTGTGAACTTAAATGATTTTTGGGTGGAAAATGAGTTAAGTGAAAAGTAAAATATTATAGCTAGGCATCTGATATTTGAGGATTATGGTAAACACAACTGACGTCACCATGTAATGTGACCTTGACCCCATTTTCATGGTTGAATGACTTCGTGAATGTTGGTCTTTTTTCATTGTTTCTAAATAACTATGGTATCTAGAACACACTTCAGACATTTTTGTGAAGGTTAAATGGAATTCTGTCATCTGTCACATGACCTTGAACTTAACTTTTCTGAAGGCCCAGCTAGACCTTCAATGAGTTCTGTGATGGTGCCGATAGGCGAGACATACTATAATGTCAACTCTTGTTAATTAGGGTATTACACAAACATGATGTAGCACCACGCTTTGTCTGATGGTAAAGTAGTCCATGGAGTGAACAGGTGATATTGACGCCTCCTAATTAATTATACCGTATGCTAATAAGAAAATTATGAAATGATGAGTCGGTTAAAATTCTTAAAATTGAGCTGTGTAGGGTGTGTCTAAAGCTGCATGGAAATCATCGATTGGAGGAGCACCTTAATTGATCTACCTGTCAATTATACCTGTAATTAATCACCGGGGCGTGGCTTATTGAGGGGTGACAGATCGTCCGAAAGGTTAATGATTTTAATTTACACCTGTGTATTCATTAAGAACTGAATTTATAGTCTTAAATATTTTAAAAAAGAATTGAAAACTACTGTGTCAGTTAAATATTTCAGATTATTTACAATTTGGAATTATTGAAAAAAATAATTTAAAACAAATTTAAAAAGGTTTAAGTAAACTATTTATTGCTATTTGGATAAAAAACGCAAGGATTAAAAAATCTATCAATGCCAAATTATTCATATTCCAACTTCTTTATTATGATCGACAACATTGGTCCTATGTTACAAATATCGTCAATTGGTTAATGTATTTATCATCGGAGATGTGACATCACATCTCCAATTGAGCTATCAACATGGCCGCGGCCATATTGTCTTGACATATTGGAATAAAATTACAAATATCTTTCTTAATATATCATTTTCAATCCCCAAACTCGGCATGATGCCTACTCTCATTATAATAAATCAAATAAACTAAAAACTAAAAAATCACGAACTTACACTTTAAAGAATATAATATGATGCAGGTTAAACCTGATAAGCTCCCGCACATTAAGTCACTTTCTAATATGAATACATGTATGGTACAATGGTAGCAAGAAATGCAAGCTTTTGCATGATTTAAAAAAAAAGAAAACACCTGTAAACAAAACAATGGAGTGATTTTATCTTAAACATTGTAAATATAGGATGTCAAACACCAAGTGATAAAAATGCATGTTAAATAGTGTAAACCAGCTATCCGATGTTCTATCTAGGAATCTCTTTTTTTTATATTATTGACAGAAAAATCCAACATGGAATAGATTTGAAATATCGTGAACTACCCTTCAACACCATTTTCATGCATTTAACATGCATGAATTTTTGTCTCGAGACCATTGGAAAATGTACCTTTTTCATTCAAAAGCAAAAGTAGTAGTAAACAATAGCGTAAAATATTTTCATTGAGTCGATTGGTTAAAGTACAAAAATGTACAGGTACACAAATCACGTGGTTTCTAAATATGGTAGTTTCTTCGACCTGTTAAACCATATATGGTTATAATAGACATTTCGGACCTCGAAGAAAGCACTTTCACTTTCATTTTCGAATGCAAGAGCTAGAGGAAAAATAACAAAAACAATTTTGTTACGTGCTAAGACCGACAAGGTAAATGTTATGACTGCTGGCCAAATAAATCTGCTGAATTATATAAGTTATTCATTTTGGTTAACATGCACCGAGAAAATTAGAATGGCAGTCAGCTTTCATTTTGTTTTGATAGATGCGACCTCGAGCGATAGAATGGAACAATTCAATAATATATGCCAGAAGTCCTAATTTTAAACATTTATAAACCTCTCATAGCTGAGAATACTCAGAATATTTATATTAATATAATAACTATGTATTTTATTTTTTTTAATGCAAATTACAAAATTGGAAATTGGAAATTAATTTTGCATTCCGTGCTATTGGGTGCGGATTTTTGACTAGCTTATACGTGTTCCGGTTAAAAGCATCAAACTCTATCAATTTAGCTTATAAAGTTTATCAATTATCAAAGACCTGTGTAATTTCATATATTCAGGTGTATGAGGTTATGTACAAAAAGTAAAATATATAAAAGAATAAAATGAAAACATTTATGCTACCTTTGTTTAATTTTTTTTATCTAAGGTGTCTCAGAGCTATTAGAATTCTACTATGCATAGATAAAAGATATCAAATAAAAAGAGGGGGTCACTGTTCACTTAGAGTGCTATCAGTCTTCTTAAAATAACAAAGTTTCAATATTTTTTTATTGGATATATATAGGGAAAAAATCTATATAGGCATCTAAATAAGAATTCCTATTATAGAATCAAAATGAGCTATTGCCATCACTTGGCGTCCGTCATCGTCTGTTGTCTGTCGGCGTCTGTCCTCGTCTGTACAATTGTTCTTAAATCTTCTCCTCTGAAACTACTGAACAGAATTTTATGAAACTTGGTGTGAATGATCATTAGGGTGTCCTACACCAAACCTGTGTTTCGATTTTTGATTCGTCAAAAAACATGGCTGCTGTTACTAAAAATAGACCAGGGGAAAAGAGAAAAGCTGTTGCTTGCTTAAATGTTCAGCTTATTTAGCTTTTATTACATAAATAATCTAGACACAAACTTTTCCATCCTCCCATTCTTTACTATTAAGACCAACCATTTTAGTCACATTGTTCATGTCTAGTCTCTATAAAGTTCTTCATAGGATTGACATCAAGACAAGGTGAGCGATTCAGGCTCCTGGAAGCCTCTTGTGAAACAAAAACTAACTATTGAAAATGATTTATTCTTTCATGGAATTAAAATAGATTTTCTTTTATTTCAGAGTTACTAGATTTGCAGCCCTTGCCAATCAGTGCACTAAATGACCCCATGTTAGAGACGCTGTACAACTTTACTCACTTTAACCCAATACAGACTCAGATATTCCACTGTTTATATCACACAGACAAAAATGTCCTACTTGGAGCCCCAACAGGATCAGGGAAGACCATTGCTGCTGAAATGGCTATTTTTAGAGTGTTTAGAGAATACCCAAATCACAAGGTAAGATCCTCATCATGCTCTAAGGGGTTCCCACAGGGCCATGTCTTAAGACCCAAATCACAAGGTGGAATACTTATTAGGGGTTCCCACAGGGCCATGTCTTAAGAGTGTTCAGAGAATACCCAAATCACAAGGTAGAATACTTATAAAGGGTTAATGGTAATGTCTATAGAGTGTTTAGAGAAAAATAGGGTATTTCTTGATTGTCTATTGAAGATTAGGGATTTTTTCCACAAGTTAAAGAAGTTCTGTCCTCTAACGAGGGAGCACAGCAGATAATAGGCTTCAAAACGAGAAATATTCAATAATTTTAAGTCTGAGAATATTCTCAACTTCCATAGTAAACTCAATGAATTGAAAATATTCTCAGGCTTAAGTATTTTTTAAAGTTTTGTGGCACTGGGGCCAGGTATTTTTCATGAGTTGACCACAGTTGAAGATGTTAAATGACCAAGAAGTTCTTACACAATTGGAAGAAATCCAGATCTTTGATAAATCATGAGGTTAGGAAGATTTTTCTTCCATTTTAAAATAGAAAAATACAGAATTCACTGAATAATGGAGTCCATTATGTTGCACAGTCACTATGGATTGGTTGATATATATATATTGTGACATAATGTTTCACTTTCTGCAGAATAAAGTACATTGTGGCGTCAAAAATGAGGTGCACCATAGACTCATTTATTTGTGATACAAGTAATGTAAATATAGTTATTATCATGAAGTACTAATTTTCGCTTTATTTAGAGTCAATGAAAAATAGTACAGGCGAATATGCGATTTAAACTGTGAAAATTAATGCCAGTAAAATTGGCATTTGGGTTGAATGTGCAAAAAATTGCAATTGCAAAAATTGATTACTGAAATCTGATTGGGTTATTTATTTTTGACAGACACTGTCTAGATTGTTTGAGTATTATCCCTTTATAACATGTTATGTTACAACAAAAATATTGAAAAGTCAGGGGAACTCTGTATTCAGAATTCAATGACAACATTGATGACCATGTTGTCACTTAATTTTATTATTTATCTTTTTAGGCTGTGTATATAGCTCCATTGAAGGCTTTGGTCAGGGAAAGAATGGAGGACTGGAAAGTAAGGATAGAACAGAAACTTGGAAAAAAGTGAGTAACTTTATCAAAATACTTTGACACTCAATGTTTTTTACATTGTCTCTTTGTACCAATTGTGTACCTAAGGAAATCCAGATATTGAAATTCATACTGGTCTTATTACTCCTTGCCACTAAAAAAATATTTGTGAGATGTCAAAAGACTGATTTGATTGTACTCATGGAACCTATTATGGATTTTGAAAAGAAATTTAAGTTTGTGTTATTGAGTTATCTTTCTTGTAATTTAGTTTGTTAAAAACCATTTTTAAGCAGCAAACACTATTGAGTCATGGTAGAAGTGTTATTTTTTTCAAAGTTGTTTAGTTGACTTGTGATTTCACCAGCTATTAGCATTTTTTTTTAGAGTTTTAGAGTTGAATGATAATGTCACCAGCAATTAACATGTTTTAACAGTTTTGTTCAGTAAGATGTTGATGTCACCACCCATTAACATATTATTTTACAGAGTTGTAGAGTTGACTGGTGACGTAACACCCGATATGAAGGCTATAGCCGGAGCAGACCTCATTGTAACAACTCCTGAGAAATGGGATGGAGTTAGTCGTAGCTGGCAAACCAGGAACTATGTCAAAGCTGTATCAGTTCTTATTATAGATGAAATACATTTATTAGGTCAGTAATGGTACGAGTTAACTGTTAGATTAAGTTGCTCAAACAAATTAAGGTATGTATACATACTTAAGAAACATTCTCCAAACACTAACCAGTCAATAATCCAAATAATGTTAAAATGCACTAGAAGAAGACAAGTTTCTGTTTTTAAAGTCTGTTTTTTTTTTATTCTCTTCTTTACCAACATTTGAGATTCCTAAAATCAGCAAAATGATCTCTTCATATTTACAAGATTCAACCATTAACTGATTCTATTGTAGAGTTGACACACATGGTTTACATGAGGCAGGTAATACAAATTAAGGATGTTCGTTACCATTTTTGAATATAAATAGGTTTTAAATTTGATGCCTTATATGAAAAGATAATAGGAAAAGGGATATAAAAAGAAAAAAACAATTGACAGGTTTGTGACCTCGTTTTCAAGATAATTAACGTTAAAGTTTTGGCGGGAAAAGTTTTTTTTTTACTTTTTCATAGGTTTAGCATTAGCACTATTCAGCTGTTAAAACCCATGACAGGATAAATAGGATTTAATCAAACTTTGTTTATAACCTCTTTATGACATATTTAAGACATTAATAACAAGAAAATAGGGGGTTCGTGGGAAAAAAATTTAACCCTATTTTGATGGTAAAAACCAAAGGATTCCGAAAAAAATTACAGAAATCCCAAAACAAGACTAGCCAGCATCCTTAAAAAGCCTGTTGTGAACAGTCACTTGACTTCATACTTCAACAAATTCCTGAAATCTTCAGTTATTATATTTATAGGAAATGATCGAGGTCCAGTCTTGGAAGTTATCGTGTCAAGAACCAACTTTATCTCCTCACACACAACAAAACCTGTCCGTGTTGTTGGTCTGTCAACTGCTCTGGCTAATGCTAAAGATTTAGCAGATTGGTTGGCCATAGGACAGGTAAATTAAACCTTTAATATAAAATGTTATATCATTTTTTACATATACTTAAATGTTTTTCTACCACCATTTGCAGATTGGGTGTTATAATCAGTCCTTCTAATTATCTGTTACACCTCAAAGGTTCTACAAATTGTTAACACATTTGGTAAAGCTCTGGTTCAGAAGAGACACATCAACCAAACATTCCTATGACCTTAACTGCACAAAGTCAACTTTAGAACTTCTGTTATCTTTTTTGTAGGGTTTTTTAAAAATTCCTTTTCTCTGAGTATTCCCATTGATCTTTTTTATTTTCCTCTGTATGTTCTCAATGTGTAATTATGTCCCCGTGACGACATGTCGGGGGGCATTAAGTTTTACTCATGTCCGTACGTACGTAAGTACGTCTGTACGAATTTCCGTCAAATGTTTCTCAGAAACCGTAAATGGGAATAATTTGAAACTTGGTAGGATGGTTCAGTATGACAAACTATACGTCCTTAGCAAGTTTTAGACCTGTCAGACATCTACTTCCTGTTTTGGGCTGGATCGATACCAAAATCAACATGAAAATTTCCGTCAAGCTTTTCTCAGAAATCATGGGAATGATTTGAAACTTGGTAGGATGGTTTAGTATGATAAACTATGGGTCCTAAGCGACTTTTGGACCTGTTGGACTTCAACTTTTTATTTGAGGCCAGCTGGGGCATCCGTGTCCCATGGACACATTTTGTCTTTATTTTTTAAATGGGACTGTAAATCTTTAGATCCTCTGTTGTTTAACTTTCAGATAGGGCTACATTACTGAATAAAAAATAATGAAATGTGGAATAAGTGTAGGTGAAACAGCCCACATAACAAGCAGCATTCTCTTATTTATTTTCATATGGGACTAGACAACCATAGACCTGTATATAAGAACATGTGTGTGGTCCAATTTCAGACCCTCTGTTGTTTATTTTTCAGATGGGACTATACAACTTTAGACCCTCTGTCAGACCTGTACCATTAGAGGTCCACATTCATGGATTCCCAGGGCAACATTATTGTCCAAGAATGGCCACCATGAATAAACCAACATTTCAGGGTAAAATTTCACCTGCAATGATAAAACAAGAGAGGATATGGTTGTCACCATATCCAGTGATAACCCGATCAAGACCGTGAAGAATTTCCTAATTATGTCTATTTCTGTTTCATATGTAGACCTGTTTTTAAATATTATACTTGTCATTTTTTAGTTATAAGTATTTGTTTTAGTAACAGGTTCCTTTGTTATGATATAATTGATGAAAGGATACGGAGTAAATAAACATGAGACTATAACACATATGTCAGTTATATATTGTCGACTCCAACTGCAATTAATTTTTATGAGCTATATGGCAATTTTCGGAATGTTATTCCTCATCAGCAGCACTAGAAGCATGCAAACATAGGAAAACCACAATTCCAAAAGATGTTTAAAAGGATAAAACCAAACGAAATCCAAATTAATATAGCGAAATAGGAGAGATTTTGAGATTTCATATAAATTTAGATAACAGTTATGAACAAATTGTGTACATGCCGTACATCTCAATGGTTCATTAAAAGAAATTTATTGTGTCTGACAATATAAAATTTGCCCCAAAAGTGTTGAACCATAGACATGATAGATGTATATACATATATGGTTGAACTAAGATGCTCATCATGCTTAAAAATAATTTCGCCATTCCAATTGTAAACATTATGCTATAAAACGGTACTTTTGTTAGGAATAAAAGGGGGAGGGGAAGAGGGGTCCCGTCCCGAATTCCCGTCAAAATATTTTTGTAATCCCATTTTCCCGGATGATAAAAACTACCGATCCCGCATCCCAAAAAATAAAATGCAGGTTCTCGTGTCCCGCTAGTCGCTTATCCCGAATTCCCGTTAAATAAAATGGCCAATCCCGGCGTCCCGGAAAAGGTCTTCCCGACCCTCATAAAACCAAGACTCCCCCCTTTATTTTAGATATAAATCCAAGTATTCAAATTTTGCATAAATAAAACACGTGAGCTTCCAGATAGGGAAAACCACACGTGACGAACCATCGCTTTACTATATTTATATCCGGGATTTATATATAAACAAGGAAGTAGATCGATACATCTAATCACAGAACAAAATGCTATGTTTTTATGGTCAATTTAAGTTGTTCAAAGTTCATAATCACTTTGGAGTTCTACATTTTGAACAGATAATTTCAAAAAATTAACAATTGAAAAGTAAAATCTTAAACTACATGTTGAAGAAGTTAATGAACAATGCAAAAAATTATCTCTTAAAAATGGCGACGTTAGACTGAGTGAAGCTTCGTGGACTACTTTTACATATTACTACATTCGTAGCTTCAATGCATATACATGTTTGATATTTACTTGATACAAACTCATATTCGAATAAATTAATAATTATATGAAAATCAATTTCCAGAATATTTTCATCTGTTCATTAATTAACGTTTTGCAATTTCTTATGCAGGAATATATTTTTACGCGCATTATTATTTACAAAACATGTAATGCGAACCCGAAGACAATTATAACCCCTATACTAAGTAGTTAGGCGTAGATTTCGGGTTATGAAAATCACCCTGGAAACTTGTTTAAGTGGATTATGTAGATGTCTTCTGCCATCAGTTTGCCCATTATTTGTCAGACTAAAGTGCTTGATGAAATTTTATGAAATTTAACATGAAAAAGTGTTTTCTTTGTAGATATATCTTCAGAAACTTTCTTGCTCTTTGGTGTCATTCAGGAGAAGATCTTTTTAAAGAAGCAGCTTGTGTTATATTTGTTTGTCAAATTAGTTTATTGTTTGAATTTTTTTAGTTGTGATAGTTCAGCTCCAGTTGTTTTATGATAACTACAGCAATTATTAAAACTTTATAAAAAAGCATTTGTGAACAGATTTTGCTTGCTCTCTTACAATTGGTCTAGGATAGAAATTTTAATGCAAAACATTTATATCAAAATCAACCTCTTAATGGTCAAACAAGTAAAGAGATACAAATAGGGCATTTCTATGTCAAAAGTAGCAATCAAGCACAAGAACAACACAAAGAATTAAACAGCATGAAAACACACAAAATCAACTGAATAGCAATCAACAATGCAATCATAAGTCTTTATCAAAAATGATTATTTCTTTAATGTAGAACAATTAACAATTTATATAAGCTTATTGTTTCAACCTTCCTTTTCAAAGTTAGTTTCTCGGTAAAGTTATCACTTAATAAACTGGACAAATGGATTGAAGTTTTAATGATCATGATATGATTTATAACTTGGATCTTCTTAAAAGTTGATGCAAACTTACACTTTGATACATGTAGTAATTAAACAACTGCATAGAATTTTGTTTTTCCTTCGATGCAAGGTTTGAAACTTATTTCACAAGACATTTGCTTTTGTTAATTCTTACATAATCTTGTTATTTTTGTTTTTTGGACAGCTGTGAAGACCCACTCTCCGGACAAGCCAGTTTTGATATTTGTCTCTTCCCGTAGACAAACTCGACTAACTGCCTTAGATCTGATTGCTTTCTTGGCCGCTGAAGAAAACCCCAAACAGTGGTTACACATAGAGGAAATGGAGGTTTGTCAGGATTAGATTATATACATGTATAATTTCCATGGGTTTATTTGCTCTACTATTTTGTCTGGATATAATAGTATTTATTCCACCCATTTATTTAAGAAATAATTCATGGCCGCCCGTGGTTTATTGGAGATTTAACAATGGGCACCCATGGTTAAATCCAAAATAAACCACGGCCGGACATGAATTATTTCTATTCTAATATGACAATTTTGTGTTTTCAAAGACCTATAATGTACAATGCTACAGAAGTCATTTTGTTGTTTCTTGCTACGTTTATGTGCAAATGATCCTTTATGACGTCGGAAATTTCAGCGTAAAATCATATAATGATGTCGCCATTTCTAGCGCTAAATGAACTGTGAAGTCAACCTGTGTTTTATTGGAATTTAAACATGGCTTGTCGCCATGGTTTCTATTGTTCTTTCCGGGGACCCATATTAGAATTGCACATAGAGTTTCAGGTATATAGGAATCACCTGTTTGTCTAGATATCCCATACCCCCTCAACAATATGTTTTAAATGTTTGTGCTAATTTGATTCTTCGTATTGAAGAAAAAAGATAAAGGATTAAGAACTAACTAAATTAAATATTTATGTCAAACATGTTGGGGGCAATGTCTGTCTGTTCATACACATGTATGTCGATACAAATATCTGTCAAGCTTTTCTCACAAACCGTACATAGGAATTATTTGAAGCATGATAGAATGGTTCAGTATGACAAACGGTACATCCTAAGCAACTTCCAGACCTGTCAGACATCTACTTCCTGTTTTGGACTAGGTTGATATGAAAATCTATGAAAATTGACATGAAAATATCCATCAAGCTTTTCTTAGGGACAGTATAAATACATGGGAATGTTTTGAAACTTTGTAGTATATATATAGAATATTATGTACTTTCCTTTTTGATACTATCTATATCTAGGTGAGTATCAGACGAGTCCGGTAGGATGAGTCTGATACGAGACTAGATGTAGATTATATAATATTCTTTTTATCGGTAATGACGTCATAGTCATCAAGTGCTCCCACCTGATATTTTCTTGTATCACGGACTGTCCATGATACTAAAAAATATCAGGCAGATGAGATCAAAGGAAAAAGCCGCTTATTACCGATAATTTAGCATGACAAACTTCATGTCCTAAGCAGTTTTCTGGTCTGTAGGACATCTACTTCCTGTTTGGGGCTAGCGGGGGGCATCTGTGACATGGGCATATTCCTTCCTCAATTTATGTTTAGGTACATTTTAATATACTTCTTATGCTTGATTAAAAATGTTTTTTTAACTGCCTATGATTATGTTGGAGATAGATTAACCACCCTGTCTGTGTGTTCATCCCATTGTCCCTCTTTGTAAAATGATACAGGCCCATCCTTTGTCTAGTGGAGTTTCTAGTTATCAGTTTTATCTGATCTTGTTGAACCATAATGGAGAGTACTTAGAAATGTTACTAATTAATTCATTTTTTGTCAAATTTCAATTAGCATGACAACTGTTGTGTGTTATTTTATACTATTCTCAAAATATGCTCAGCTCTCATAAACAATTCATTATTTTATTAAAATTATTGTTTAAATGAAAAAAAAAACAACCATATATTTATGGAACTAATAAGTTAACCATGTATAATGTATTGTTATTCTCAAAGTTCATGAATGTTACAAACTAAATTTCCCTTGTGTATGCTAATAACTTTTTCAATATTGACTTATTACAAAAAATATCCTTAGTTGTCAAAATTGAAAAATGTTACACAAATGTTGATTGCCTAAAAATAATGTAAAATGTATGATAGATCTTTGAAGCATGTAATTCATTGTTTACCAAGGAATGAGAATTCAGTGACTATAATTCAATTATATGTAGATTGGCTGGATTTCAAAGAGTGAAAACTCTGAGTTATAAAATACTACAGGAAGGAAGAAGGAGAAAAAATCATTTCAGTTTTCTTTGCAACTTCTTCATGTTCTTATCAAACCTCCTGTATATTTGAAATACACCATAAGGATAGGATCCCTGAACATATGATTTCATGTTTGTTGCTGTCCTACTTCCTGTTTAACAAAGTCCAACAATTTTTTACTTTGTATTGGAAAGGTTTTTTTTTAACAACAATAGGTTAACCCTGGCTTATTTTATATGTGCTGAAGGAAATTTTTGTTTTGAAAGGTGATATTAATATATGTCTTATTCTTTCCAAAAGGACTTGATAATTCTTACTAATTTTAAACATTTCATGTTATCCATCAATAAGTTTTTTTACTGAAAAAAAAAATTGTGACAGAATTTATAAAAATCCGGGTCATTTCTTCATTACGTACATTAGTAAGGCATCCAGGGAAAAGTAGTTGCCACTTCTACATAGTTTGTCAGAAATAAAAAGAGAACTGATTCAAATATAATCATTTAGGAAATTCAATTTAGCAGAACTCAAGTTATAATGAACTTGTTACGTGTCAGATCCTCCACTGAAGTCATATCCTTGGTTAATAAATTCCCAGCACGGTTTCCATAGCGTGTTATTAATGGATTCAATTTACTACTGTAATTGGTCCTAACCAATATATTTCACTTGACTTTTTCTGGTACAAACCATTAACTGATCAAAATATTCACCCAATTTCTGAATATCCTTAGAATTGGAGGTGGTAGTAGTATGCTGAATTTCCACTATCAAAGAAAAGTTATGTGACAAAGCTTTTGTGCAAATATTCTTGTAAAATTCTGGAATCGAAAACAACATATATTATTATCCATTCTCATTATTATGCCATATAAAAAGATAAAACACTTCAAGGTTTGTTTTAGATCATATTTTTAATGAGGTTGCAAGTGGTCTTCAAAATTTCTTTACAGCATGCCCATTCAGGTATTGCAGTACATGTATGTGAAATCACATAGGAAAAGAAGTTGATTCATGCAAAGTACAAAAAAAATCAAGTTGTCAACATTACATCGTTAAATACTCAATTTAACCCCCCCCCCGTTTGAAAATTTGTGGATCCGCCGCAGCTGATTGACCTATTCCTAAAACTTAAACCAATCCCAGAAATGTTATAAAAATACTAAATAACCTATTTTTTTTTACCAAATGTTGGGTTATAAGAGAAAGGCTGATCAGGACCCTTATTCAGAACAATGAGCTGATAAAAAAAAAATAATGGTGCACAGAACCAAGTGGAGATTGGACGTCACCCTATCAAGCCTTCTGGTCTAAGGTTGTTTTTTATCCTGTGGGACCCTCCTTCTTTGATGTTGCAAAGTTGATGTATGCTTTCAAAACAATGAAGATGTTGTTCCTCCTAAATTTCCACGTAATCAAATATTTCCTGAAATGATACTCATTTTCTGTGCACGACAACAGCATTGCCTTCTGTCTGGTATGTTTCCTTAACATCATATGAATCTGAACTTCAGTGTCAAATTCAGATTTTATTCTCATTGAATTTCCTGCAGGATATTACAAAACATTTCATCAAATTCAAAATTGATGAAAATTGATTTTAACTAACAATCTATTTAGTATAAGCCATAAATCTTGTTACAGGTTTCAATTTGTAATTAAATTTACATAAACCAAGTTGTATTCTTATTCCTCATCTCATTATTTTCTATTAAACTTTTCTATTTATAAAATTATCTTTGATTTATTAATTTTATCTCTTATCTCATTCTTTAGATCTTTTGGAGTCTGTCTGATTCTTATGCAACTTAATTTTAAATGAATTTTTGGGATACCTTATATGTAGGTCTAAGACATGGACTATTAAATGTTAGATAGTTCCCCAAAATTTATCCATAGAATGGGTAGTTGTTTCACATGCTTTTATTTTGTGATACTCTGTCAAGGAAATCGATGTATTAGTCTGTCAAGCTCTGAAGTAACGAATCAATTGTGATACATAAACTCCATAAGCTGTAGAGGACGGAATGTTGCTACACAAGAAGGGAAAGTTGAAGTCATCACGTTTGTCATAGAGCTTTGTTGAAAGTTTTCTAGAGAGTCTATTTCGAGATTTAGGTCTAAATATGAAGCAGACTTCCTAGAATCTGTTGTGTCGTTTATCTCAAGAGTTCCTTAGGATATATAAGTCTATGGTCTCATGTCTTTTAATTTGTATGTATTTCATTTAATGATCCATTATTGTTACCTATTTGGACTTGGGACATAGGGAAAAAGAAAAATGTCATGAACCAATTTTCATCTCTCTCATGACACCATTTGCGAGGATGGTCTCAAGGAACGACACTAGTCGTACAGAAGGGACGAAAAAAGGTTGTCTCGTGTATGTGGAGAGCAATACCCCATGCATGTTAAAGACCCCTTTGTAGAGGTCGATAAGAGTAGGCTCAATAGCTGCCGCTACAAAGGCCACACTCGAAAACTGATAGCTGGAGAGGGATTCACATAAGCATTAAGCTTGTTTCCCAATCCAGGATAAATAAATATGTTTAAACTAAGAAAAATCCTATTTGGTTCCAGATTTGACAACAATTTACACATTGTGTTTATTATTCCCTGATGTTATGATGTTCTACCAATTTTGACACTGATTTCACTTGAGGGACATGATTGCCCAGAATCTATCTTGTCAAGACAGTTTATTATCCTATGGTGGCCCATTTTATCATTGATGACTACTATGATGTATTCATTCAATGTTGAATTTAGAGAAAGAATATTAATAAGTCCCCAGGAATCACAAAAATATATAATATCTCAATCTGATAAATGGATTATTTCAGAATCTAAAATATTATTAATAGTCTATTCAGCTAACAACTAAAATGAACCTTTTTTCACAACATAATAACCACAAAGATAATAAGAATAAGATGTGAGGCTGAGATGGTAGAAAAAAAGATTTTGGAATATGAATATGTAAGCATATAAGTGATTCCTTCATGTTAAGTGCATTTACCATTTATGGTTGGTAAAGCTTTTTGATTAGTATGAAACATGAAAAAGACACAGTTTACATATTTCTGAAATTTGACAGCGTTTGGCTATTTCTTGGAAATAGATAAATTAATCTGTTTGGTCATTGTTGTAATATTTATACGACCGCAAAAAATTTGCGCACGTATTATGGTATGATATTGTCATCGTAATCGTCGTTGTCGTTGTCTGTTAACTTTTTAGTGTTTCCACAATAACTTTAGTTCCAGTTATCCGATTGCTATGAAATTTTACAATGATTTTCCTTACCATAAAAGGATGAATGGGATTGATTTTGGGGGTCCCCCCTTTTTATGCCCCGCCAACTTTGTTGGGGGGCATATAGTTTTTCGGTCCGTTCGTCCGTCCGTCCGTCCGTCCGTCCTTCCGTCCGTCCGTCTGTCCGTCCGTCACACTTTAGTTTTCCGCACTTTATTTCGACATCCTTGCATATATTCAAAAGATTTTTGGTATGTGAGTCTACCATGATGAGTTACAGGTCAAGTTCGAGTTTCGTTCCGGTCCACTGATTTTGACCTAAATTACGGCCCTTGAACTTAGCAAATTTTGTAAAAATAAGTTTTCCGCACTTTTTTTCCACATCCTTGCATATATTCAAAAGATTTTTGGTATGTGAGTCTACCATGATGAGTTACAGGTCAAGTTCGAGTTTTGTTCCGGTCCACTGATTTTGACCTAAATTACGGCCCTTGAACTTAGCAAATTTTGTAAAAAAAAAAGTTTTCCGCACTTTTTTTCCACATCCTTGCATATATTCAAAAGATTTTTGGTATGTGAGTCTACCATGATGAGTTACAGGTCAAGTTCGAGTTTTGTTCCGGTCCACTGATTTTGACCTAAATTACGGCCCTTGAACTTAGCAAATTTTGTAAAAAAAAAAGTTTTCCGCACTTTTTTTCCACATCCTTGCATATATTCAAAAGATTTTTGGTATGTGAGTCTACCATGATGAGTTACAGGTCAAGTTCGAGTTTCGTTCAGGTCCACTGATTTTGACCCAAATTAGGGCCCTTGGACTTAGCAAATTTGGTAAAAATAACAGTTTTATTTTATTTGCCAGCGGGGCATCAGTGTCATCTTGACACATTTCCTTGTTTCGTTTAGAAATTAGGGGCCAAAAAAGGACCAAAAATACTACTTTTTACTTATTGTCATCACTTGGCATCCGTCGTCCATCCGTCGTCCGTACACTTTTTTAAACGTTAACTCCTCTGACACCATAAGTCCAAATGCAACCAAACTTGGTATGGTTTTTCATTAGCATTCGGTGCTTAGAACTGATATGGGGATTTTTGATTCGTCGTAAAACATGGCCGCCATGGCTAAAAATAGAACTTAGGGGTAAAATGCATTTTTTTGCAAATAACTCATTAACGGCTACAGATATCAAAATTCTGGCAGAGGGTAAAAGTGATCAGCACCTCAAGATCTACCTACCCTGAAATTTTGAAGAAAATCCAACAACCCATGTAGGAGTTATTGCCCTTTTTGTGGATTTTTTGCAAATTTTGCATCTGTTTAGCTCAATATCTTGAAAACTATAGTAGATATTTGAGAAATTTAAATTGCATGTTGTTAAGCACATCAAGATCTACAAAATATGTAAAGGGTCAATGTTGTGGGACCTTTCCTTTTAGGAGTTATTTCCCTTAGAACGTCAAAATTGAGCATTTTAACAGCATTTCCTCATTAGATTGAAAATGTTAACTCCTCTGACACTTTAAGTCCAATTGGAACCAAACTTGATATAGCTGTTTATTAGCATTAGGTGTATAGAACTGATGTGGGGATTTTTGATTGGTCGTAAAACATGGCAGCTGTGGCTAAAAATAGAACATAGGGATAAATGGCAGTTTTTTGCAAATAACTCTAAAACGGTGACAGATTTTAAAAATGTTGATAGGGAACAAAAGTGATCAGCACCTCAAGATCTACCAGCTCTGAAATTTTGAAGAAAATCCAACAACCCATGTAAAACAAAGTATTATTTGAATTTGGAATTATTTTGGACATAAGAAAATAAATTAAAAAATTTGGAGATTGTCTAACCCTTACCAAGGGGGTTAGTCATGCCGGCATGGCTAAGGGGTTTAGTTAGTTTTACATGTAAATTGTTACATCACTAAACCAAACCATTAGCCATGCCAGCATGACTAACCCACTTAGTAAGGGTTAGTCAAACTCAAAATTTTTAAATCTATTTTCTTATGTCCAAAATAATTCCAGATTCAAATAATACCTTGTTTTAGGAGTTTTTGCCCTCTTTGTGGATTTTTTTTGCAAATTTTGCACCTGTTTAGCTCAATATCTTGAAAACTATAGTAGATATTTGAGAAATTTAAATTGCATATTGTTAAGCGCATCAAGATCTACAAAATATGTAATAGGGTCAACGTTGTAGGACCTTTTCTTTGAGGAGTTATTGCCCTTGGAAGGTCCAAATTGAGTATTTAAAAAGCATTTCCTCATTACATTGAAAACGTTAACTCCTCTGACACTTTAAGTCCAATTGGAACCAAACTTGGTATTGTTGTTTATTAGCATTAGGTGTATAGAACTGATGTGGGGATTTTTGATTGGTTGTAAAACATGGCTGCTGTGGCTAAACATAGAACATAAGGTTAAACTGCATTTTTTTGCTAATAACACAAAAAGGGTGACAGATTTTTAGATTTTGATTGAGAACAAAAGTGATCAGCACCTTAAGATCCACCATATTGTCAGATGACCCCCTAATTAATCTTATGACCCTTTTTTTGCCTAATAACCTTTACTTCAGGCACATATGTCAGGTGAGGGATTCAGGCTCCTGGGAGCCTCTTGTTTGTTTGTTTCCACAATAACTTTAGTTCTAGTTATCTGATTGCTATGAAATTTGACAGTGATGTTCCTTACCATAAAAGGATGAATGGGATTGATTTTGGGTGTCCCCCCTTTTTTCGTTTCGAAATTAGGGACCCAAAAGGGGCAAAAATTCATATATTTTATTTGTACCATAACTTTGGTCCTAGTTGGCCTATTGCTGTGAAATTTGTCAAAAATGTTTCTTACAATAAAAGAATGAACCTGATGAATTTTCGTGCCCATTTTTTTCCCTGTTATGTAGTTAGGGGCCAAAAGGGACCAAAATCAAAACTTTTTTATTTGTGGTCCGATTTTGAAAATTTTTTTTGCATGTTTGTTCTCGTCAAATAGGGGATACAAAATTAAGAATGAAATTTTGCGACCAACCCCTTTTCCCCCTATTACATAATTAGGGTCCACAAGGGGCCAAAATCAAAACTTTTTTATTTGTGGTACAATTTGGAAATTTTTTTTTGCATGTTTGTTCTTGTCAAATAGCAGATGCAAAATTGAGAATTAATTTTTGCGACCGCCCATTTTCCCCCTGTTATGTAATTAGGGGCCAAAGGGGACCAAAATCAAAACTTTTTTACTTGTCATCTGATTTTGAAAATTTTTATTGCATGTTTGTTCTTGTCGAATAGTGGATACTAAATTGAGAATTAATTTTTGCGACCCCCCTTTTTCCCCTATTACGTAATTAGGGCCAATAGGGGCCAAAATCGAAACTTTTTTAATTGTGTAAAAAACATCAATGATGATAGATTAACCAAGAATAGGGTCTATTTCTTAATATATAATTAAGCGGGGATTTTGAAATGTTATAAATATGATATTGCAAGTATAATTTTTTTCCATTTGCTTTTAAAATAGTTAAAACTTAATGAATTCCTTGGAAAATGTGGGTGGAAAGTCAACCAAAGAAGGTATGTGTCAAAAACCTTTGTCAGTCCACCATGAGCTGCATGTGTCCAGGGCAATTGACTATCCATATTGGGCCTAAAAGGTACAGGGCTCAACGTGTTGCGGTCATATCATGCTGCGCTCGGCGAAGCTTTTTATTTGGCTTCTGTTTTTGTTTTGTCAAATCTGATATTCTACCGATTTTCCAAGTTTTTTACTCCTAGCGCGTCTGATGAAGTTTTATCCAGAAAAGCGCTTCACACGCAGTGAAATTTTGCTTTTGTACAATAATCAAAATCATTTCATTATGTGGATCGGGTCTTTCTAGCACATATTCCATATTCTTTTGTTTTAAATATGAAAGGAGAAATGAGAAAAAAAAATTCTCAAGATCTTGAAGTATATTATAATAAAATAAAAGGGGTTGGAAGGTTAAGACATGAAAATATATCATATATATTGTAAAGGGAATGATATTTAGTTTATCTTCTGTTTTATCAAATGAAAACTTTATGCTCAATGGTAAATTAAAGGGCAATGAGAGTTAGCTTGGCAAACAAAATTTTAAAGTACAACAGAAATAAGAAAAAAAATAGATTCCTTCATTCTACGTTTAATGCCATACTGTATTGAAAGTAATCTAATTTCTTTAATTTATCATTTATCAGTATTTTCCAATTTCACATTAGTTCTGCTAGCTTTAAAGAAATGCCTCAGGAGATCATTAATGTTTGAAATATTTCATAATGTCAAATGAGTGTTAAACCCCTAAGCCCATATATAACCTGCCGTAACTTTAACATAAAAACCAGTGAGACGTAATTCCTAGAAACTTTGATTTTCTTTATAGATAAACTGATGATAAATATCCCCTCTAGACTTATTCAGAACCCTAAAAACATGATTTTTTTCTATATTTGAAATCCTCAGTGATTTCTCTTCTTTTAAAATACTCCACGATTTTGTCTATATTTATCATCTAGTCTGTGAAAGATATTCCCTGTTTCCATTCGGAGACCTGTATTATCTAAGCACATGATAGATAATTTCTGTCGTACCTACTATTTGTCATATTAATCAGAATTCTCCGTCTGGAATGGCGATAGTAATTCTCTATTAACGTCGGTCCCTAAAGAAATCGTCTATCTAATTCTCACAATCAAACATCCTTTTAAGGATGCAAATTAGTTTTGTGTATCAGCATTAAAGCATGCAAATAAGTTTTATTTATAAATCTCCAAAGGGTTTTAATTAAGTCCTTTAAGTCATTGCTATATTTTGACTGACTTTCGCTATGAATATTTTCCTACATTATAATTAAGAGTGATAAGTTTGGGAAGCTGAATTCTGAAATGATAAATTTCATTAAAGATATGAATATCTAATGCTACATTTATGGTGCAGGTTTTATTTTTCTACAGCATCCTAGTTCATTGAGCTTGTGCCAATCAGTTGTTTATCATTGAGTTTTACTGGATTTGTATGATCTTTGTGTATTTTCAGGGGCCTGGGTGACCAAGTGGTCTAAGGCGCTGGTTTAAATACCACACTATTGATCACTATCCATCACCTCTCAGCTGGTGTTCGAGTCCTGTTAGTAATTTACAAAATGAGACTTATCCAACTGTATGTGATTAGGTTTGTCAGTTACCTGCCCAAGGTCAGTGGTTTCCACAGGGTACTCTGGTTTCCTTCACCATTAAAACTGAATGCCCTGCATGGTCCAGATGCGTTGATAAAGGGCATTAAACACCAACACACACACATACATGAATTTTCAAATGTACCATCTTTATCTTTCTGTATAAATTTATTGGCTTTCATTTAAGCCAGAAACATTTTTTTTTCTTTTCTAAATCACCAAAGATCAAGCAAAATGATATTGAAAGCAAAAGGACACTTTCTACTTTCTTAATTTTTCCAACATATCGTGAAACTGAATTATTTAAAATGTGGTATAACGGTTGATAATTCTTACTTAAATCTTATTAGCCATCTCACCATTTTGTTAAAAGCTATATTTTCAAGTAAGTCCTTTTCATCAGCCTTTATAGCCATGATCTCTCATTTCAGTTATAGTGTAAAAACCTAACTAAAGGTTTGAATAATTTAGTAGGCACTGAGTGTTTTACATTATCTGGATATATTCTATCATTATCATTGTCAAGGAAAAGTGAATATATTTTTGTCTCTACCTGGTATTTCTAACTAAGATTTTTTGTACTATTCATTAAACTGTTGAACTAACTATAATCACTTGTCTGGATGTCCATCTGTAGATCAAGCAGCATATAAATGATCATTCTGAAATAACTTGGGACAATTTTAGCCAAGATGCAACAAAGTTGTAAGCCAAGTTGCAACAAAGCTGAACTCGACTATTGTGATGATGATGGCAGGTGGCTGGGCGTGCGAGCGGCAGGCGAGCATCAACAATTGGTTTTGGGACCATAACTCAAAAGTTGTGCACCCATTATAATGCAACTTTGGGATATTGTTACATTTCATAAGAGGAGGAACTGTACTGATTTTGGGGTAGATCCATTCAAGGTCAGGGTCACAGGGACAGAAAAAAGGTTATAAAATTTCTTGAATTAGTTGTTTCCTGACCATAACTCAATAAGATATCGACTGATTTTAGATAAACTTTGGGATATTGTTATATACCATAAGAGGAGGAACCCTATTGATTTTGGGGTAGATCCATTCAAGGTCAAGGTCACAGCAAACATTTTCATATTAAATTGGCATGGAAAGCCTGTAACAACTAATGCTAAACTTGGCTTTGCAACCCTGTGCATATTGATTTTATCAACATAAATTTGCATCATTGTTTTGTTACGGATGCATTTTTCATAACTTTTATTTTAGAATTTTTTATCTAAAAAAAAAATGGTGCTTAGTTAAAATAGAAGATATCTGATCGTTATAAACTTTTTCAAAATTAGAATAAGCAAAGTGAAGACTTGAATGTAGATTGAGACAAGTTTTGATCTTAAGCTCTACACAAAAAGTATTTTTAAGACTGAGCAGTTAGAAACACATCATCCTACATGTAAATGTTTCTGTTCTGATTTCAACACAGTGACCTACTCTAGATATTTACCCTTCTTTGAAATAATAGATCTGACTCTTCCTCAGAAAACTGTATGTTTTTTACTGAAGATATCACATGTAAGAAAAGTAAATGCTTTGAGCTGTGTATCTAGCTTACTGCATGTAACCTAATTTCTGGTTCATTTGAAATTGAGTACAGCAGTATCATCATCATCGTCATCATGGCGACAGTTTGTCAAAATATGTATGGAATTGCTGGCTGTCTAGTATTTCAAGGGTTTGTCGACTTACAAATAGAAAAACATTTTTAACAGCAATATTTTCTGTAAATAAATTGAAATTTATTGCTAAATCTGGTTTTCAATTTTCTTTTTCTTGGTCTGTTAAATTATCATTCATTTATGGTATCCATACACATAGAGAAAGATCTTTTGTGGGGGATTAAAATTTAAGTTGTCCATAAACAGTTGTCTAAACACATACATGTTTAATTATGTTGATTGACTTCTGAGAAACAAAATATTCAACACAAGACTTTTGTGAAAAATTTGGAGACAATATCAACATAAGATATTCATAAAACTTAAAAATATTTTGATAGAGAATATTTCAGACAAAAAGTTGTCACATTTTGCTCATGACATCCAGTAATTGACAAAATTACAAATCTGTCATTGCTAGATTAAAACTGTTTGATAGAAATTGAACAAAAGAGAGAAGAATCTTGACAGCATAGGCTTTACTGTGAACCAAGAATTTATTCCTTATTGATTTTCCCCAGTAATTTGTAAGCTTTGGATAAAACATCTCCAATATTCCTGTATTCTGTTTCTCTTTAAAACTATGATTGGTGTCCTGCCATTAGACGTGTTATAGCATTTGGAAAGCCGACAGGACGAGGAGACAATTGTTAGAAGGAACCGCAGACTCATGTCTACATGTAGATGATGATGACAAGTCTAAAAAGGTAGGTCTCTATTGAAATCACTGCTTAATAATAAATGATTATAAATTATGCATACATTAAAACATCATATGCACAATTTTATCAATGAGAAAATATGCCTCTTTAGGATAGTGTCTTTTATTTTTGTATAAACAATCTATTGAAAAAATTATTATAATTTTTGACTTGCGATTCATCTGCAGTCGTAATAAAAAGCCAAGTTAAGTAAGCTTTTTTCACATGTATATGCTGTGATTTCCCTCCTCCCCCCCAAAAAAAAGTAGATAAATCTTTGATAAGAAATTGTATGTTTCCTTTCTATACTTTTAGATATTTATTTTCATTCTGCTATCAATTGTTTAAGTGTTTTTGAAATTTTATGAAAGAATGGTATGATTTTAATATTCATGACTAAGGATTGCATTTTTTCTAAATGTTGTATTTTTATTCTTTAACAAAATGACTCTTGTAGTAGAGTAAAAAAAAAATAGCAAACTAGATTTTTTCAATCATCTACTGTTTATCTATATGCTTTTTTTTAGTTTTTTTTTTTTGGTTTGGCTAAGAAATGATTTCATTTCAGCTAAAATTTTTTGAAAAATTCAGTTATTAAGACCATATTTAGGTTTAAGTTACATTTTTACCCAGACAAGTTAGGGTTAGGATCGGTTATGGTAATAGGCAAGTAAGGGAAAACAGGTGAGATAGGGTTTTAGTAACAGTCAAGTTAGGGTTTTAGTAACAGTCAAGTTAGGGTTTTAGTAACAGTCAAGTTAGGGTTTTAGTAACAGTCAAGTTAGGGTTTTAGTAACAGTCAAGTTAGGGTTTTAGTAACAGTCAAGTTAGGGTTTTAGTAACAGTCAAGTTAGGGTTTTAGTAACAGTCAAGTTAGGGTAAGGGTAACATGCAAGTTATGGTTATGGTTACAGGCAACTTAGGGTACAAGTTAGGGTCATGGTTACAGGCAAGTTAGGGTTAGGGTAACAGGGGATTTAGGGGTGGGTTACAGACAAGTTAGGGTTAGGGTAACAGGGGATTTAGGGGTGGGTTACAGGCAAGTTAGGGTTAGGGTAACAGGGGGGTTAGGGTTAGGGTTACAGACAAGTAAGGGTTAGGGTAACATATATATTTTTTCCCTCATGTATAAATTGATTGATAAATTTCTGCCCAGTTTTGATTGTATGTATTAACAAGATCAGTATCACATGTTTTTGTTTGTTTTCTGCATTAAGTCTATAGATTTAAGACTTTGATTGTTATACACCTGTAAATTACCTAGATCAGGTAAAATTTTACCTGTTTCAATATTGGTCTTCAGATTCTCTGTATTATTACAAGTGATTGCATTCAAAAGGTAAAGTCAGACAATCTTTCTTTCATTGCTTATGTAGATATAGAAAGTTTTTTTATACCCATAGTTGTGTTTTGTTAGATTTTTCTATCATTTATTCCTGTTAAAATAATTTTGAATATTTTTTATAACAATAGATAACAATTTAAATGAGTATTTGATATTATTGAACTTTCCAAATTTGATTAACTGTTTAATGATTTAAAAATAAAAACTAAGTTAGGAAAAGTTTGCAACTTTTTTATTATTGTTTCATTTATATCTTCTTTTTTTCATTTCTCAGATTTTATATATTTATGATATGTCAAATAAAGTATTGTCCCAATATTGATAGAAAACTTTATTTGGATTTCTTTTGGTTTTATACATTTTAAACATCGTTTTTTTTTAAATTGCGGATTTCCTATGTTTGGGTTCTAGTGCTGCTGATGAGGAATAAATTTCTGAAATGGCCATACAGCTCATTAATTGCAGCTGGAGTTAACAGTCTTTTAGTCTCATGTTCATTTACTCCATATCCTTTCATAAATTATTTATTCTATAATAAAAGCATTTATTTTGCAATGAATTCTGTCTTTACTTAAAATGTCCTTAATCACTTATTGACAAATCTGAATCAATGCACAAGATTTCCATTGATTAAAGATGAATTATTATAATTTCTCCATCCTCTTATGACATGGTTATTAAGCCTTTTATATTTCGTTGTAGGTAACCCAAAACAGGGCAATTGAGATAAACAGACCACACTTGCTGTTCGTAGAATTAATCAGGATTATCAAACCGATTCTGAATCTCACAGACTAATTGAAAGAATTGACATTCAGAGTTTTATGGATGACTTTCATGTCAAGTTGATATGCTGTAACTAAGAGCTCTAGGTCCAAATATGGAAATTTAATTCACATAAATCTTGCTCAAAGCTAAACATTCTCTAATTAACAACAGAATCGTTTCATCTTGTTCTACTGACTGATTCAGCAGTGATGATTAGGAGTATACTATGTGCCGTTATTTTGTAAGATTATGACTAAATCTAAAAACACATATTTCTACATGGTGACAATAACTGTCCTCTACTTTCTAATGATCATTCTACTACACAGCCGTTTACAGGTGGAAATATGTAACATCGAGTCAAGAGGTTCCTTCATTCACAACCATACAGATCTCAGACATAATAGATCCCACCTAGTTAATTTTGAAAGCCTCATGCTTCACAGAATTATTCCTCATCATTCTCCCAGCTGTTATCTCCCTCCAGAAACCGATCAGTTTACTTTCCAAGCCGTCATGGATGATTTGTTTTACGTCTATTCCGCATACCTAGACAAGAGAACTAATGTAACTTATATCAGAATCATGACAATCTTACTGAAAGCTAAAAAGGATGCTGTCACTGTGATATGTACATTAGATAGTGGGGAAGTAGTCACTGCCCAAAAATATGAAATGTGTGAGAACCACAACAAGAAATATGGAGGCTGGATCATGTCTTGTCCTCTCCCCCACAACCTAAAGGATCCCTGTACTGTTAATATAAGTATTAAAGGTGGAAATTGGCAATCCAACACTACAACTTTGAATATGATTCGTTTAGAACCTGTATCGGCTAGATTCAACTATGCTGTTTGTGTCCCGCCATTATTTGGCAGTTTGAATTCCTCACGACTTATCGAGTTCATGGAGTTTACTCATTTTTTTGGTGCTCAGAAATTTATTTTCTACTCATTAGGTATACAAGACGAGAAAAGTTTGAAAGCGTTAGAATTCTATACCAATAAGAGTCTAGCGACTGTTATACCTTGGAAGATACCAGATAACATACAGACTTCACATCTGTGGTACAATGGGCAATTGATAGCCCATAATGACTGTCTGTATCGAGCCATCAGTTTGACGGACAAGCTTGCCATACAGGACATCGATGAACTCATTGTACTTCACGATTCATCCATGTTTTGGGACCAGACCATTAGTAAGATTTTAACGGGGAACATTGTGGGTTTGGGTATACAGAGTGCATTCTATGATACGTCTGTCAGTGGTGATGTGTTGGTGCTAAATAGTGTTAAACGAACTGAAAAACTGAGTCGATTCAGAACAAAGGTGCTTGTTAAACCACGTGCCATATTTGAAGTAGGAATTCATCATGTTAGTAAACCATTATCAGACAAGTTTCAAGTCATTAGTGCTGACTCAACAAAAATAATGCTCCACCATTACAGGGGGTGTTTAATGAACTATGGAATGAATTGTAAAAGTTGGACCAAAGATTTAACATTAAAGTCTAAATATAGCTCTGTCCGTAGGTCTGTGTTGTCAATGAAAGCATTCATCGATAGACTAACACAATCTGATTTTAATGCTCAAAGAAGTAAAGTCGACTAATAAAATTTATTGACTGTTTGCTCAGTATTTTGATTTCCCCCCAAACTTTTTCTCTTGACATTTCATTTTGGTTTGTGAGTCTAATATGTTCTTGGGATCTGTTTTGTTCAGTGTGTTTTTTTTTAATAATTTTTTTAAGGGGGAGGGATGTTGTATGGCCAAGTGTTTTGCTCTGCTATCTACAAAAATGGCTCCCTCACTTGTAAGTTTGTTTGAGTTTCTCTCAATTCCATTAAAAATGAGGTCGGAAAGGCATCTATCACTCCAACATAACACTCACTCACCAGTTTATCCTTTATAACACTTAAATAAATCTTCAGGAAGAACTTATTAACTGATTTGAAATAGTTTGTCAGATTCAGATGAAATTTGAACATTTATGTGTCATTCATCTTTATTTTCAAATCTCAAAGCTGCCCGTACGAAATGTTAAGGCGTAAACCAGCTGGTTTTGACACGGAAACCAGTTGGTTTTCAGGCGTAAACCAAGATTACGCCTCAAAATGAGGCGTAAATGAGCAGGACACGTAAACCGGGTCTGTCAGTAGCAGGATTACGTGTCAAAAAAACAGGCGTAAAATGCTTGGCCAGTTGGTTTTAGTCCTGTCCAGGCGTAACTTTGGACTTAGAATTTTATAAAATTAGCAATTTGAACAACCAGCTGGTTTTTTGACCAACTGGTTGTATAGTACTCTTTGCTCTCCCATGATGCATTAAACAGGAAATTGTTTTCATCCAATCAAATTCATTTTGTTTCACATTTTGAACATTGTAAACTTACATGAAGATGCTAAGGAGCTTGTGTCTTGATCTAATGGTGCTAAAAGTTTGTTTTTAGGAATTATGTTTCTAGATTGATAAAGGTAATTATAAAAGGCATGCAGGATGTTTTTGAAAGATTAATATTTTATACTGTTTAAAACATAATTTAAATAATTAAATGCAGTTATTGAGACACTACCTGAGCATATGATCTTTTTTTATCTTATATTCAGAATTGGAATTTATTATTATTACATTGTATTGAAAACTTGTTAATTCAAGTTTCATTCTTTTAGTTGAAAAAAGAATAGTTATTTTATCATTTTCATAAATTAAAGTAATATGCTTTTCTTTAAATTACTTGAAATATTTTGGTGGTTATATTGGGTTGTATAAGTTTCATATAAACAATAAATTAAAAAGCATAATCTTATTTTTTGAATTGTCAAAGTGATTAAAACATAATTGCATTACATTATCTATGAATTGATATGTATACACATGGCACATTTTGTGTAACCAAATTTTACAGTTACATGTATTTAGCACATACATTTATATATGTATTAAGATTTAGGTCAAATATTACGCCTCGTTATTGTCTCATTTTACGCCCGGTTTTTGCAAGGCGTAAATTGCTCATTTGCATATTACGCCTGGATTTTCGACCAGCTGGTCAATCTCATTTAAATATTACGTGTCTGTTTTCCGCCTGGTTTACGTGTCTTTTGACGCCTGGTTTCCCTATCCACACGTAACAGCAAGTTACGCCTGGATCACTGATATTTTACACCTGGTTTACGTGTCTGAACCAGGCGGATCATTTCGTACAGGTTAGCTTAAAACTCTTTGCTTCTAACAGATCAAAATTCTTATTCTTAAAGATGCAAATTACATCAGACTATTGATAAGCTTAAATCATTCTTTTAAAAAATCTTTATTTTATTGTCTTTTTATTGTAGATTAAAACTTATTACTTTACAATTCAAATAAATCCTAAGACATTTTATGGATTAGCAAGCAGTTTTTATTTGAACTTAAACTGAATGGTTTATATGCTTTTTTATTGTGATCTAAACCTAAAAGGTTTTATGCTTTTACTAGTACAAATTTTGGCTTCAGTATAATTATACACTTTTCAAACAATTCATTGTTGTCTTGTTCAGGAAGAAAGTTTGTTTAATCCTCTGTTACATGCTTGCTAAGTACTATTTTTTTCCATCATAAATAGAATATTTGTAATTTTCTTACAATATAATGTTTATACTTAAAAACTTATATTGATTGTTTAAGAAATCAAAGTACCATCAGTACTAAGTATATTGAACACCAAAGTTACATAAAATTTGAAGATTCTACTCACATGCGTTTCAAGGGAGAAAATAGATTTTTTCTAATCAATATGGATTGAGAATTTACGGTAAATGAAATATATGATGATATACAAATAAAAATGTTTAAAAAAAACAAAAAAACTTTTCTTTTGAATATGATAGAGATGCAATCTTTTGCTTTATTATTGAGTCAATGTTATCAGATGACCTCTTATTGTCTAATGCCCGGGAGTGTTCATTAGAAGTAAATCTTATTCAATATAATTGAGATAATTTTCTTAAAAATTTTAAAATAAACTCTTACAAATAGTCATGATAGCAAAATCAAAGGGAAATGTAAGAAGAAGCAAAAATTAGGGAAATATTAAGCGCCATCTGGATATTGCAAATGCTTCTTTGAAAAATCTCCTGTGCTGGTCACGGGGTGGCAAATAAACCCAGAGCTTTGCTAATTTTAGCTTGTTTGTAAAAGTTCACTAAAGAGCACACAGAGCCTGGTGTGGGATCAGATCGCTTTGCACAGAGTTGCAATGTGTACCCCAGTTGGTTGAATGTGATAGCATTGTTATCTTGCATCTTAAGGTCATCAACCTATAAAGCCGAAAACCTGACCAATAAACAATATTGGTAGACCATGTTCGGAAAAAATGTCACCATAGACAAATACAAAAAAGCACACAACACTACTCATAATTAGTGAATGCAACTTCAGAACACTGATACTTGTTAGGGTTGTTATGATTATTGCAAAGCTGAATTATTCACTTAAGTAAGCCCTTTTAAAGTATCCTTCTAGGTGGATGTTGTCAGTTGACCTCTTTTATGAGTTATTGCTTTTTAAGATAGAAAAATGTTTTTAAGTTTTTGCCTTTTTAATATGGAAACTAATTGATAGAATTTTAGCTAAAACCTCCAGTTCTTAAAGCTCTATAAAAGTCACCATAGGGTCATTGTACTAGAAGGTCAGACTCCTTCCAGCCTCTTGTTATGGAGACCCAGTATACACATAAACAAAGAATTGTATAAACACAATGTTTACTATTTTAAGATATAAATGTTTTGTTTACTATTTTATTTAATGGAATTGTAACCTGAACAAATCTCTAGGAATCTAGAGATGGCTTATATTGACAACACTTAAAGGTAAAAGTGATAACAGAGTTATTCATTATTCAGAGGTAGCAAAACATTTTAGTTTCAAATAGACATGATAGAAATCTTGTGATTGATTTTTTTGTAGTTTGTCTTATTGAAATAGATTAAATTTGTTTAAACCATTAAATATTTATATTAGTTTTAAAAAATCTTAGATTGACATGATTTTTCTGTTTAATATTTGATTTTTCAAAAGCACATGCAAAAAAAGTCTATACTATAGACCATGAATTTTTTGAATGTGTTATTTTCATGTTTTGTTTAGTTTAAACCTTTCATATAAAGGAAAAATAATGGTTTTATTATCATTATCATATATTTTTGATGCATAAAGAATAAACTAAATATTTACACAAGGGATATTTTATAAATCTTTGTGAATTAACAAAAATTACCCCCACACAAAAATTTCCATGTACAGAGTTAATTTAAAACAACTATTTATAGTATAATAATGCGGCCATAATAATGTCTCCTTTCACTCTTTGGGATTCATATTGTTTTTGTCCTGTCCACATGTCTTGTGTATCACTTTGCTCCTCACAATTGCAGTTGTGGACCTTTGCATTTGAAAGGTGTTTTTTTTAAGAGTTGCAGATTGAAAATCTGCAGAATTATAAAATCTATGAGAAAATTTTATTCAATCACATGCTACTTTATAGTTAAAAAAAATTTTGTACAGCTAAAATTTGTCCAAAAACAACTGTTTTGAAAATGTGCATATTGAGTATTATGTATTCTTGGCCGGTTTTCACAGAGTGAAAAATCTGTTATAAAATTTGGCAACGGGTGGGTGATGTAGAAATTTTCATTACAGGTTCCCTAAACATGGGATTTGATTTCAGATGTGTCGCTCACCTACTTGACCTGTTTAACGAAATCTGGCCATTTTTAAATTTGACAGATTTTTATGCCCCCTGCGACGACATGTCAGGGGCATTTAGTTTTACTCATGTACGTCCGTCCATACGAATTTCATCAAGCTTTTCTCAGAAACCATACGTGGGAATGATTTGAAACTTGGTAGGATAGTTCAGTATGACAAACTATACTTTCTACGCAACTTTCAGGTCTGTCAGACATCTACTTCCTGTTTAAGACTAGGCCTAAATGAAAATCAACTTGAAAATTTCTGTCAAGCTTTTCTCAGAAACAATACATGAGAATGATTTCAAACTTGGTAGGATGGTTCAGTATGGCAAAAAGTATGTCCTAAGAGATTTTTAGGTCTGTTGGACATCTACTTCCTGTTTGGGACTAGTTTTAAATAATTATGCCCCCACTCGTAAGAGAGGGGGCTATATTGCAATCACCTTGTCCGTCCGTCTGTCTGTCCGGTTCTATTCCTCTGCTTTTACTCGATGGATTGGTTTCAAATTTGGTACACAGCTTCAGCATGATGAGTGAAATCATGCCTCCTCTTTCCAGGTCAGTCTATCACCTACTTCTTGTTTTCTGAGCCGACTTAGACTTTTTTAGGGTAAAAAAAATGAAATGTGAAATTTTTCGTAACAGATTTTTCGGCTTCTACTGTTGGATTGGTTTCAAATTTGGTACACAGCTTCAGCATGATAAGTTATACCGTGCCTCCCCTTTCAAGGTCAGTCCATCATCTACTTCTTGTTTCCAGAGCCGACTTAGACTTTTTATGGGTCACAAATAGACAATTTTTCATTAAAGATTTCTTGGCTTCTACAAAAGGGATTGATTTCAAATTTGGTATACAGCTTTAGCATGATGAGTTGTACTGTGCCTCCCCTTTCCAGGTCAGTTGGTCATCTACTTCCTGTTTTCTGAATGGTCGAATGGGGGTATGCTTAGCACAACTTAGTGCAACCCCTTGTTTTATATGGATTCAGTATTGATAGTTATTCTTTCCTTGAAAATCTTCCTTGGTTAATAAGCTGCTCTCAGTGAATGAGTTGTGTTCAGGGATATGAAAGAGGTACCAATGTCTTGGTTTGAAAGTGACTATAATCAGTTGACACAAAAACAACAAGACAGCAGTTAGAAAAGCAATGTGAGTGGTACCAAGATGGGTAAGCAGTTCCTTTGTGGTGCAATACATCTGTCCTATTGCTAGTAGTCAATGTAGCATGTAGCATTAAGATTGTTATTTTATCATGACATTGCTACAACAAGCAAACATCTCACCCATTGATGCTTTGAAGGCTACGGGTCATTTAAAATACAGATTGGTAATAAAATGTTAATTAATTGCTCATTAGAAGTAAGATAGACAAAGATGAAAAGGAATTGTTAATGTGATACCATTTGTAGATAAAAGGTCTACAGATAAATATTCTTACACAGATTAGAATCTGTTGTACTGTCAGCCATCTTAGTCCAGGAACAAACTCAATTCTTAACGTGACTGAATCAGTGTTGAATCAGTAAATTGGTATTTGACAGGCAAAACATCTGAAAAAGTGATTAATCTTGATGAATGTTTAATTTTTGCCATTTAGCAGCATGAGGTGTCTGGGTATATCAGGGCGTATTGATCTTCCTGGGGTGGACTTTAGTATCTTTTTTATAGATCTGGTAACTATATAAGGTTTTTGTCTGGAAAGATTTTGTATATAGTCAATTTTTATTGTTTTTAAAGGTTATTATAAGTGACTATAAACTATCTAATAATTGTTTGATGTACAATGTATTAGGATAAGTATTTTCATGGTCAGGCTGCTATGAAATTAAATGCTGAAGAAACCAAAAACAAAACATTAAGAGCATTGCTTTGGTTAACCCACTTGGCCAAATTTTGACATTGACCTTTGACCTTGAAATCAATAAGCTCCTTTAATTATTACTTCATAACTGTTAATGGTATATTAGGTTAATCATGGAAGTATTAAATTGACAGGAATTACAACAGCCTCACTTCAAACGTTCCATCTGCGTTACCACAAAATCGTCAAGTACCTACTAATAACGTCAAACTGTTCGAAGTTTTGCCTATCTTCTTAGTGATATCCTTTACTATGAGTGATTTTATTATTGAAAAATTATGACCGCACACATAGAGTATCTATTGATTTTTGAAAAAAATGCAAGTAGTAAAATATGAATATGTATTAGAACAATTTGCATGTATTGACTAAGTAAACAACAGCTTTAATTTAATTTCATTTTAGAAGTCAGGTCCTTATAAGTATGGGTTTATAATACTGTAAGATTTTTAGTGCAGTGACAATTTCAAAAAAGATGCTTATTTTCGGAGTTTAATCAACCGGGTGGACACACGGCTAATTTTTGTTTTAGTGTTTAGAGTATACCTAAAGGCAACTTTTTTGCCCGGTCGTAAAGATTTCCCATGGTGCAGTTTTGCTTTTTATGAAGAAAAAAGGGGGTCTTCTGGTTTTGGGGAAATTTATGTATTGACTTTGGTTTACAATTACTTTGAAGAGGGCTCAATAGGGTTAAAACTTGTAAGTGGTTCAGGTAGACTAGTATTTCAGAATTCTAAAACTGCCTTAATGAAGCGTGCTTATTGTGATGTTTAAAATATTTTTCAAATTCAAAAAAGCCTAAACAATTAACAGAATTTAGACGATTTCAGTTGTTATAACTCAATCAAAATAGGTTAATGTCTGTATTTTTTGTTTTCTACAATTAGCTTATGATCATCGTAAAATATTAGGCTAACATTTATCTATTTGTGTGTTCTACTTTTAAAAATATGTTTGAAAAATAACGATGGTTCAAATATGTCAAAACTTGTTTCCGGATTTCAATAACTTATCATGGCCGATACGATTCAAAAACTATAAATTTGTTTATTTTTTACACATTAAAATCGTCTTAAACACATAGAAAATCCATTTTGCTGGCAATTAATCATTGTTTTAAGCAAAATGTAATATAGCAAAACATATTAAAAATAGTTTTTGAATGTAAATTATAATATTTCATAAGTTTTCAAAATATCTAAAGACCAAACTATTTAACAAAACACTGACACGGTCCTATATGTCTTCAAAATTTTTATCAGCTCGTTTTGTAATATATTCATGATATTGAAAACGTTTTAACCCATGTACTTGCAATTTTTCGACTGAATGATGACACTAAAATTAATATTAATTCTATTAATTCTAGTAAGTCAGAGGTAAAATAAACGGAAACAGCATTGTTTTCCCAAATTATTGCATTTTTATTCCAACATAACTGATAAAAATGCAAAAGTGTTTTAAAATTCTAAAAGACAATCTGTTTATCCTCCGAAAAAAGTCATGAAATTGCATCTTACCCTCTGTCAGCATTGCAACAGGGTACCAAAGAAAGAAAAAACCAAACAGACAGGCGCGGTTTCAAATAAATATGTATTTCAATTCCACCAGGCGTTTTCAACCTGTCCATGAAATTGTAGAAAGAAATGTTTTATTTTAGCAAAATAAAGATATATTGTCTCTGTGAGTGTTCCAATCTGATACACCTCGATTGTACAGTATGTTATAATATATAACCGAGTATACCATTATATAAAAGAAGAAAAGTCGGCAAACTATTTTTTTGGTAATTCTATAAGTAGTATACGAACCTTGAAATCAAGATTCACAAGAGAAGACCTTAAAATTTAAAATATATTTATTAGCACAAAGACTATTCGTTACAAAGACAAAAATTATGGGTTTTATACCTCTCGACGATAATTTGAAAGGAATTCAGCTTTACTCATGTCCGTCCGTACGAATTTCTGTCAAGCTTTCCTCAGAAACTGTACATAATAATGATTTGTAATTTGGCAGGGTGGCCGTTCAGTATGACACTGACAGACTGTATGCCTTAAGCGACTTTCAAACCTGTCGGCCTTCTTCGTTCTTATTGGGAATGGGTCGATATGAAAATTAAGGTAAAAATGTCCATCAAGCTTTTTTCATAGACCGTGCATAACAATAATTTGAAACTTTGTAGGATAGCTCAGTATACAATACCAAAAACGGGCATAAAACGGTTAATTTGGTTATGCTGTATATCGATATTTCAAGGAGTAACCTCTCATCAGCAGCATTTGAATCAAAACATTGGAAGATCAAAAACCAAAAATATTGAATGAAAAGTTCTCAAAACCAAAAAGTTCGAACAAGAAGCCTAATCCAGCACCGAGGATATCGACCCTGTGTATTACAAGGAAAGAAACCTGGTGTTTTAAACAATTTTGAATTTAACAATCGGAAATTTCAATCATAAAAAATATTTGAAATTTATGGGTAAAATCGCGTCAGATAGGTCTGACGACCAGGCTTGTGTATCACAAACTACGTCTCAAGCAACTTTGGGACTTGTTGGACTTCTGATCCTCGTTAAGGGCCTAGCGAAGGGCATCCTTGCCCTATTCCTTCTTTATTTGGTTATATAAATAATAGTTATATCAACAACAATAAAAAAAATCCGTAGATTAAAGTCAGTCAGTGACGAGGGTTTAACGAACTATCTTACACATAGACTATTGCTAACTGTCATAGCATGATCGTAAGACTTTGATAAATTGTATATTGCTGAACACCTCTGCCACATTTTATAATCTTCTATTGGTACTTCTCGCTAGCTGCCATACTGATTGAGCTTGGATCGATAGATCTAAACCAAGAGTTGATGGTCTGGTTCAGGATCTAAGTAAATGTAAATGGTGTCCCCAGGTTCAAATCCTAGCGTGTCCATATTCGATCTTTAAGCATTTATTCGTCTTTTAAGAGACGCGGAACATGTGCTTTTGGTCGTATTGTATGTTTTTTGTTTTACACTTATGTTATTGTAGCCAGGTGACTTCGTTTAAGTTTGTGTGGTTTGGCCTTGTTTTGCTTGGGTTATGTGCTTTAATAACTTAGCTCAAGTCCACTGCTTTTGAAAGGAAACGCATTTGCACAGGGTAGTTTCTTAGTTAAACGTACGTCTTTGTTTGGATTGCCGATGCATAAGATCTGAAAGCTACGAACCATCTTTGATAGGATCGGTCTTCAATGAATCTGCATGCAATAGTTGATCAAACCGACTGCCTTCCACTGAAAAAGTGTATCTTGATCTCTTCTCTGTGGTACTATTTTCAGACCTGCTTTGGTTTGCGATTTCCTTTGGATGCTTATCATGTTAACAGAGCTGATCACCATTTTGTCTTTGACAACATTACTCAACTTGAAAGTTTGGTTGACAGATTCATATCTGATGTAAAAGGCGATTTTTATCAAATTTATGAACTTCACGGTTCGAGAAAATATTGTTTAAAGCATAAAATAGAATAAAAATGAAAGGATCTCTAGAAATGTAAAAAAAAAAACATTCTAAAATGTGATAGCAAAAAAAAAAACTCCAAGAACATTAACATTTTGTTATATCATTCATAATAAGTTATATGAACACCACCGGTATAGAGTAAAGTCGACCATTGTTTGATAGTGCAGTAATTTGGGGAGGAGTGTTCAATAACTTATGTGACTTTTATACTTGTCTACTTGTTTTTGTTAATATTATTCTGGTTGGATTTGACGCATTTTAAGTATAAGAAAAGCTACAAACTGGTGATTGGTAGATGATATAAAATTTCACGCTGTCATGCCATGACATGGGTATTTTATAAATGTAATGGTCTTCATAATTTTTTTATAAAATCCTTGTCATAAGTAATCAAAAATACGTATACACTTTGAAGAATAGTTTGCAATCAGTAAATATGCAAAAACTCGTTTAATTATTAAGAACTTCCGGAATAAACATATAAATTTGAAAAAAATGCTCTTAGAAGGAAAAGGGACATAATTCAAGCAGTAACAGAGTTACGACCCCTTATTATTTACTCTATTCGTTTGGTATTTGATTTAAATATATTAAAATATAAAAGTTTAAACAAAATCACAATCATCTACTGAAATATAGGCATAAACTTCGAAAATTTACGAAAAATTGCATGCTGACAATTTGACCTTTGACCTCTGATCACAGACTTTTGCACCACTTGTAACCTTTACGACCACTCAAAATGAATGGGGTAAGCGTTAAGCTATCCAAATAGGTATGATTCAGCCGTGTGTCAGGGTGGTTGATTAAAATTTGAAATCGACACCCTAAGTCACTGCACTATTTGGGTCAGTGAGTCTTCATTGTTTGCAGTTGCATCTCCTTTGATTTTTCAATTAAAATATATTTAAAGAAATTCGTTTCTATTGTATTCTTTATTTTACCTTTTGAAATCATTGTGCGTTGTCATTCTTTTAATAAATTCTGATACATTTTGTCAAATTTCTTTACATTTTTTGTTCTCAAGTGTCTTTTGCTTGAGTATTAGCCTATTGATTAACCTTCCTGGTGAAGGTATGACAGAATTAGGAAGAAAATTGGGCATCTTTTAAAAAAACTACAACAATTCAGTTTATGATTTCTTTTTTAAAGATAATAATATGAATTTTGTAAAATCATTACATGGTGTGGGTCTAGTTTTTGTCTCGCCTGCGACGAATAGTCGCGGAAGGCGAGACATAGGTATTACTTTCCGGCGGCGGCGACGGCGGCGGCGTCGTAAACTTTTTTGTAAGACTTTTGTGGACGATGAATTGCTTGAAAAGTATAATAGCTAGGCATCTGATATTTAGTATACAGACAGTTCAGGTTATTGTCTATGCAACTGTCACCATGCCATGTGACCCTGACCTCATTTTCACGCTCCAGTGAATCTGTGAACTTAGGTCTTTTTTCAGGTCGAAAAACTTTTTTGTAAGACTTTTATGGACGATGAATTGCTGGAAAGTTATAATAGCTAGGCATCTGATATTGGGTAAACAGACAGTTGCGGTTATGGACAACGCAACTGTCACCATGCCGTGTGACCATGACCCCATTTTTACGCTCCAGTGACTCTGTGAAATTAGGTCTTTTTTTCAGACAGAAAACTTTTTGTAATACTTGTGTGGACAATGGATTGCTTGAATAGTATAATAATTAGGCATCTGTTATAAGGTATACTGACACTTTTTGTGTTTATATCAAGAAATGAAAGCTTAGGTTGTTGATTTTAGCGATGGTGCCGGCAGGCGAGACATACTTTTAGTGGCCACACTTGTTTGTGTTATATTCAGTGTAATAACTACAAAAATTACAAAAATTTCTGTATGTCACGATAAATGTCTTTCACTTTTTCTTAGTTTTTAGAGTATCCTACAACATCCTACACAGTAACGACACATACCACAAAGAAGAAAAGTCTTTCCTTTTGAAGATTATAATATTTTCATAATCAGAAAAGAACAGATGTAAAAGTAATCACAGTTTAAAAAAATGCGTTTTCTCAAATAATCAATAATTGAGCAGATTCTTTATCTTCATATTGCCATAGCTCTGCTCAATGTTGACCGATTTTTATCATTTTTTCAATCTTTACTTTTGAATAAGTAGTAGAAGCCGTTGCAACCAGGTAATTGCACGACAAGGGAACCACAGGCGGTCCAGTATCCTTATTAATAGTGTAACTGATAAAGGCCACCGATAGTAAACCCACGTGATGTTTTTTCTTCAAAATTGGTGGTGGAAACGCAGACTGTTTTCAAGCGTGTTATCGCCTACTTGATAAACTGATCCGGTACCTTTATTATCTACAGATAAATAGTGAGAAATTAATTGTGTTAATTTATTGTTGGAATTCCTGTCAATTTTTAAAATACTTCCATGGTTTAATAAATCTATATCAATATGATCAAAACATTTTCATTCGGCTGCAGAAAAGTTGCAGACCTATAATCAGGGGCGGATCCAGAAATTTTCGAAAGGGGGGTTCCACATACTGGGTTCTGTGGGCCAAAGGGGTGGTTCCAGACCAATTTTGCTAAAAATATACACAAAAATTAAAAACTTTCGGAGGAAAGGGGGGTTCCGACCCCTGGAACCCCCCCCCTCTGGATCCACCACTGATAATGGTATGATGCTGTGGTTGTTGTTATTTTTGTTCCCACATTTACTTTAGTTCTAGTTAAACAAATTGTTATGAAATTTGACAATGATGTTCCTTATCATAAAGGGTCCTGGATGGGGTTGATTTTGGGGGTCCCAAATTGTTGTTTTAGAAATAAGGGGCCCAAAGGGGGCCAAAATTGCCACTTTTTTGTGTGTTCCCACAATAACCTTTGTCCTGGTTGGCGAAATTCAAAGCCACCAATGTCTAGGTTATGAGAGGAAATTTGTTTGGAGAATTTCCAATGTATCACTATCAGCACTGAACTCTATACTATTGCGCTGAAAATGCTAATAATGTTTCATTCCATAAAAGGATGAATGGAATTGATTTTCATAGGTGCAATTTTTGGATACTGTGCATTCTTTAATGTTTATGAGTATCATGAAATTCTATCAAGGAGTTGAAAAGCTTAGTAACCCTCCAGAGACCAATGTCTGATTTTCATGAACATGTTTTATTGTTCCCATGAGTGATAAATTTTGTAATTTCAATCTTCAAGTGGACTTGTTTTTAATTTATGTCTCATTCAATCCAAAACTTCATACCCTCTTATCATTTACAACCCTAATTTTGAACTATTTATTCTCACTTTCAATTTTCAGCCCTAAATCCTTCTAGTCTTTCAGAACTTGTCTAAATCTTGTCAACTTTAGGGGAATCAATATCAGGGTCATGTTTATTATGTGTTCCTTAATCCGATAATGTACCAATATACTCCAAAACATAGTGCTCTAGTCCTAATGTCAACAAATTATATCAGGCTTTCTCTCTAGTAATTACCTTGTATGGTCTGCAACTAATCCTTCTTTGTGTGAAAATTAACTGTATAAGCTAAAACTTTCTCCAAATGGTTTTGTTTTTGTAATAATTAGCTGAATGGTTCAAACTTTATCTTAATGGTTTTGTTTTGTTATTTTGTGCATGTAGTTCAAACATGTTGCTCTTAATAAAAATGCTATTTCATTATTTTGTGTGTAGACACTACATGTATCATGTAAAATTGAAATAGTTTCTTCCGAACAATAAAACATTTTTTTTTTTTTTGAATTGTTTGTGCCCTTTTTTCTGTCTGTCGGAAATTGGATACCAGGGTAATTTGAAAAGCCTTTGAGAATTTCAGGAAACTTTCACACACTTTTGCTTATGATGAAAGAAAGATGCCTTTTTACTTGAGGTCAACACCTCTAAAGTGAAGGTCAAACTGACTTAAACAGAGATGTAGGACGGGTAACCTTGTGCACTGCTCTTGTTTAAAGCAATTCAGTTACCAACTGTTAATACTTTGTCATTGAACAACCTTGACTTTTAAGACTTAAAAAAAAAGTAATAACCTTGACCTTTTCAGATGGAGAATATAATAACAGGAATAAAAGACACCAACCTGAAACTGACCTTGGCTTTTGGTATAGGTATCCATCATGCTGGTTTGGTGGAGAGGGACAGAAAAGTTGTGGAGGAGCTGTTTGTCAATCAGAAGATACAGGTACATGTAATAGCTTGGATATGAAAAGATACAGATACATATAGTAGTTTAGGATTTAAGATATCATTTTTGATTTGGTGAACCTAGTTGAGTCACATTACATATAAAGGTTTTCATGGAGATTTTTAGTCCCCTACCGGCGAAAGCCGAAGGGGACTATAGGTTTGCGCTCTGTCCGTCTGTCACACCTCAGTTTTCCACACTTTTTTCTACATGCTTATAGATAATGAAATGATTTTTGGTATGTGAGTTTACCTTGATGAGTTACAGATCAAGTTTGAGTTTCGTGCCAGTCCACAAATTATGGGAGTTATGGCCCTTTGAAATTTGAAAAATCACTTAAATTCCAGTTTTCCACACTTTTTTTCGAAATGCTTATACTAATGAACTAATTTTTGGTATGTGAGTTTACCATGATGAGTTACAGATTAAGTTTGAGTTTTGTGCCGGTCCACAAATTTTTATGGGAGTTATGGCCCTTTGAAATCCATTGCAATTTTATTTTCTACACTTTTTTTTTTGTTCCTTGTAGATAATAAACTGATCAAGTTTAGGTATTCATTTGTTTGACAAATTGTTACCAGTGACTGAAATATGAGGCCGGTACGGGACTAAGTATTGTTTTGCAATACTCTCAGAATGCTTGTCATCAATATTTTTACAAGATGAGGATTTATCAATGAGTAAAAAAACTCATCAAATTTATGACAAAATAGAAAGAAACTGAGGCATTCAAATGCAACTGCCAAAAATTGCAATTAGCATCAGAACTTCCACTGAAGCAAAATGTTAAAGACATAATGCCAGTTCAATGTCTTAAGACATTTGTGAACTTTTTGACCTAAATAGATACAAAAGATGAAAATCTTTAAGGTATTGAAATGAAGAAATGACTGCTAGAAGACATTAGCAAAATTGTATTGAATTTGAATCAGGTTTTAGCTTTAAGTGATTTTAATGTCTTCTATAAAATTCTGTGTCTGTTCTGGCATTCTACAATTGAATTATTAAAGGCCTTTTTAAAATAATAGTCCTTCAATCTTAGAAATTATTGAACATGTTGAAAAAGATCTGATGGATCTGTGGGTAGGCATAGTATAAATCCTAGTCTGGTGTTGGAGCAATGGTTTTTTGAGAAATCATGGAAAAAGATCTGATGGATCTGTGGGTAGGCAAAGTCAGAATCCTAGTTTGATGTTGGAGAAATAGTTAGAAATCATTGAAAAAGATCTGATGGATCTGTGGGTAGGCATAGTATAAATCCTAGTCTGGTGTTGGAGCAATAGTTAGAAATCATTGAAAAAGATCTGATGGATCTATTGGTAGGCCTAGTATAAATCCTAGTCTGGTGTTGGAATCAGTGGAATAGTCTTCTTGTTGTCCTCTTCTGTGTCAAAAATCATATAACATATAACTTTTTTACCCACTTCAAATTGCCAGCGGTAAACCATTGCCGATAAAACTGCATAGATAGACTGTGGATTACAGTATGCCTTTAAAGCCTAGAATTTCTTTAATGGAAACTGATGTCATCTATTACCCTACCTAGCAATCATCTATGCTAGAAATCATGGTTCATTAAGCATTGGATGAAAATGTCTAATCAGGTGTGAAGTCTTTGTAATTCTATGGCTCCATGATTGAAATTATTGGATGGATTGGCAAAAAACTTGACAGATGCAATGGTATGGGGTTTATGAATGATATTTTCCATTGTAGATGGTTGAATTTAATCCATCACTTTGATGTATGTGAGCTGTTATCACAGGCTTATTGTGTTCATGTTTAATGAGCTGGGTCATTTGTCGGTCTTACTGTCTGTCTGATAATGAGTAGTCAGCCTGTCTGACTTTGTTCCCTTCTTCTACTCAATCTACATCTTAATTGTACTCAATCTACTTCTCAATTATTAGCAGGGGTTTTAATAAAATACTTGAATTTACTATTGTATGATAGAACGTCAGCATTCAGTTATGACAAAAATTGGAAAGTTTTTCAAAAGTGACATTCACAATGTATGGTACATAAAAAATTTGTACTAGCAGGTTAGTTATGCCTGATGTGAAAGAAAATAGAAAGGGAAAATAAAATCTTTTTGTCCAATCCACGAATCAAGAAGGCCATGCATATATTTTATAGTAATTCAACTTTACTTTACTTTAAAACAAGGACCAAAACAGACAAAAAAACAGCAAATACAGACAAGTAATTATGGACATGCATTCATTATTTCAAGAATACAGTTCTTTTTTCTTTTCAATATTCTTGCAAGTTTTACCTGCCACAAGCACATAAGCATAGTACAAACATTTGTATTCTATTTTCCATGTTATAGTTGCTACCAGCCTTAAGCATAGGGTGTCAAATTGTGTTTTATTTTTTTCCAGGTTTTAGTTGCCACCAGTACACTAGCTTGGGGTGTAAATTTTCCTGCTCATCTTGTAGTTGTCAAGGGAACAGAATACTATGATGGAAAGACAAGAAGATATGTTGACTTCCCAATTACAGGTAGATTTACAACAACAACAAAATAAGACAACAGAATTTCAAATCAAAATATACACATAAAGTGAAAAAATGAATGGATATACACAGAGCTTTAAAAAGTGTCAAAAGTCTAAAAAGGGCAAAAATATGCAAGTTCAATTGACTTAAACAATATGACGCAACAAATCAGATTACATAAAACACACACACACAAAGCCCACCAAACTGCACTCAGCAACAAGCCCAAGCCATCAGCAGTGTGATCTTTAACTGCTTTGAAAAATTAAGCACTTTCCAGTTCTAACCAACTTACCATATCCACTCAAGATGTCTCTCCCTCTGTAAATCACTTTTGTCCAACATAATTCACAGCAATTTTTGGCTGATCACTGTTTCTCAATTTGCTATTTTCAAAGAATAAAATCCCTATGAAGATTTTCCATTGAGTTGTCACCATTTTGTCTATTAAATGCTATGTGTTACAATTTCTCATACTTTTAAAGAAAAAATGGCAGAATTCTTTTAAAATTGTGTATAAGGGAGGAGAAACAATTTTAAGTTAAATATTTGGATGACCATTTTATTCAATAAAAGTAATTTGATTGTGGTTACTTTTATATTATATTATATGTCATTATTATATTGTTATTTTGACATATTGATATATACACTATGACCAGGTTTACAATTAGAGTTATCCTTCTTAGTACTGTGAACACTCATTATATTAAATACCAACACAAAAAAAGAATGGCCTGCCAAAGTTGCTGTATATTGTATATACTCTATCTGTCCATTACTTTATTTGTTCATCCATCCAAACCTCAGATTTACATTTAAGTTATACCGGTAGTTGATTTATAAGAAACCATTTATCTACTCTTCATGAAATTTTGTATACTTATTTATCTTTAACAAGGAAAACACACTACAGGAACAATTGTGCAGTTCCAATAAATTCATGAAATTACATCCCAAGACTAACTTCAAAGTTTGATGTTTGCAGTTAATAAGAAGTTTTGTGGTGTTGCATCAATACGTGATTTTCAAGTTCATTGTTTTTCTGGAAAAATCCCTCAATTACACAGAAATTATCATGTGACTTTACCAGTTTGTGAGTCAAACTGGTTTGCTGCCCCATAGTCTTATTCAAAAGGATTGTGGGATCATGAAAACAATAGAATTTCTAAGATTCTATCTTTAATAAACAATAAAGCAATGTTTATTTTGATCTATTGCACTGAAAGTTGTCATGCCTTGAAAAAAAATTAATAAAAGAACTTTTCTGGATTCCCCCGCCATTCCGCACTAACCCGAAACTGACATATTCTTTTTGAAATATACTTGTTTGTATAGATGTCTTACAAATGATGGGTAGAGCTGGTCGACCCCAGTTTGATGATCAAGGGAAGGCTGTCATACTGGTACATGATATCAAAAAACATTTCTACAAGAGATTTCTGTATGAACCTTTCCCTGTGGAATCCAAGTAAGTCACAAATGTCTAAAGAAACATTTCTGCAAGAGATTTCTGTATGAACCTTTCCCTGTGGAATCTAAGTAAGTCACAACAAACCTTGATGAAAGGAATGATTTTAAAAATCAAGTCTGAACTTTTCTTAGAGGCAACAAAATTTGCATCCAAAATCTACATGTCACACATTTTTTTGAAAACTTCTTTCATGTGCAATAAGCTTTATTTAAGATAATTTTTTATTTATCATAAATGTACAAAACATTTGTAAATTTAAAACTTACATTGACTTTTAAATGAAGTTTGTGTGAAGGTTTTATTGACACAAATCAAGATAGAGTGTCAATGAACTTGGGTAATACTAATTTTCTTAATACCGTATAAGTTGTTTTTTTTGTGGGTATCTAATTTTCGCTTTTTTCGCTGTACTTTGCAATTCGTGAAAATATGAACCCACGAACACAAAACTGGTAAATAGTATATGTAAAGTGTATACTTGCATAAAAGTAATCGCGAAAATTAAATTCCGCGTAAAAAAGATCTTCCATTTTTTTAAGAAATCCGCGAAATTTAGTTCCCGCGAAAAAAACAACTCATACGGTATGTAGTTTGCATTGGTGTTTATGTTTGCTACCGTATAGCGGGTTATTTTAGCGGGTGTAAAATTTGGCAGTTTGTAGTCCAAAATGTATGGCAAAAATTTTGGTGGTTTTTATTTCGGCAGATGGGCAAAAACATTGAAAATTAGTTTAGCACTTTAGGAATCCTGCATAACCTCTGTTTGTGAATTATTTTCAGTAACATTTAGTATTATTTTCAGTTATTTAGTTATAATTGATTATTTCAATTTTGAATGTACATGTTAAATCACATTGCAAACCAATTTCATAATTAGGACAGATGATTTATTTTGTTTTTTGTTTATTGTGCTAATCCGCATGCTTATTTAACGATTTAAATGACAGCTGAACGAGTTGTCAATTTGACAATTAGATCAAAATCAGGCCTTCGATCTTCCATAAACACGGTTATAAGATATGTATTGATTGATTAAATAGTAAAAACAATTAAGGTTAATTTAAAGTTTTAATTAAATAACTTCAAACTGGTTTATCTGTGAGTAAAATTTTCACAACAAAACTAAACTTTCTGCACAAACCGTACAGATTCGCTGTAGGACATTAATTACTTTATCAACTATAACTTTTGATTTACACAGCGTAATGGCAAATATCTGACAAATGACCATGTTATTGCTAAAATTGTAAATACCGATCGAGTTGCATAATGTTTTCCTGGAGCTTCTAAATTTATGAAATTTTAGCGGTTTTTATTTTGGCGCTTTCAGTCCGACTGCTAAAATACACCAAAATTTGCACCCCGCTAAAATAACCCGCTATACGGTATGTAGATGTCAGTTTAGTGTAAAGTAAGATCTTCATAAAACTGTGTATGCTGAAACACAAAATGACAAAACTAAATAATTTTTTAAGAATCTTGATAAATATTAGAAAATTATCCTTTTGTGTTTCTTTCGTTAGAAAATTGTTTTATTACCAATATTTTATTTATAACTCATTTTAGCTTGTTAGAAGTGCTGCCAGATCATTTAAATGCCGAGATTGTAGCTGGAACCATCACATCCAAACAGGATGCTATGGACTACATTACCTGGACCTATTTCTTTAGACGGCTGGTCATGAACCCAAGGTAAGTGACAGCAGGGTCCATCACATCCAACAAGGTGCCATGGACTACATTACCTGGACCTACTTCTTCAGACGGCTGGTCATGAACCCAAGGTAAGTGACTACAGGGTCCATCACATCCAACAAGGTGCCATGGACTACATTACCTGGACCTACTTCTTCAGACGGCTGGTCATGAACCCAAGGTAAGTGACTACAGGGTCCATCACATCCAACAGGATACCATGGACTACATTACCTGGACCTATTTCTTCAGACAGCTGGTCATGAACCCAAGGTAAGTGACTACAGGGTCCATCACATCCAAACAGGGTGCCATGGACTACATTACCTGGACCTACTTCTTCAGACGGCTGGTCATGAACCCAAGGTAAGTGACTACAGGGACCATCACATCCAACAGGAGGCCATGGACTACATTACCTGGACCTACTTCTTCAGCGACTGGTCATGAACCCAAGGTAAGTGACTACAGGGACCATCACATCCAAACAGGATGCCATGGACTACATTACCTGGACCTATTTCTTCAGAAGGCTGGTCATGAACCCAAGGTAAGTGACTACAGGGACCATCACATCCAAACAGGATGCCATGGACTACATTACCTGGACCTATTTCTTCAGACAGCTGGTCATGAACCCAAGGTAAGTGACTACAGGGTCCATCACATCCAAACAGGATGCCATGGACTACATTACCTGGACCTATTTCTTCAGAAGGCTGGTCATGAACCCAAGGTAAGTGACTACAGGGACCATCACATCCAAACAGGATGCCATGGACTACATTACCTGGACCTACTTCTTCAGACGGCTGGTCATGAATCCAAGGTAAGTGACTACAGGGTCCATCACATCCAACAGGATGCCATGGACTACATCACCTGGACCTACTTCTTCAGACAGCTGGTCATGAACCCAAGGTAAGTGACTACAGGGTCCATCACATCCAACAGGATGCCATGGACTACATTACCTGGACCTACTTCTTCAGACGGCTGGTCATGAACCCAAGGTAAGTGACTACAGGGACCATCACATCCAAACAGGATGCCATGGACTACATTACCTGGACCTACTTCTTCAGGCGGCTGGTCATGAACCCAAGGTAAGTGACTACAGGGACCATCACATCCAACAGGATGCTATGGACTACATTACCTGGACCTATTTCTTCAGACAGCTGGTCATGAATCCAAGGTAAGTGACTACAGGGTCCATCACATCCAAACAGGATGCCATGGACTATATTACCTGGACCTACTTCTTCAGACGGCTGGTCATGAATCCAAGGTAAGTGACTACAGGGTCCATCACATCCAACAGGATGCCATGGACTACATTACCTGGACCTACTTCTTCAGACGGCTGGTCATGAATCCAAGGTAAGTGACTACAGGGTCCATCACATCCAACAGGGTGCCATGGACTACATTACCTGGACCTACTTCTTCAGGCGGCTGGTCATGAACCCAAGGTAAGTGACTACAGGGACCATCACATCCAACAGGATGCCATGGACTACATTACCTGGACCTACTTCTTCAGAAGGCTGGTCATGAACCCAAGGTAAGTGACAACAGGGACCATCACATCCAACAGGAGGCCATGGACTACATTACCTGGACCTACTTCTTCAGACGGCTGGTCATGAACCCAAGGTAAGTGACTACAGGGTCCATCACATCCAAACAGGATGCCATGGACTACATTACTTGCACCTACTTCTTCAGACGGCTGGTCATGAACCCAAGGTAAGTGACCACAGGGTCCATCACATCCAACAGGAGGCCATGGACTACATTACCTGGACCTATTTCTTCAGACGGCTGGTCATGAACCCAAGGTAAGTGACTACAGGGACCATCACATCCAAACAGGATGCCATGGACTACATTACTTGCACCTACTTCTTCAGACAACTGGTCATGAACCCAAGGTAAGTGACTACAGGGACCATCACATCCAAACAGGATGCCATGGACTACATTACCTGGACCTACTTCTTCAGACGGCTGGTCATGAATCCAAGGTAAGTGACTACAGGGTCCATCACATCCAACAGGATGCCATGGACTACATTACCTGGACCTATTTCTTCAGACAGCTGGTCATGAATCCAAGGTAAGTGACTACAGGGTCCATCACATCCAACAGGATGCCATGGACTACATTACCTGGACCTATTTCTTCAGACTGCTGGTCATGAACCCAAGGTAAGTGACTACAGGGACCATCACATCCAACAGGATGCCATGGACTACATTACCTGGACCTATTTCTTCAGACGGCTGGTCATGAATCCAAGGTAAGTGACTACAGGGTCCATCACATCCAACAGGATGCCATGGACTACATTACCTGGACCTATTTCTTCAGACGGCTGGTCATGAATCCACGATAGTGACTACAGGGACCATCACATCCAACAAGGTGCCATGGACTACATTACCTGGACCTATTTCTTCAGAAGGCTGGTCATGAACCCAAGGTAAGTGACAGCAGGGTCCATCACATCCAACAAGGTGCCATGGACTACATTACCTGGACCTACTTCTTCAGACGGCTGGTCATGAACCCAAGGTAAGTTACTACAGGGACCATCACATCCAACAGGATGCCATGGACTACATTACCTGGACCTACTTCTTCAGACGGCTGGTCATGAACCCAAGGTAAGTGACTACAGGGACCATCACATCCAAACAGGAGGCCATGGACTACATTACCTGGACCTACTTCTTCAGACGGCTGGTCATGAACCCAAGGTAAGTGACCACAGGGACCATCACATCCAACAGGATGCCATGGACTACATTACCTGGACCTACTTCTTCAGAAGGCTGGTCATGAACCCAAGGTAAGTGACTACAGGGACCATCACATCCAACAGGATGCCATGGACTACATTACCTGGACCTACTTCTTCAGAAGGCTGGTCATGAACCCAAGGTAAGTGACAACAGGGACCATCACATCCAAACAGGAGGCCATGGACTATATTACCTGGACCTACTTCTTCAGACGGCTGGTCATGAACCCAAGGTAAGTGACTACAGGGACCATCACATCCAAACAGGATACCATGGACTACATTACCTGGACCTACTTCTTCAGACGGCTGGTCATGAACCCAAGGTAAGTGACAACAGGGACCATCACATCCAACAGGGTGCCATGGACTACATTACCTGGACCTTCTTCTTCAGAAGGCTGGTCATGAACCCAAGGTAAGTGACAACAGGGTCCATCACATCCAACAGGGTGCCATGGACTATATGACACAACATACCTATTTCTTCAGACGGCTGGTCATGAATCCAAGGTAAGTGACTACATGGACCATCACATCCAACAGGATACCATGGACTACATTACCTGGACCTATTTCTTCAGACGGCTGGTCATGAATCCAAGGTAAGTGACAACAGGGACCATCACATCCAACAGGGTGCCATGGACTACATTACCTGGACCTTCTTCTTCAGAAGGCTGGTCATGAACCCAAGGTAAGTGACAACAGGGTCCATCACATCCAACAGGGTGCCATGGACTATATGACACAACATACCTATTTCTTCAGAAGGCTGGTCATGAACCCAAGGTAAGTGACAACAGGGTCCATCACATCCAACAGGGTGCCATGGACTATATGACACAACATACCTATTTATTCAGACGGCTGGTCATGAACCCAAGGTAAGTGACAGCAGGGTCCATCACATCCAACAGGGTGCCATGGACTATATGACACAACATACCTATTTCTTCAGACGGCTGGTCATGAATCCAAGGTAAGTGACTACATGGACCATCACATCCAACAGGATACCATGGACTACATTACCTGGACCTATTTCTTCAGACTGCTGGTCATGAATCCAAGGTAAGTGACTACATGGACCATCACATCCAACAGGATGCCATGGACTACATTACCTGGACCTACTTCTTCAGGCGGCTGGTCATGAACCCAAGGTAAGTGACTACAGGGACCATCACATCCAACAGGATGCTATGGACTACATTACCTGGACCTATTTCTTCAGAAAGCTGGTCATGAATCCAAGGTAAGTGACTACAGGGTCCATCACATCCAACAGGGTGCCATGGACTACATTACCTGGACCTACTTCTTCAGGCGGCTGGTCATGAACCCAAGGTAAGTGACTACAGGGTCCATCACATCCAACAGGATGCCATGGACTACATCACCTGGACCTACTTCTTCAGGCGGCTGGTCATGAATCCAAGGTAAGTGACTACAGGGTCCATCACATCCAACAGGGTGCCATGGACTACATTACCTGGACCTACTTCTTCAGGCGGCTGGTCATGAACCCAAGGTAAGTGACTACAGGGACCATCACATCCAACAGGATGCCATGGACTACATTACCTGGACCTACTTCTTCAGAAGGCTGGTCATGAACCCAAGGTAAGTGACAACAGGGACCATCACATCCAACAGGAGGCCATGGACTACATTACCTGGACCTACTTCTTCAGACGGCTGGTCATGAACCCAAGGTAAGTGACTACAGGGTCCATCACATCCAAACAGGATGCCATGGACTACATTACTTGCACCTACTTCTTCAGACGGCTGGTCATGAACCCAAGGTAAGTGACCACAGGGTCCATCACATCCAACAGGAGGCCATGGACTACATTACCTGGACCTATTTCTTCAGACGGCTGGTCATGAACCCAAGGTAAGTGACTACAGGGACCATCACATCCAAACAGGATGCCATGGACTACATTACTTGCACCTACTTCTTCAGACAACTGGTCATGAACCCAAGGTAAGTGACTACAGGGACCATCACATCCAAACAGGATGCCATGGACTACATTACCTGGACCTACTTCTTCAGACGGCTGGTCATGAATCCAAGGTAAGTGACTACAGGGTCCATCACATCCAACAGGATGCCATGGACTACATTACCTGGACCTATTTCTTCAGACAGCTGGTCATGAATCCAAGGTAAGTGACTACAGGGTCCATCACATCCAACAGGATGCCATGGACTACATTACCTGGACCTATTTCTTCAGACTGCTGGTCATGAACCCAAGGTAAGTGACTACAGGGACCATCACATCCAACAGGATGCCATGGACTACATTACCTGGACCTATTTCTTCAGACGGCTGGTCATGAATCCAAGGTAAGTGACTACAGGGTCCATCACATCCAACAGGATGCCATGGACTACATTACCTGGACCTATTTCTTCAGACGGCTGGTCATGAATCCACGATAGTGACTACAGGGACCATCACATCCAACAAGGTGCCATGGACTACATTACCTGGACCTATTTCTTCAGAAGGCTGGTCATGAACCCAAGGTAAGTGACAGCAGAGTCCATCACATCCAACAAGGTGCCATGGACTACATTACCTGGACCTACTTCTTCAGACGGCTGGTCATGAACCCAAGGTAAGTTACTACAGGGACCATCACATCCAACAGGATGCCATGGACTACATTACCTGGACCTACTTCTTCAGACGGCTGGTCATGAACCCAAGGTAAGTGACTACAGGGACCATCACATCCAAACAGGAGGCCATGGACTACATTACCTGGACCTACTTCTTCAGACGGCTGGTCATGAACCCAAGGTAAGTGACCACAGGGACCATCACATCCAACAGGATGCCATGGACTACATTACCTGGACCTACTTCTTCAGAAGGCTGGTCATGAACCCAAGGTAAGTGACTACAGGGTCCATCACATCCAACAGGATGCCATGGACTACATTACCTGGACCTACTTCTTCAGAAGGCTGGTCATGAACCCAAGGTAAGTGACAACAGGGACCATCACATCCAAACAGGAGGCCATGGACTATATTACCTGGACCTACTTCTTCAGACGGCTGGTCATGAACCCAAGGTAAGTGACTACAGGGACCATCACATCCAAACAGGATACCATGGACTACATTACCTGGACCTACTTCTTCAGACGGCTGGTCATGAACCCAAGGTAAGTGACAACAGGGACCATCACATCCAACAGGGTGCCATGGACTACATTACCTGGACCTTCTTCTTCAGAAGGCTGGTCATGAACCCAAGGTAAGTGACAACAGGGTCCATCACATCCAACAGGGTGCCATGGACTATATGACACAACATACCTATTTCTTCAGAAGGCTGGTCATGAACCCAAGGTAAGTGACAACAGGGTCCATCACATCCAACAGGGTGCCATGGACTATATGACACAACATACCTATTTATTCAGACGGCTGGTCATGAACCCAAGGTAAGTGACAGCAGGGTCCATCACATCCAACAGGGTGCCATGGACTATATGACACAACATACCTATTTCTTCAGACGGCTGGTCATGAATCCAAGGTAAGTGACTACATGGACCATCACATCCAACAGGATACCATGGACTACATTACCTGGACCTATTTCTTCAGACTGCTGGTCATGAATCCAAGGTAAGTGACTACATGGACCATCACATCCAACAGGATGCCATGGACTACATTACCTGGACCTATTTCTTCAGACGGCTGGTCATGAACCCAAGGTAAGTGACTACAGGGTCCATCACATCCAACAGGGTGCCATGGACTACATTACCTGGACCTACTTCTTCAGACGGCTGGTCATGAACCCAAGGTAAGTGACCACAGGGACCATCACATCCAACAGGGTGCCATGGACTACATTACCTGGACCTACTTCTTCAGACGGCTGGTCATGAACCCAAGGTAAGTGACCACAGGGACCATCACATCCAACAGGATGCCATGGACTACATCACCTGGACCTATTTTTTCAGACAGCTGGTCATGAACCCAAGGTAAGTGACTACAGGGTCCATCACATCCAACAGGATGCCATGGACTACATCACCTGGACCTATTTCTTCAGACAGCTGGTCATGAACCCAAGGTAAGTGACTACAGGGTCCATCACATCCAAACAGGGTGCCATGGACTACATTACCTGAACCTACTTCTTCAGACGGCTGGTCATGAACCCAAGGTAAGTGACTACAGGGACCATCACATCCAACAGGAGGCCATGGACTACATTACCTGGACCTACTTCTTCAGCGACTGGTCATGAACCCAAGGTAAGTGACAACAGGGACCATCACATCCAACAGGAGGCCATGGACTACATTACCTGGACCTACTTCTTCAGCGACTGGTCATGAACCCAAGGTAAGTGACTACAGGGACCATCACATCCAACAGGATGCCATGGACTACATCACCTGGACCTACTTCTTCAGACGGCTGGTCATGAACCCAAGGTAAGTGACCACAGGGTCCATCACATCCAAACAGGATGCCATGGACTACATTACCTGGACCTACTTCTTCAGGCGGCTGGTCATGAACCCAAGGTAAGTGACTACAGGGACCATCATATCCAAACAGGATGCCATGGACTACATCACCTGGATCTACTTCTTCAGACAGCTGGTCATGAACCCAAGGTAAGTGACTACAGGGTCCATCATATCCAAACAGGATGCCATGGACTACATTACCTGGACCTACTTCTTCAGGCGGCTGGTCATGAACCCAAGGTAAGTGACAACAGGGACCATCACATCCAACAGGAGGCCATGGACTACATTACCTGGACCTACTTCTTCAGGCGGCTGGTCATGAACCCAAGGTAAGTGACAACAGGGACCATCACATCCAACAGGAGGCCATGGACTACATTACCTGGACCTACTTCTTCAGACGGCTGGTCATGAACCCAAGGTAAGTGACTACAGGGACCATCACATCCAACAGGATGCTATGGACTACATTACCTGGACCTATTTCTTCAGACAGCTGGTCATGAACCCAAGGTAAGTGACTACAGGGACCATCACATCCAACAGGATGCCATGGACTACATTACCTGGACCTACTTCTTCAGAAGGCTGGTCATGAACCAAAGGTAAGTGACAACAGGGACCATCACATCCAACAGGAGGCCATGGACTACATTACCTGGACCTACTTCTTCAGACGGCTGGTCATGAACCCAAGGTAAGTGACTACAGGGTCCATCACATCCAAACAGGATGCCATGGACTACATTACTTGCACCTACTTCTTCAGACGGCTGGTCATGAACCCAAGGTAAGTGACCACAGGGTCCATCACATCCAACAGGAGGCCATGGACTACATTACCTGGACCTATTTCTTCAGACGGCTGGTCATGAACCCAAGGTAAGTGACTACAGGGACCATCACATCCAAACAGGATGCCATGGACTACATTACTTGCACCTACTTCTTCAGACAGCTGGTCATGAACCCAAGGTAAGTGACTACAGGGACCATCACATCCAAACAGGATGCCATGGACTACATTACCTGGACCTATTTCTTCAGACTGCTGGTCATGAACCCAAGGTAAGTGACCACAGGGTCCATCACATCCAAACAGGATGCCATGGACTACATTACCTGGACCTACTTCTTCAGGCGGCTGGTCATGAACCCAAGGTAAGTGACTACAGGGACCATCACATCCAAACAGGATGCCATGGACTACATTACCTGGACCTATTTCTTCAGACGGCTGGTCATGAACCCAAGGTAAGTGACTACAGGGTCCATCATATCCAAACAGGATGCCATGGACTACATTACCTGGACCTACTTCTTCAGGCGGCTGGTCATGAACCCAAGGTAAGTGACAACAGGGACCATCACATCCAACAGGAGGCCATGGACTACATTACCTGGACCTACTTCTTCAGGCGGCTGGTCATGAACCCAAGGTAAGTGACTACAGGGACCATCACATCCAACAGGATGCCATGGACTACATCACCTGGACCTACTTCTTCAGACGGCTGGTCATGAACCCAAGGTAAGTGACCACAGGGTCCATCACATCCAAACAGGATGCCATGGACTACATTACCTGGACCTACTTCTTCAGGCGGCTGGTCATGAACCCAAGGTAAGTGACTACAGGGACCATCATATCCAAACAGGATGCCATGGACTACATCACCTGGATCTACTTCTTCAGACAGCTGGTCATGAACCCAAGGTAAGTGACTACAGGGTCCATCATATCCAAACAGGATGCCATGGACTACATTACCTGGACCTACTTCTTCAGGCGGCTGGTCATGAACCCAAGGTAAGTGACAACAGGGACCATCACATCCAACAGGAGGCCATGGACTACATTACCTGGACCTACTTCTTCAGGCGGCTGGTCATGAACCCAAGGTAAGTGACAACAGGGACCATCACATCCAACAGGAGGCCATGGACTACATTACCTGGACCTACTTCTTCAGACGGCTGGTCATGAACCCAAGGTAAGTGACTACAGGGACCATCACATCCAACAGGATGCTATGGACTACATTACCTGGACCTATTTCTTCAGACAGCTGGTCATGAACCCAAGGTAAGTGACTACAGGGACCATCACATCCAACAGGATGCCATGGACTACATTACCTGGACCTACTTCTTCAGAAGGCTGGTCATGAACCAAAGGTAAGTGACAACAGGGACCATCACATCCAACAGGAGGCCATGGACTACATTACCTGGACCTACTTCTTCAGACGGCTGGTCATGAACCCAAGGTAAGTGACTACAGGGTCCATCACATCCAAACAGGATGCCATGGACTACATTACTTGCACCTACTTCTTCAGACGGCTGGTCATGAACCCAAGGTAAGTGACCACAGGGTCCATCACATCCAACAGGAGGCCATGGACTACATTACCTGGACCTATTTCTTCAGACGGCTGGTCATGAACCCAAGGTAAGTGACTACAGGGACCATCACATCCAAACAGGATGCCATGGACTACATTACTTGCACCTACTTCTTCAGACAGCTGGTCATGAACCCAAGGTAAGTGACTACAGGGACCATCACATCCAAACAGGATGCCATGGACTACATTACCTGGACCTATTTCTTCAGACTGCTGGTCATGAACCCAAGGTAAGTGACCACAGGGTCCATCACATCCAAACAGGATGCCATGGACTACATTACCTGGACCTACTTCTTCAGGCGGCTGGTCATGAACCCAAGGTAAGTGACTACAGGGACCATCATATCCAAACAGGATGCCATGGACTACATCACCTGGATCTACTTCTTCAGACAGCTGGTCATGAACCCAAGGTAAGTGACTACAGGGTCCATCATATCCAAACAGGATGCCATGGACTACATCACCTGGATCTACTTCTTCAGACAGCTGGTCATGAACCCAAGGTAAGTGACTACAGGGTCCATCATATCCAAACAGGATGCCATGGACTACATTACCTGGACCTACTTCTTCAGGCGGCTGGTCATGAACCCAAGGTAAGTGACAACAGGGACCATCACATCCAACAGGAGGCCATGGACTACATTACCTGGACCTACTTCTTCAGGCGGCTGGTCATGAACCCAAGGTAAGTGACAACAGGGACCATCACATCCAACAGGAGGCCATGGACTACATTACCTGGACCTACTTCTTCAGACGGCTGGTCATGAACCCAAGGTAAGTGACTACAGGGACCATCACATCCAACAGGATGCTATGGACTACATTACCTGGACCTATTTCTTCAGACAGCTGGTCATGAACCCAAGGTAAGTGACTACAGGGACCATCACATCCAACAGGATGCCATGGACTACATTACCTGGACCTACTTCTTCAGAAGGCTGGTCATGAACCCAAGGTAAGTGACAACAGGGACCATCACATCCAACAGGAGGCCATGGACTACATTACCTGGACCTACTTCTTTAGACGGCTGGTCATGAACCCAAGGTAAGTGACTACAGGGTCCATCACATCCAAACAGGATGCCATGGACTACATTACTTGCACCTACTTCTTCAGACGGCTGGTCATGAACCCAAGGTAAGTGACCACAGGGTCCATCACATCCAACAGGAGGCCATGGACTACATTACCTGGACCTATTTCTTCAGACGGCTGGTCATGAACCCAAGGTAAGTGACTACAGGGACCATCACATCCAAACAGGATGCCATGGACTACATTACTTGCACCTACTTCTTCAGACAGCTGGTCATGAACCCAAGGTAAGTGACTACAGGGACCATCACATCCAAACAGGATGCCATGGACTACATTACCTGGACCTATTTCTTCAGACTGCTGGTCATGAACCCAAGGTAAGTGACTACAGGGTCCATCACATCCAAACAGGGTGCCATGGACTACATTACCTGGACCTATTTCTTCAGACGGCTGGTCATGAACCCAAGGTAAGTGACCACAGGGACCATCACATCCAACAGGATGCCATGGACTACATTACCTGGACCTACTTCTTCAGACGGCTGGTCATGAACCCAAGGTAAGTGACTACAGGGACCATCACATCCAACAGGATGCCATGGACTACATTACCTGGACCTACTTCTTCAGACGGCTGGTCATGAATCCAAGGTAAGTGACTACAGGGTCCATCACATCCAACAGGATGCCATGGACTACATTACCTGGACCTATTTCTTCAGACGGCTGGTCATGAATCCAAAGTAAGTGACTACAGGGTCCATCACATCCAACAGGATGCCATGGACTACATTACCTGGACCTACTTCTTCAGACGGCTGGTCATGAACCCAAGGTAAGTGACTACAGGGTTCATCATATCCAAACAGGGTGCCATGGACTACATTACCTGGACCTACTTCTTCAGAAGGCTGGTCATGAACCCAAGGTAAGTGACCACAGGGACCATCACATCCAACAGGGTGCCATGGACTACATTACCTGGACCTACTTCTTCAGACGGCTGGTCATGAACCCAAGGTAAGTGACCACAGGGACCATCACATCCAACAGGATGCCATGGACTACATTACCTGGACCTACTTCTTCAGACAGCTGGTCATGAACCCAAGGTAAGTGACTACAGGGTCCATCACATCCAACAGGATGCCATGGACTACATTACCTGGACCTATTTCTTCAGACTGCTGGTCATGAACCCAAGGTAAGTGACTACAGGGACCATCACATCCAACAGGATGCCATGGACTACATTACCTGGACCTATTTCTTCAGACGGCTGGTCATGAATCCAAGGTAAGTGACTACAGGGTCCATCACATCCAACAGGATGCCATGGACTACATTACCTGGACCTATTTCTTCAGACGGCTGGTCATGAATCCAAGGTAAGTGACTACAGGGTCCATCACATCCAACAGGATGCCATGGACTACATTACCTGGACCTATTTCTTCAGACGGCTGGTCATGAATCCACGATAGTGACTTCAGGGACCATCACATCCAACAAGGTGCCATGGACTACATTACCTGGACCTATTTCTTCAGAAGGCTGGTCATGAACCCAAGGTAAGTGACAGCAGGGTCCATCACATCCAACAAGGTGCCATGGACTACATCACCTGGACCTACTTCTTCAGAAGGCTGGTCATGAACCCAAGGTAAGTGACTACAGGGTCCATCACATCCAACAGGGTGCCATGGACTACATTACCTGGACCTACTTCTTCAGAAGGCTGGTCATGAACCCAAGGTAAGTGACTACAGGGTCCATCACATCCAACAGGGTGCCATGGACTACATTACCTGGACCTACTTCTTCAGACGGCTGGTCATGAACCCAAGGTAAGTGACTACAGGGACCATCACATCCAAACAGGATGCCATGGACTACATTACCTGGACCTACTTCTTCAGACGGCTGGTCATGAATCCAAGGTAAGTGACTACAGGGTCCATCACATCCAAACAGGAGGCCATGGACTATATTACCTGGACCTACTTCTTCAGACGGCTGGTCATGAATCCAAGGTAAGTGACTACAGGGACCATCACATCCAAACAGGAGGCCATGGACTATATTACCTGGACCTACTTCTTCAGACGGCTGGTCATGAACCCAAGGTAAGTGACTACAGGGTCCATCACATCCAACAGGGTGCCATGGACTACATTACCTGGACCTACTTCTTCAGACAGCTGGTCATGAACCCAAGGTAAGTGACCACAGGGACCATCACATCCAAACAGGATGCCATGGACTACATTACCTGGACCTACTTCTTCAGACGGCTGGTCATGAACCCAAGGTAAGTGACTACAGAGTCCATCACATCCAACAGGATGCCATGGACTACATTACCTGGACCTACTTCTTCAGAAGGCTGGTCATGAACCCAAGGTAAGTGACAACAGGGACCATCACATCCAAACAGGAGGCCATGGACTATATTACCTGGACCTACTTCTTCAGACGGCTGGTCATGAACCCAAGGTAAGTGACTACAGGGACCATCACATCCAAACAGGATACCATGAACTACATTACCTGGACCTACTTCTTCAGACGGCTGGTCATGAACCCAAGGTAAGTGACAACAGGGACCATCACATCCAACAGGGTGCCATGGACTACATTACCTGGACCTACTTCTTCAGAAGGCTGGTCATGAACCCAAGGTAAGTGACAACAGGGTCCATCACATCCAACAGGGTGCCATGGACTACATTACCTGGACCTACTTCTTCAGACGGCTGGTCATGAACCCAAGGTAAGTGACCACAGGGACCATCACATCCAACAGGATGCCATGGACTACATTACCTGGACCTACTTCTTCAGACAGCTGGTCATGAACCCAAGGTAAGTGACTACAGGGTCCATCACATCCAACAGGATGCCATGGACTACATTACCTGGACCTATTTCTTCAGACTGCTGGTCATGAACCCAAGGTAAGTGACTACAGGGACCATCACATCCAACAGGATGCCATGGACTACATTACCTGGACCTATTTCTTCAGACGGCTGGTCATGAATCCAAGGTAAGTGACTACAGGGTCCATCACATCCAACAGGATGCCATGGACTACATTACCTGGACCTATTTCTTCAGACGGCTGGTCATGAATCCAAGGTAAGTGACTACAGGGTCCATCACATCCAACAGGATGCCATGAACTACATTACCTGGACCTATTTCTTCAGACGGCTGGTCATGAATCCACGATAGTGACTACAGGGACCATCACATCCAACAAGGTGCCATGGACTACATTACCTGGACCTATTTCTTCAGAAGGCTGGTCATGAACCCAAGGTAAGTGACAGCAGGGTCCATCACATCCAACAAGGTGCCATGGACTACATTACCTGGACCTACTTCTTCAGACGGCTGGTCATGAACCCAAGGTAAGTTACTACAGGGTCCATCACATCCAAACAGGATGCCATGGACTACATTACCTGGACCTACTTCTTCAGAAGGCTGGTCATGAACCCAAGGTAAGTGACAATAGGGACCATCACATCCAACAGGAGGCCATGGACTACATCACCTGGACCTACTTCTTCAGACGGCTGGTCATTAACCCAAGGTAAGTCACCACAGGGACCATCACATCCAACAGGATGCCATGGACTACATTACCTGGACCTACTTCTTCAGAAGGCTGGTCATGAACCCAAGGTAAGTGACTACAGGGTCCATCACATCCAACAGGATGCCATGGACTACATTACCTGGACCTACTTCTTCAGAAGGCTGGTCATGAACCCAAGGTAAGTGACAACAGGGACCATCACATCCAAACAGGAGGCCATGGACTATATTACCTGGACCTACTTCTTCAGACGGCTGGTCATGAACCCAAGGTAAGTGACTACAGGGACCATCACATCCAAACAGGATACCATGAACTACATTACCTGGACCTACTTCTTCAGACGGCTGGTCATGAACCCAAGGTAAGTGACAACAGGGACCATCACATCCAACAGGGTGCCATGGACTACATTACCTGGACCTACTTCTTCAGAAGGCTGGTCATGAACCCAAGGTAAGTGACAACAGGGTCCATCACATCCAACAGGGTGCCATGGACTATATGACACAACATACCTATTTCTTCAGAAGGCTGGTCATGAACCCAAGGTAAGTGACAACAGGGTCCATCACATCCAACAGGGTGCCATGGACTATATGACACAACATACCTATTTCTTCAGACGGCTGGTCATGAACCCAAGGTAAGTGACAGCAGGGACCATCACATCCAACAAGATGCCATGGACTACATTACCTGGACCTATTTCTTCAGATGGCTGGTCATGAACCCAAGGTAAGTGACTACAGGGACCATCACATCCAACAGGATGCCATGGACTACATTACCTGGACCTATTTCTTCAGACGGCTGGTCATGAACCCAAGGTAAGTGACTACAGGGTCCATCACATCCAACAGGGTGCCATGGACTACATTACCTGGACCTACTTCTTCAGACGGCTGGTCATGAACCCAAGGTAAGTGACCAAAGGGACCATCACATCCAACAGGGTGCCATGGACTACATTACCTGGACCTACTTCTTCAGAAGGCTGGTCATGAATCCAAGGTAAGTGACAACAGGGACCATCACATCCAACAGGGTGCCATGGACTACATTACCTGGACCTATTTCTTCAGACGGCTGGTCATGAACCCAAGGTAAGTGACTACAGGGTCCATCACATCCAACAGGGTGCCATGGACTACATTACCTGGACCTACTTCTTCAGACGGCTGGTCATGAACCCAAGGTAAGTGACCAAAGGGACCATCACATCCAACAGGGTGCCATGGACTACATTACCTGGACCTACTTCTTCAGACGGCTGGTCATGAATCCAAGGTAAGTGACTACAGGGACCATCACATCCAACAAGATGCCATGGACTACATTACCTGGACCTATTTCTTCAGACGGCTGGTCATGAACCCAAGGTAAGTGACTACAGGGTCCATCACATCCAACAGGATGCCATGGACAACATTACCTGGACCTACTTCTTCAGGCGGCTGGTCATGAACCCAAGGTAAGTGCCCACAGGGTCCATCACATCCAACAGGATACCATGGACCACATTACCTGGACCTACTTCTTCAGACGGCTGGTCATGAACCCAAGGTAAGTGACTACAGGGACCATCACATCCAACAGGATGCCATGGACTACATTACCTGGACCTATTTCTTCAGGCGGCTGGTCATGAACCCAAGGTAAGTGACTACAGGGACCATCACATCCAACAAGATGCCATGGACTACATTACCTGGACCTACTTTTTCAGACGGCTGGTCATGAACCCAAGGTAAGTGACTACAGGGTCCATCACATCCAACAAGATGCCATGGACTACATTACCTGGACCTACTTCTTCAGACGGCTGGTCATGAACCCAAGGTAAGTGACTACAGGGACCATCACATCCAACAGGGTGCCATGGACTACATTACCTGGACCTATTTCTTCAGACTGCTGGTCATGAACCCAAGGTAAGTGACTACAGGGTCCATCACATCCAACAGGATGCCATGGACTACATTACCTGGACCTATTTCTTCAGACGGCTGGTCATGAATCCAAGGTAAGTGACTACAGGGTCCATCACATCCAACAGGATGCCATGGACTACATTACCTGGACCTATTTCTTCAGACGGCTGGTCATGAATCCAAGGTAAGTGACTACAGGGACCATCACATCCAACAGGGTGCCATGGACTACATTACCTGGACCTACTTCTTCAGACGGCTGGTCATGAACCCAAGGTAAGTGACAATAGGGACCATCACATCCAATAGGATGCCATGGACTACATTACCTGGACCTATTTCTTCAGACGGCTGGTCATGAACCCAAGGTAAGTGACTACAGGGACCATCACATCCAACAGGGTGCCATGGACTACATTACCTGGACCTACTTCTTCAGACGGCTGGTCATGAACCCAAGGTAAGTGACCACAGGGACCATCACATCCAACAGGATGCCATGGACTACATTACCTGGACCTACTTCTTCAGAAGGCTGGTCATGAACCCAAGGTAAGTGACTACAGGGTCCATCACATCCAACAGGATGCCATGGACTACATTACCTGGACCTACTTCTTCAGAAGGCTGGTCATGAACCCAAGGTAAGTGACAACAGGGACCATCACATCCAAACAGGAGGCCATGGACTATATTACCTGGACCTACTTCTTCAGACGGCTGGTCATGAACCCAAGGTAAGTGACTACAGGGACCATCACATCCAAACAGGATACCATGGACTACATAACCTGGACCTACTTCTTCAGACGGCTGGTCATGAACCCAAGGTAAGTGACAACAGGGACCATCACATCCAACAGGGTGCTATGGACTACATTACCTGGACCTTCTTCTTCAGAAGGCTGGTCATGAACCCAAGGTAAGTGACAACAGGGTCCATCACATCCAACAGGGTGCCATGGACTATATGACACAACATACCTATTTCTTCAGAAGGCTGGTCATGAACCCAAGGTAAGTGACAACAGGGTCCATCACATCCAACAGGGTGCCATGGACTATATGACACAACATACCTATTTATTCAGACGGCTGGTCATGAACCCAAGGTAAGTGACAGCAGGGTCCATCACATCCAACAGGGTGCCATGGACTACATTACCTGGACCTACTTCTTCAGACGGCTGGTCATGAACCCAAGGTAAGTGACCACAGGGACCATCACATCCAACAGGGTGCCATGGACTACATTACCTGGACCTACTTCTTCAGACCGCTGGTCATGAACCCAAGGTAAGTGACCACAGGGACCATCACATCCAACAGGATGCCATGGACTACATTACCTGGACCTATTTCTTCAGACGGCTGGTCATGAATCCAAGGTAAGTGACTACAGGGACCATCACATCCAACAGGATGCCATGGACTACATTACCTGGACCTACTTCTTCAGACGGCTGGTCATGAACCCAAGGTAAGTGACTACAGGGTCCATCACATCCAACAGGATGCCATGGACTACATTACCTGGACCTATTTCTTCAGACGGCTGGTCATGAATCCAAGGTAAGTGACTACAGGGACCATCACATCCAACAAGATGCCATGGACTACATTACCTGGACCTATTTCTTCAGACGGCTGGTCATGAACCCAAGGTAAGTGACTACAGGGTCCATCACATCCAACAGGATGCCATGGACAACATTACCTGGACCTACTTCTTCAGGCGGCTGGTCATGAACCCAAGGTAAGTGCCCACAGGGTCCATCACATCCAACAGGATACCATGGACCACATTACCTGGACCTACTTCTTCAGACGGCTGGTCATGAACCCAAGGTAAGTGACTACAGGGACCATCACATCCAACAGGATGCCATGGACTACATTACCTGGACCTATTTCTTCAGGTGGCTGGTCATGAACCCAAGGTAAGTGACTACAGGGACCATCACATCCAACAAGATGCCATGGACTACATTACCTGGACCTACTTTTTCAGACGGCTGGTCATGAACCCAAGGTAAGTGACTACAGGGTCCATCACATCCAACAAGATGCCATGGACTACATTACCTGGACCTACTTCTTCAGACGGCTGGTCATGAACCCAAGGTAAGTGACTACAGGGACCATCACATCCAACAGGGTGCCATGGACTACATTACCTGGACCTATTTCTTCAGACTGCTGGTCATGAACCCAAGGTAAGTGACTACAGGGTCCATCACATCCAACAGGATGCCATGGACTACATTACCTGGACCTATTTCTTCAGACGGCTGGTCATGAATCCAAGGTAAGTGACTACAGGGTCCATCACATCCAACAGGATGCCATGGACTACATTACCTGGACCTATTTCTTCAGACGGCTGGTCATGAATCCAAGGTAAGTGACTACAGGGACCATCACATCCAACAGGGTGCCATGGACTACATTAACTGGACCTACTTCTTCAGACGGCTGGTCATGAACCCAAGGTAAGTGACAATAGGGACCATCACATCCAACAGGATGCCATGGACTACATTACCTGGACCTATTTCTTCAGACGGCTGGTCATGAACCCAAGGTAAGTGACTTCAGGGACCATCACATCCAACAGGGTGCCATGGACTACATTACCTGGACCTACTTCTTCAGACGGCTGGTCATGAACCCAAGGTAAGTGACCACAGGGACCATCACATCCAACAGGATGCCATGGACTACATTACCTGGACCTACTTCTTCAGAAGGCTGGTCATGAACCCAAGGTAAGTGACTACAGGGTCCATCACATCCAACAGGATGCCATGGACTACATTTCCTGGACCTACTTCTTCAGAAGGCTGGTCATGAACCCAAGGTAAGTGACAACAGGGACCATCACATCCAAACAGGAGGCCATGGACTATATTACCTGGACCTACTTCTTCAGACGGCTGGTCATGAACCCAAGGTAAGTGACTACAGGGACCATCACATCCAAACAGGATACCATGGACTACATAACCTGGACCTACTTCTTCAGACGGCTGGTCATGAACCCAAGGTAAGTGACAACAGGGACCATCACATCCAACAGGGTGCCATGGACTACATTACCTGGACCTTCTTCTTCAGAAGGCTGGTCATGAACCCAAGGTAAGTGACAACAGGGTCCATCACATCCAACAGGGTGCCATGGACTATATGACACAACATACCTATTTCTTCAGAAGGCTGGTCATGAACCCAAGGTAAGTGACAACAGGGTCCATCACATCCAACAGGGTGCCATGGACTATATGACACAACATACCTATTTATTCAGACGGCTGGTCATGAACCCAAGGTAAGTGACAGCAGGGTCCATCACATCCAACAGGGTGCCATGGACTATATGACACAACATACCTATTTCTTCAGACGGCTGGTCATGAACCCAAGGTAAGTGACTACAGGGACCATCACATCCAACAGGATGCCATGGACTACATTACCTGGACCTATTTCTTCAGACAGCTGGTCATGAATCCAAGGTAAGTGACTACAGGGACCATCACATCCAACAGGGTGCCATGGACTACATTACCTGGACCTACTTCTTCAGGCGGCTGGTCATGAACCCAAGGTAAGTGACCACAGGGACCATCACATCCAACAGGGTGCCATGGACTACATTACCTGGACCTACTTCTTCAGACGGCTGGTCATGAACCCAAGGTAAGTGACCACAGGGACCATCACATCCAACAGGATGCCATGGACTACATTACCTGGACCTATTTCTTCAGACGGCTGGTCATGAATCCAAGGTAAGTGACTACAGGGACCATCACATCCAACAGGATGCCATGGACTACATTACCTGGACCTACTTCTTCAGACGGCTGGTCATGAACCCAAGGTAAGTGACTACAGGGTCCATCACATCCAACAGGATGCCATGGACTACATTACCTGGACCTATTTCTTCAGACGGCTGGTCATGAATCCAAGGTAAGTGACTACAGGGACCATCACATCCAACAAGATGCCATGGACTACATTACCTGGACCTATTTCTTCAGACGGCTGGTCATGAACCCAAGGTAAGTGACTACAGGGTCCATCACATCCAACAGGATGCCATGGACATCATTACCTGGACCTACTTCTTCAGGCGGCTGGTCATGAATCCAAGGTAAGTGCCCACAGGGTCCATCACATCCAACAGGATACCATGGACCACATTACCTGGACCTACTTCTTCAGACGGCTGGTCATGAACCCAAGGTAAGTGACTACAGGGACCATCACATCCAACAGGATGCCATGGACTACATTACCTGGACCTATTTCTTCAGGCGGCTGGTCATGAACCCAAGGTAAGTGACTACAGGGACCATCACATACAACAAGATGCCATGGACTACATTACCTGGACCTACTTTTTCAGACGGCTGGTCATGAACCCAAGGTAAGTGACTACAGGGTCCATCACATCCAACAAGATGCCATGGACTACATTACCTGGACCTACTTCTTCAGACGGCTGGTCATGAACCCAAGGTAAGTGACTACAGGGTCCATCACATCCAACAGGATGCCATGGACTACATTACCTGGACCTACTTCTTCAGACGGCTGGTCATGAACCCAAGGTAAGTGACCACAGGGACCATCACATCCAAACAGGAGGCCATGGACTATATTACCTGGACCTACTTCTTCAGGCAGCTGGTCATGAACCCTAGGTAAGTGACTACAGGGTCCATCACATCCAACAGGATGCCATGGACTACATTACCTGGACCTACTTCTTCAGACGGCTGGTCATGAACCCAAGGTAAGTGACTACAGGGTCCATCACATCCAACAGGATGCCATGGACTACATTACCTGGACCTACTTCTTCAGACGGCTGGTCATGAACCCAAGGTAAGTGACAATAGGGACCATCACATCCAAACAAGATGCCATGGACTACATTACCTGGACATATTTCTTCAGAAGGCTGGTCATGAACCCAAGGTAAGTGACTACAGGGACCATCACATCCAACAGGGTGCCATAGACTACATTACCTGGACCTACTTCTTCAGACGGCTGGTCATGAATCCAAGGTAAGTGACAATAGGGACCATCACATCCAACAGGGTGCCATGGACTACATTACCTGGACCTACTTCTTCAGACTGCTGGTCATGAACCCAAGATAGTGACTACAGGGTCCATCACATCCAACAGGATGCCATGGACTACATTACCTGGACCTACTTCTTCAGACGGCTGGTCATGAACCCAAGGTAAGTGACAATAGGGACCATCACATCCAAACAGGATGCCATGGACTACATTACATGGACCTATTTCTTCAGACGGCTGGTCATGAACCCAAGGTAAGTGACTACAGAGTCCATCACATCCAACAGGATGCCATGGACTACATTACCTGGACCTACTTCTTCAGACGGCTGGTCATGAACCCAAGGTAAGTGACTACAGGGTCCATCACATCCAACAGGATGCCATGGACTACATTACCTGGACCTACTTCTTCAGACAGCTGGTCATGAACCCAAGGTAAGTGACTACAGAGTCCATCTGTAGTCATGACCATCACATCCAACAGGGTGCCATGGACTACATTACCTGGACCTACTTCTTCAGACGGCTGGTCATGAATCCAAGGTAAGTGACAATAGGGACCATCACATCCAACAGGATGCCATGGACTACATTACCTGGACCTATTTCTTCAGACAGCTGGTCATGAACCCAAGGTAAGTGACTACAGAGTCCATCGCATCCAACAGGATGCCATGGACTACAATACCTGGACCTATTTCTTCAGACGGCTGGTCATGAACCCAAGGTAAGTGACTACAGAGTCCATCACATCCAACAGGATGCCATGGACTACATTACCTGGACCTACTTCTTCAGACGGCTGGTCATGAACCCAAGGTAAGTGACTACAGGGTCCATCACATCCAACAGGATGCCATGGACTACATTACCTGGACCTATTTCTTCAGACGGCTGGTCATGAACCCAAGGTAAGTGACTACAGGGACCATCACATCCAACAGGGTGCCATGGACTACATTACCTGGACCTACTTCTTCAGACGGCTGGTCATGAACCCAAGGTAAGTGACCACAGGGACCATCACATCCAACAGGGTGCCATGGACTACATTACCTGGACCTATTTCTTCAGACGGCTGGTCATGAACCCAAGGTAAGTGACTACAGAGTCCATCACATCCAACAGGATGCCATGGACTACATTACCTGGACCTACTTCTTCAGACGGCTGGTCATGAACCCAAGGTAAGTGACAATAGGGACCATCACATCCAACAGGATGCCATGGACTACATTACCTGGACCTATTTCTTCAGACGGCTGGTCATGAACCCAAGGTAAGTGACTACAGGGACCATCACATCGAACAGGGTGCCATGGACTACATTACCTGGACCTACTTCTTCAGACGGCTGGTCATGAACCCAAGGTAAGTGACCACAGGGACCATCACATCCAACAGGATGCCATGGACTACATTACCTGGACCTACTTCTTCAGACGGCTGGTCATGAACCCAAGGTAAGTGACCACAGGGACCATCACATCCAACAGGATGCCATGGACTACATTACCTGGACCTACTTCTTCAGACGGCTGGTCATGAACCCAAGGTAAGTGACCACAGGGACCATCACATCCAACAGGATGCCATGGACTACATTACCTGGACCTACTTCTTCAGACGGCTGGTCATGAACCCAAGGTAAGTGACCACAGGGACCATCACATCCAACAAGGTGCCATGGACTACATTACCTGGACCTACTTCTTCAGACGGCTGGTCATGAACCCAAGGTAAGTGACAATAGGGACCATCACATCCAACAGGGTGCCATGGACTACATTACCTGGACCTACTTCTTCAGACGGCTGGTCATGAACCCAAGGTAAGTGACTACAGGGACCATCACATCCAACAGGGTGCCATGGACTACATTACCTGGACCTACTTCTTCAGGCGGCTGGTCATGAACCCAAGGTAAGTGACTACAGGGACCATCACATCCAAACAGGATGCCATGGACTACATTACCTGGACCTACTTCTTCAGGCGGCTGGTCATGAACCCAAGGTAAGTGACTACAGGGACCATCACATCCAAACAGGATGCCATGGACTACATTACCTGGACCTACTTCTTCAGAAGGCTGGTCATGAACCCAAGGTAAGTGACTACAGGGTCCATCACATCCAAACAGGATGCCATGGACTACATTACCTGGACCTACTTCTTCAGAAGGCTGGTCATGAACCCAAGGTAAGTGACTACAGGGACCATCACATCCAAACAGGATGCCATGGACTACATTACCTGGACCTACTTCTTCAGAAGGCTGGTCATGAACCCAAGGTAAGTGACTACAGGGTCCATCACATCCAAACAGGATGCCATGGACTACATTACCTGGACCTACTTCTTCAGACGGCTGGTCATGAACCCAAGGTAAGTGACCACAGGGTCCATCACATCCAAACAGGACACCATGGACTACATTACCTGGACCTACTTCTTCAGAAGGCTGGTCATGAACCCAAGGTAAGTAATTATTGAGCTCCTCTATGAAAGACATTTATCCAGACTGAAGTTTTTGTATGTATGTAGAAAAATATTGAGTTTTGATATTCTGATTGTAAACACCAAAAATATTAGCAAAATTAGGAATCTTTTGAACAAAAGTGTTGCTAAAGCAGAAAATATATTTTGTCAACATGTAGATCTAATCTGTTTGAAATGGGAAGAGAGATAACTCTAGTGTCCTCAATGAAGAAAAATAAAACTGCTTGCCTTGTCTAAGGGAGATTATTCTGTCACCCTTGAACCAAAAATAACATATTCAAGTTAACAAACATATCTAAACTCAAAGATTGCACCAAAAAAAAGTAATAATAACTATTGGTTCCTGGACAAGCTTCTTAATGTTCTGTTAAAAAAATTAATGTATGCTGTTATTGTAGGGATGAAGAAGTCTTTCTCTTTTTATATCCTGCTTAGTTTTAAAGTGCTAAACTAGTCTTTTCTGATCTGGACTTACTCTTTCTTCATTATTGCATATTAAAAAAAATTATGGTTGGCAAGGTTTGGAATAATTATTCGTCCATGGGCCAATGGCCCCTAATTTTTGCTCTGGACTACTAGAATTTTTTAAAGTTTGTAAAGAACCATATTGAAGGGATGCTTAAATTTAGTTGTGGGCTCAAAAGCCAAAAAAATCAAAGTTATAACCCATGTTGGTCATATTTACAAGGTCTATTCTTGGCAGACCCATAACTTCAGGTTTTAATGCTGGTGTTGAGTAATAGTTCTGCATCAGCTTAAACAAACTCTCTATTTTCTATCAGATGTATAATAGTTTGAAGCTATTAAAGAATTATCTTTTTAGATTAGCAATTATATACAACTTCCCTTTTGTCCCTGCCACCACACGGAGCGGGGACATAAAAATTCCGGTTGTCCGTCCATTACACTTTTTCATAACAGTTTTCTCAGCAACTGATAATCATATAGGCTTTCGATATTTGGTATGCAGCTTCAGATAGGGGTCTGATTTGCAGGGATGCTTTTTCAGATCTGTCGCTCATCTACTTCCTGTTAAATGAGCGGACTTAGATTTTTCCCGCTCAGTGAACAGGGGACCTAGAATCTGTTCTTGTTTAGATTAGCAATAACATACAACCTTGTACATGTACACATGTACTGGCTTACTATTAAAGAGCCTGGGTCCTGCTGATTAAATTCTATTTCCTTTCGTGGCTATAATCAAAAGAACTCTCCTAAAACAAACAGAATGATTCAGAATTAATTTACCAACTACAGCCAAATCTGTCTCTTTGTTGGCAACCCTATGCATCAGCCTCAAAGATTTAATTATATATTTATAATGATTAATTATGAAAATTCTAGAACTGCTCTGAGCTGTTGACCGAGCTACTGGTCTTCAACAGAGTGTTGTAGAAATATAATGATTTATACAAAAATTCTAGAAACTGGTCAGAATGATGTTGAAATATAATTTTTAATACTGACACCATTTAATTTATAATGGTAAAAAAACTGATAATAAATTATGGATTATGAATTTTGGAAAGTTCCTTGACAATTTAACAATGATAAGTTATCCTAGTACAAATATTTTATGTAATTATATGTTGAGAATCTTAGTAAAAGACCAACAAAATTTATATGAAGGAGCATTTGGTTGGAGAACATCATATTTACAAACATGAGTTGAACATCAAACCTTAGAACAACAAATGTATGGCCTAACCTTTAGCTATGGAGTAAACTAAGTCAAAGGCGGATCTAGGAAGGTGTACCGGGCCCATGTCTACCTGTTTGACAAAAAAATTGGTTAGGAACTGTATGAAACAAAAGGTCCCAGGTTTTTTATAATTGTGCGCCCCCCTGTTTGAAAATTTCTGGATCTACCACAGTTAGTAATAACTGCCCAGTATGGAATTGTTACAGATACATTGAGTGTGTAAACATTTGTGCACTACCTATTTGGTTATGTTTTACTGAAGACTATGCGTAATGCATTTTGCCATGATACAAAATAAATGTACAAATGCCTTTTTAGGAAGATTCTTGACTGCTTTGTCAACTTCTCACACTCATACTAGATCTGTATATAATGTCTATGGCTTTGCCATAAATTTGTTTTTATGTCATTATTTCTTTTACTATAACAAGATGTTGCTGTTATTGTATATTTTATTAGGTATTACTAGAAAGAGCTTATAGTATAATTTAATCTTTACATGTATGATATACTTTATCTACAAGATGTGAACATTTTATGGTCACTGTGACCTAAATAACTGACCTAGATTGTATTGATGATTGAATTTTATAGTGGTAAAATGTTCTTAATTTATTATACTCTAGTTTATACAAAGGTTTTTAAGGCAAACTAGGTTGGCATTTTTCTTCTTTTTTTTTCAAATTGTCTATATTAACTATCCTGGTCTTGAAAAATATTTGGAGCTTTGAAATGATAACAAAGTGTTACGTAATATAAAGTTTTGGTTAAAATATTTGGGAAGGGTCATTCTGATATGTTATGCATGTAACTGTATTATAATTGTAAGTATCAAAGGCATCCAGCAAAAAATTTTTTGATGCAGAGGGTCCTAGAAGTTTTTAAATTGATTTTTTTCTTTTCTAGATCTGCAACTAAATTATAGTCAAATAAAACATGCTCAAACTGAACATGTGCTGGTAGTTACATGGTTTTGAAATGCTCATAATTTGTGTTAGTTTGATTTTGCGGTTAGACTTCCGCTCTATCTTAGAAGTACATGTCCAGGAGTGCTATGCAAACATGGCATAATATTCATCAAAAGACCGCTGGGTTTGTTTTAGTCTTTGTTCTTCCATTATCTGGCAATCTTTGGTGATGTTTGCTTCCATTGATTAGCTAAACAATAGAAGCCTGGTCAATACTCTTCTGATGATGTCAGAGACTTTATTAATAATGGCCTTAACTGGATGATATTCCTTCAGAGACTTCAGTAAAAGCTATGCTATACCTGATGCTTTAGTATTGGGGCTATGATGTCTGAGTCAGAAAAGCTATTTAGTAATATACCAGCTTGCTGAACAGAAATCAGGTCTTTAAGTCTTTCTGGATTGCTGTAATTACATGTAATTGGTTTGTATTCCTTTAAAGACTTCAATAAAAGCTATGCTATACTTCATGCTTTGGTATTGGGGCTATGGTGTCTGAGTCAGAAAAGCTATTTAGTAATGTACCAGCTTGCTGAACAGAAATCAGGTCTTTAAGTCTTTCTAGATTGCTGTAAAAAGTTGGTTGGTAGTTTTACTTTCTTGAAATCTTGGAAGTTTTATCTTCTGACAATTTTCATGATTTTTGTTTCCAATAGATGTGACTTGTTGACATTTCTGCTGCATCATGGACTTCTTGCTTTGGTATTTTGTATATTTATCTTTATTACTGTAAATTTACTTATTTCCGTGAGGTATTTATTTTCACAGATTTTGCGGTCAAGCATTTTACACGAAATTAAATCCCAGCAAAATGAAATTTAAAATTGTATGAAATGAATAGAATAATAAGTAGTATTTGTGAACTTAAGAATCTGCAAACTTGGGTAAAATTGTAAAATTGTGAAAATAAGTATGTTTACAGTCATGACAGTATATAAAAAGATGTCACCTAATCATAAACAACATACATCATTGAATGGGACATGTTAAATTGACCATATGTAATTTACATGTCTGATTTAGGCTGCTTCTGTATTGTTGGTCTTCATATGTTGTACCATACCATCAGTACGCTATTGTCAGTGATATTAGAAGGCTGTACATCTCACCCAAACATTGAATATAAATTGTGATGACTTTTGATAAAAGATAATTGGCCTACAATGATCATCAATCATCTTTATATCTATGGTTATTATTTAAATTTTTGACAAGTGTGAGAAAAGTAAAAGTTTGGAGTACCTTATATGACCTTATTATAATAATGTTTCAGTAACAATATGAGAATATGAAAGTAATTTTGTAACACCAACCTAAGATATAATAAAGAGATGTTAAGCATCTGGAATACAGCTTCCTCCCTGTAATCCCAATATACTGGGGCAGAACAATATCAGTTTGTCATGTCCTTTTTATACCCCGCCACATGAAGTGGCAGGGTATTATGTTATACCCTCAGTTTTTTCAGTGTCTGTCCGTCCGTCTGTCTGTCCCCCGAAGGTTTCCGAGCAATAACTTGAAAACTTGTCAAAGGATTTGAATGATATTTTGCACAGCTGTGAAGTACAATAAAATACAGGTCAAGTTTGATTTCCAGCATGATCCAAAAAATAGTTTTTGAGATAAGCCACTTTGAAAAATCAAATTTCATGAAATTTTGAGTTTCCGACCAATAACTTGAAAACGTGTCAATGGATTCAAATGATATTTTGCACAGCTATTGAGTACAATAAAATACAGGTCAAGTTCAATTTCCAGTGTGATCAGAAAAATAGTTTTAGAGATATGCCACTTTCAAAAATCAAATTTCATGAAATTTTGAGTTTCCAACTGATAACTTGAAAATACATCAAGGGATTTGAATGATATTTTGCACAGCTGTTTAGTACAATTAAATCTGAAACATAGTTGCTTTTGATATTATATTGTGGTGGGGTATCATTTAATGTCCCATTACATGCCCTAGTTTTATTAAGATATGATTGAAAAGTTGTTGTGACAATGCACCCCCTTAATAGCTATATAAAGTCGAAAGAATTTGTTTCCAAATATGAACTGATTAATTCAGCCTGTCTGGTTGATGAACAGTAAAGATTTTGGTAAAACTAATAATCTGAACTGATCTGAAGCAAAGTTAAAGTTACGAGAGTTAATATTTTGTTGTTACCGTATGCTAGGAAATTTATTCTGTCTATTTGGTTTGTTATGTTTGAAAAACCTGATTACCAGTATATATTTTTTTTGCCCAATGCTTCTTTTGTAACTTTCAAGTACATGTTAACATCACCTTCAACTTTTCAAGATGTAAAGCACAATTTACTGATCTAGATTAATGGCTGCTGGTTGCTTTCCATTGCAGATTAAAATATAATCCTTTTATTCATGCTGTGTCAAATACATTTATATCACATGCCAAAAGTCAAGATTCCTTTTTTTGGCAGGATTTCACGGAGTGTTAAATCCAGTTTAGAAAGGGGCAGCACAGGTGGACAAGGAATAATTTTTTGTAACACAGTTTTCTCAGCAACTACTTGTCATAGCCACTTGATATTTTGTATACAGCATCAGGTTGAGTTCTAATAGCATGGCATTCAATTTCAGGCATGTTGCTCACCTACTTCCTGTTAAATGAATCTGACCATTTGACAGATAATTGAAGCCATATTTTATGGGGTTTCTGCTATATCTTTCGTATACTAGTTGTCGTATTTGCATTATCATTTTTGCTGTTTTGAAAATACAACAAAGACTCCATAAATGTATTATAGATTTATTGATAAATTAGTGATATGACAATAAAACAATGCATGATTATTTCAATAAATAAATACATGTAAAATAAATAAATACAGCTACATATCTATGGCATGTTTTATAGGGACAAAATACTTGATAAGTAAGAGACACAATTTTAATATGCTGCCAAGCTAAAGTAAAAGTATTCAGTTTTGGTTAATACTGACTTAATGGATGTTTGTTTAATTCAATGTGCATATTTGAAAAAGTTTTGAAGGAACCAAATAATAATTAAATTTAACACTTACCGAAAAAAATGTAATTTTCTCTTCCTGAACTTTCAAATTATAAGTTTTAAGTACCACTTTTTATAAGAACCATGCAAAAAGCGATTCATGGGTGGAAAGCCTACACCACTTTATCTTTGATATGTTACTCTTACTAGCACCCTGATTCGATATTTTGTACTCTTTTTCCAAACAAGCGTTGGTCCTGAGAGAAAAAAAATATATAGAAATATATAGATCGCATTGGAAATTTGTAAGAAAGGGAGATAACTCTTAAAACTGTCAATAATTTCAATAGAAACCATTGTAACAAAATGGCAAGATTTCTCCAAGGACCAGACAGTTATGAGAAAATTGTTATTCAATTCTTATTTTGTATACTTTGAACTATCTTTTGTTAAAAATAAACCACTGTAGCCTTTTTATCGATGTATCACTTTTCTTCAATTTAGCATGATTCTTAGGTGGAGTACTACTTAACCCTTCAGTTGTATTTGGGTTTGTAAAATAAGAAAATTTAAACATTGAAGAACAAAAATCTTCCAATTACTTTATATCTACAAACTGTAATTATATTTACAAACATTATGGAATTCATCATATGGAAAGCATCTTTAACAAGAGACATGTAACAACTAACAACAACTCACAGGCCATTTATATTGGCCAAAACACATTAAAAATTCTGACATTGATATGATAATGGTGAAGCTTGGAAATGGTTTGAAACATTGAATACACATAATACATGTAATAGGTAAGAAAGAATAGAAAACAGATAGAGCTTAAAAGGTCTTTCATGATACTGAATTACCAATTTTGACTAACAATTGATCAATTGCAAACAAGAAAACAGAACTATATGGAAAGCTTTAAACAACACTCAAAATACAGTGGAAGAAATTATGGGAGGCAATGGGTGATATCTACAATGGATTTGGAAATACTATTGAAGAAAGTATGGAAAGCACTACAAGACATAAGAAATACTATGAAAGCTATGAACTACATACATGTTGATGCAGCTCCATATAACATGAAGATTATGATTAACAGATGATTATATTGCACATTAATAGAGTGTCCTGAATTTGGCACGTTATCACAGTCTTAGTCACAAGTTCTCTCTTGTGTGGGTATAATAGTAATTGCACAAAGTCACAACCTTCTTATATCATTACTGCTTTGGGACATCATGCTTTACTCATTTCTGCCTGCTGTAGGCCAAAAAAGTGTTCAGAGCAAAATGAATCTGTTAAATTAAATGAATTAAAAAAAGAATTATCATAGCTTGGTTTTTAGCTTTTTAATTTAGACAAGAAAGAAAAAAGAACAAAATTCTAAGATTTAAGAACTCTTTTGAAAAACTTTGCCAAAATTATGAAAATTGCATAATTTTTTTTTTTTTTTAAAGTTTACCAAATTTTGTATCATAATTCAATATTTAACATGTCCCAATGCAGTAACGAAACACATTTCTTGGTGTACTCTCCAGCACAGTAAGATATTTCTCCTTAAGAAAAGTACACATTATCATAGTAACTGACAATAAAATCATACTATCTTTATGAAGTGTCTATTTGATGCACTTTGTATTTTCGCTGAGTTAATTATGTAAATGTTTGTCACATTGATGAAATGTTTGACTCTAGCTCATCTAAATGGTTTATTGCACTAAAACACAAGTCATAAAGGCACTATATAGCCGAGTTGATTATTGACAAAACATATGTTTATCATTCTCTGGCACGAGTCTTCATCATAACAGTACTATCTTCCTCATACCACAATCTTATGTTTGTTTTACACCTTCTGTCCAAATCCCTTCAATGTTTTGAAAGACAACATCAATTCTGCCATTTCTTAGTCTCGAGATCCATGTATTTGATTAAAGAAGGATTTCTTCTGGATATTTTAAGCTTTTCACTACAATGTAGCAATGTTTTGACTGACTTCATGTAAGCTTTCTATCCAAATGATTGAATGTTTGACTTCAGTCCAAATGATTGTAGCACTATAACTACACATCCATATAGTTATAACAATGTTCTGACCGACTCTGTCTAAATTCTGTACTATTTCTATAAGCTGGGTTCTGTACTTCCATAAATCTGTTCTTATTGTCCCGTCTCCTACGTTCCTTGTACCACTTAACGGCAAGGAGGATGAGTAGAATAACTAGGATGAGACTGAGGGTTCCAATCACACCTCCAACTATCTCAGCTGAAAGGAGACATAAAACATCATTTGAAAAATTAGTTTCAGTTTAATTATTTTATTAATACACTTTACAAGGATACACTACATGTTGTTTGTGGATGATTTTTGATTGCCACAGTTTCCCATTTATTGATTTAGATATTTTCAAACAGGAGGGCGCCCAATTAAAAAACTTCAGGGACCTCATGTTTTATACAGTTCCTAAGAAATTTTATATGTCAAACGGGAGGGCCCACGCCCGTTCTAAATCACCCTTTGCCATGGTAACAAAAATATGGTTGTGTTGCTCAGCTTGATCATACATTTTAAATTTTTGATTTATTGATAAAGCCCTGGAGTTTATTTATGGATTACAAACAAAGAGGATTCTGAAACCCTGAAATCTGTCAATGTTTATATTTAGTATCTGACATCTCTAGACAGAAGCTGAGGGCCCTGTGTATTATAGAACACCTGCAGAATTACATCATTTATTGATTTCTATTGTCAGGAAAACTTTTTATTTGAAAATTATACCAGGACAAAGGTATGAGAGACTAAAATGTTGTTAGTTTATCTTGCAGCTTTGTCAGTGTGGCTGTCAATAACAATATTGCATTGATGGGATTAATTGCAAATTAATTGAAGTTAGTCAGAACAAATTTTGAAAATTAGATCAATTTTATCAATTCCTGTAGTAAAAAATCAACTTTGATAATGAATCTTAAAGGTAATTTGATCAAATTATAAATGGATTGGCATCAGGCTGAAAACAGGGCTATGGTTTTTACAGCATCAATGATTTCAGAATGAGGCAAATAAAATATTGATTTCTATGACTAATTTTATGATTTTTCACCTGAAAAAATATTGAAATGCTGATAAAAGCTAAGTTCTATCAATTTATCAAGATCAGGAATAGGGGATTAATTAAACAGAGTATTTCTACCAATAGATGTTTAATGTTGATTGAAGATTCAGTGAAATTTAAGACTCTCAAACATGGACGAGTTTCAGTGAAGACTCTGAAACAACGATATGACAATAAAAATTGATTTGGGATGCTATTAATTTTAAAACAATAATACACTAAAACTTTTATAGGTTAACATAACAAGACAGGTTGCTTACCATGGGGTATGAGGTAGGGGGTACATCACTCCGTTAGTATGGATTCTATGTAGCTAAAACTTACCAAAAGGGAGTTTTTTGATAGGATCATCTGTATATTCTTCAGGGTTGACTTTGAGTGGTATTGTTTGTGCAAGAGTTGTAGTTCTTGGTTTAGATGTAGTGGGTGACTTTGTGGTTGTAGTAATAGGAGGGTAGGCTGAAAAAAAAATGATGAAAATGATATAGAACAATAAAAAAAAAATATTTGCAACATATTTAATTAACTTAAATAATATATAGAGTACCAGGTGCAACATCAAAAGACTGTCAAACATTTTCTCCTGACAAAGTTTCAGGTTATTCCTGTATCATATTTTTGCATCATTGTTAGTCCTTGTATTTGAGTCTGACACATGAATGAGCTCACACTCCTGCATGACACAGCCGTCTTGACACCACTGTATCACCTTTCACCCTTCTGCTCCCTATTGCATGTTTGTCACTAGTTATAGCTTCAGAATCTGGGATCAATTACATTCAAAATGTTGTTTTTCGTGGATCAATTTTATTGTTGAAAATGATGGCAATTGTGGTTTTATTTTATATTTTGTCATAACAATAAAATGAATATCAATTTCTTAAGCCATAGAAAGAACTAGGTAAAAACAAAACCTCTTCAGTTTTTGTTTTGATTTTGAAAGGTTTTTTTTTCTTTATTTTTATAATATTTGCAATCTTATATGCATTTTTTCTATCCCTTAACCATTTAGTGTAGATAAAAGGAAACTATATAAAGTTACCTTCAAAATAAAGCCAGAATCCTTTATGGTTACTGATACCATTGGTATTAAGCTGTACCAGTAACTCGTTAGATGACATGACGAGTGGCTCATTCCACCGCCTGCCACACAATGTCACACTCCTCCTGCCATCTTTGGCGTACATCCAGTCCAGACACCCGTAACTGCCATTACTTTCAAGATCCATGTCAATGACGTGAAGCTTGATTGTCTGGTAGAGTTCAACTCGGATGTTGGTTATACAATGATGGTTGAAGCCATAATTATTAGGGTAGTTGGGGGTTTTGATGTATCCTCGCTGGTCTGTTATAAGAGGGGCATCACAAATGTTGTAGACTTCCTGAGCTGTTAATAGAGAAAATTAAGAAATTAAGATCAAATAAGTGGAAAGCTTCCCTTCAAAATTAGGAAATGGAAACTGAATAACATTTTTCTTTGCATCAATCGGTCATTATCTGTCTCTTTATTTCAGCCATACAAACTATAATTGTTTTCATAATAGTGACATGTTCAGTTGTTAAGATAGTACTTGTACTTGGAAATTCTTTTGTTTACATGAGAAGGTCCCAGGTGTACTAAGACTAGATCTTGTCCTCAGATCAACTTAAACTTATCTGTTATCTTATTTATCATTCTCTCTCGTTTCTTTATTTAGAAAATTAAAAGACTTTTTTCATCTAAAAAGTCTCGCTTATGTTAATTTCATGGTCCATATCACTTTTAACTATAATTCATACTATTTAAGTATCTTTCAGCCATGCATCAGGTGTGCCCTTTTATAATCCAGAGTATTCAGTTTAAATAACAAAGCTGCACATTTTAATGCATCAGGATCTTTAATCAAATTAGGTCATATTATGAATACCAAACAAGGAGTCTACATCTGCCACACGACCATAGTGAAAAGGACATCTGCCTCCCGACCTCAGAGAGACAGATGCAAGTTTGATTTGTCGTCTGCTCTTAAAAGTTTTGGAGGGAAAAAAGATATTTTGATCTTTTAATACACAAAATTTTCATAGTTAGAAACCTATTGAATGTTGCATCTGCATGAGCTTAAAGATTTTGTTCCAATTTTATACAGTTTACATCAATAAATATCAATAGTTGTATAAAAAGGTGTTTGTTTAGTAGAATTTAAGCCAGAAAATATATAAATAAAACATTATGATGTAACATGTGGTATTTGGATGTTTTCCTATTAATATTCAATATTTAGTACTTGATGTAAAGCTATTTATATTCTAGATTTAGATACAACACAAATATTTTAGTCTTATTAACAATTTCCCCATATTTGATACATTTTACCTTTTCCTTTTCTGTGTTATGATTATGATGCCAGATAATTTTTTAAACCTTTTTTATTTTTTCAATTAACCATTTAATAAACATGTCATCACTGAACCAGCAGGGGCATATGTGTCCCTTTGGGTATTGTTCTATTTTAAGCATCTTGCTTTAGTAATAAATACCCTGTGGAGTTAATGTAATATTTTCTAGATTGATGTTGATTTTTTACCTGAATCTAAGGTACCGATGGTTTGTTGATACGACCCATTAATTCTATTGATCTGATTTCTTTGTACATTATTTATGAGGTTTTGATCATCTTTTTTCTGTAATCTTCTGTTTTTATTGAGAATGACTAATTGGCAAGTAACACTGTGTTTAGTAAGAAGTCAATTCAGGTCATGCAATGGGTTTTGTTTTGTCTAGTATCTCTAGCCCTTAAACTATTCATCATTGACCCATCAGGATCCAGCAGAGATGGGGTTTTTGAACTGAAAAAATACAGTTTAAGTCGAACTTTATCCGTCCCTGTGAATCAAGAATAGTTTATACAGTGGTATATGTAGTTCCCTGTCTGACCCCTATTTTAGTGTTCAATGCACCCCTTGTTGAAAAGTTCCTTTAAACAAGTCCCCTCTCCACCTACCCCTAGTAAATAGTAGATAGTAGATAGTATTCCCCCTCCCCCATTAACTTTATCAGGAGACATTACATACCTGGGACACATTCATAGTCTATCTGGTAATAAGTGCTGGCCTTATTACATTCTGGAACTAAATCATTATTTATTGGAATGGGAATGGCACATGTTGGATTTCCTACACAGGAATGTTGAGCATGATCTTCGTAGATACAGTCCCCGATCTGGTACCCACACGATCCTCGAGCGTTAAAGCCGTAGAAAGATTTCTTAATCCGCACCATATATCCAGTGCCACAGTTTATGTTGAAGTTGGTTTGTGAAGGTGGTAAGCAGGAATGCACTGAGCGTGTGCCTCCTGAAAAAAATTAAGATAAACTTTAGATTCTGTTTACTGTAAATAGAGCACAGAAATATTCTCTTATAGAAAAAAATATGGAATACAATGGTTGTGAATTTTGATTTACTGATCAACACATTTAACAAATTTGGATGTAAACTGTTAGAACTGTCCTTAAATTCCTTGGCTAGTTTGAAATTAAGTAAAGTTAGCAGTGTTGTGGAAGTTATGCCCCTTTTTCCCATTAAAATCTTAGGCCCAGGTGGGGGACATAAACTTAATATATTTTAATATTTGATTTTAAGAAGAAATTTGTTTATTATATCTTTACAAGGTTCAGTAATTAGAATGGTCATGATATTTTAAAATCTTACAAAACACTGGTTGATTTAATGGCACTTTCCAGTCAAAATAGTTAAATTGTCTGGGGATTTCTAAGCACTTTCAAATGATGTACTAATCTAGTTAGATTTCTTGATATTGAAATATGAAGAGAAAGAAAATGAAATTAACTTTCAGCAGATGTAATTCTAAGATAAGATAATTCATGGTTATTAGGGGCAATATTTCACTCTGAAGATTTCACTGATACTATAGAGAAAATAATTTTAAGATTAAGCTCATTGTTCTGTGCTATATAGAAAAATAATTTTACATTGTTGATTTCAATTTAGAAAATATGATGCCTGCCCTTTGAATACAAGTGTCAAGTTTTGAAACAAAATTGCTTTAATAGGGTTAACATTGATAATAATCTGTAAAAATAATTGTCCTAAGGACTCAACAGTATATCAAAAATGAAAATGGGACATTGGATATTAACTATCCAAAAGGCTTTGTAATGTAAATTCAATGTGCATGAGAAAATATAGCAAAATTTTAAAAACAGAACATTTCTTTTTTTATGAGAGAATTTCAGAATCAATTTGGAATTAAGACTCTTTTTTGCTATCATGATTTGGATGTTCCCTTACAGTTCTATTACCCATTCTCTGATCTTCATATAGTTTTGTCAACCCAGCATGATGAAGTGTTATTGTGCACTTATCAACCCATAAAATATGTCTAAATTTGAACCATATACAATTGACAAAAATTCAAATTATAACCCAGTATCAGTTAGAACTATCAGGCAATGTTAGCCTTTTGTCAAACCCTGAGAACACTGTTGTCTGTAGAAATTTTCCCAGGACTCTATAACAGGGTGATATGGTCCCTTATTGACCAGTCAATAGTTGATAAAGGTCCATATCATCTGATACACTTGTTATTAATGATAGATTCATTCAGCAGAAAGATATTAAACTGATATGGTCAGGTCTCTAATACATAACATGTAGAAATATTAATTATTTAAATGACTTTGAAACATTCGAGATATGTTTGTGTGAACAATAGAGTCGTGGGATTGATAGTCTTATGAAAAAACATATTTTCTTTTTAAATTTTAGACCCCTTTCAATTATTTTATATTAATTTAATTATACTTAATAAAATATGCAAAGAATTTAATAAAATTTAACCACAAAATTTAATCAACCAAAATACTATAAAAGTATCAACATTTTTGTGGCAGATTTCATTGTTTTATAAATAGGTGCATATAATTGTTATATTGAACAGATGTGACAATATTATTGTTTATATACAAATTAGATCCTTTAGAAACCATACAATAATTAAACTGACATAACCCCCATACCCCTTGACAAAGTTACTGAGAATAGATTTGAATAAAATGGTTTTCCAATAAAAATTAAAAAAATCACCAAAAAACGTGTTTATCAGTAATGAAAATTTGTTAAGCTTATACATGTATAAAGAAAAAAAATGATATTATTGCAATTGTAAGAAAATCACCATTTCAACTGCATTTTTTTTCTTTTTTTCAAACTTCGATCAGTTCAAATATGCCATTTGAAAATGTTAGTATTTTAGATAAAAAGATATAAAACATACCTCTAACACCAATTATAACAATATGAGCAATAAAAGCCACAATCCAGGTCCTGAGTTCCAGCATCATCTCCAAATTATTCTCCTGTCTTCATAATAGTCACTTAATCTGTAAAAAGTTCAAAATTCAGCACATCAGTAGTAATGTCACAAAAAGTTGTAAATACTGATGCAAATGATGCCAATGTAGTAAAGTTAATAATAGTTGTAGAGTTGTAGTAGTAAGCTGTCAAACAATCAGGGTTTAATTATTCACTGATAGTAGACGGTTCTCTATGCTCCACTCTACAAACAATCTGAGTATAGTACTATGAAAGCTGTTCTACTCTCACTGTCATACAAGATAATGAACTGTTTATCTCCAGACTTCCATCAAAACACCTGGTCAATTTTCTGCAATAATCTACCTTTAATTCCCCAAACTCTGATTGGCTAATTAACACATCAAAAGAATTTCAGTGGTCATGTGTGACCAAAGGGGGCGGAGCTTAGAACTTAAATTGTCTTTTTCACCTTTTAATTATAAACTTTTTAACAATAGAAGTTTCAAATGTTAGGAATAGCTTTAGGATTATTTCCACCTGTCTTAAAGTGTAGGAATTAAATTATTTCAAGTCCTCTAGTTTCTTTTGAAGTGAATTTGTCTGTTGCATTTTAGATTAGAATTTATAGCCCAATATTTAAACAGTTATGAAAATTAAACCCCCAAATTTAATCTGGTGACCACATGACCTTCTATTAGACAACAATAGTCTCTCACACCTGAATGCAGAGCGGCGCGTGGATGTTCAATGCTGGCTTTGTTGTCCCACATGTCGTTAGATACTATCGCCAGCCAATCACAGGCCAGGATTCTATTGAACAAAAGGTCTGGCGTGTGTATCCCCTACACCCGGCACACGACTCCGACCTTAATGTTTATCTTTTGATATCAGATCAGGGTAGATTGTTTATCTCATCATAAGGCTGTTCGCACCTCTAAGAGTTTAATTAAAGTAGCGGTAGTTTTTAGAAGTTTTGCTCCACATCTGCCCCCCTTTTAACCAACAGTTGGTACTTTTATGTAGAAGTATTTCTTGTGGTTAATTTGTGATCAGAAATGCATGAAATAATTTCATAGTAAATTGTTCACTCAATTGTAAAATATAATAAGTTTTTAATGTGAGGTATTGATCTTATAACAGCTTGTACCACAAACAATAAACATAACATCAAATATTCATAGGTTATCAGAACGATATAGAGTAATACTTAATCAGTTAGTCCAAACAACCAGAAGCTCTTTTTGTGATTTACCTCTTAGGGTAAAAAGAACAAAATATGGCCAATAGAAAAAAAAAGTTGAAATTGAATAAATTTTTTAACTTGGATAGATTGTAAAACTGATTCAGATATTGATTATTGACACAATAAAATGATAATCTAGAAATAATGAAACAAAAATATTATTGTTCTATGATAAGACATTTAAGTTATCAACTATAAATAAAAGGTAAAACCATCAAATCACCTAACAAACATTGATAAATGAAAATAGATTAAGTATAGAATTATCTTTTTAGTTTTGTTGTAATGTTCAATGTGATTATTATATAATTTTTTTGGGGAGGGGAGTGTTCATCATTTATAATCTGGGGTCCATTCCTATAATGAACAAGTAGATTTTGGGGTCGACCTTTCAGGGTTTCCAATTGGCAATGCTCAATAACCAGGGACAGATATTTTTTAAAATGGACTAAAATGGGCAAAATTTTTGTTAAAACAAAAATGAACTATAGAGTTTTGTTAAATAGGTCAAAAGATCTGAAACAGTGTCTTTATAGGAATATTGCTTAATGTGACCAGTTCCATGTTTCTACAACGATATATCCAGATGAGTATCGTTATCATTTGTGGTAATTATGATGACCACTATCAGTAATAATATTTACTGTATATCACACCTGAAGTAGGTAAACACTCAGGTGTTAATTCACCTATTTATCTATTGACAATATATTTACTGAGATTTATAAAGAACTACTCAGTCTAAACCAATAAACGAAATAGATTAATGGTCTGGTTCTAGCTACAATAGGCACAATATTACATGTATATGGCAAATGCATTAGATAGCAATTGTAAAAGAAAAACAGATTAACATGTATTTGTTCACAGTTTACAGGATAAACCATTTACTGGGATGATTAATGAAATCTTATAAAGTAAACAGTGGCTTCCTGTCTAATAATCACCTGTTAACGAGAATATCACACCTGTATAGGTAAATTATTACTTATATATTGACAGGTAATGATAATTGACAGTAATATTGATACTTATTGTCACATCTCAGGAAAGCCTTGACTTTTATTGGTCAACTATTAGGAAGAGCTTAATAATATCCTGCAGGTATTTACAGTATTATTGCAGCTCTGTTTCAAGTGCATTTTTGTTCTGCATTTCTGCACAATTCCAAATTTTACACTAGTCCTATTCATTATATTGAATAAAAAAATAAGGTAAATAGTTGCAAATTGATTTCCTTAGTTTAATTTATATAATTCAACACTTATTTTGTACCAGTGATTAAAAGGGAGAAGATTTGTTGGTGCCATCTGTTGCCTTTGTCCACATGGTCCAGGTAACCCTTTGATATGATCTAGTCTGGTCCTACACCTGTCACAGTTTATGGACATATGTTACACCTGTTTGTTAATTACAGGTGCTCAAAGATTAATTGACAATACACAATTGTTTTAATACCTTATCAATTATGTGGTATGTAATTGAGATCATCAAACAAAGGTTTACTTAATACAATTTTTCATATCTTCCTTTCTTTCATAAGTTACATTTACATGTAAATTAGAAATACAAATCTAAGTACCAAACATTCAAAAAATGATTTGTTTTTACTGACCTTAGGATAAAAATGATAATAGAAATATATTAATTTGAAAATGTGATAAAGAATATTGTAAAATAAAATAATAAACAAAACAGTTTAATACTAAATGTAACTTCAATTGTGTAGCAAAAAAATAACATGAAAAGGTTTGTCCATTTAGCTGCGCTAATGTATTAAATTAAAACAATAGAATATTTGATCTTATAACTGGCTCATTTAGATCTATTTTGACTGGACAGATGGACAGATGTAATGGGTTTTACAGGATAATGGACACTTCACCCTGGTCAACTTAACTCAAGTATGGACACAAGACCATATAATTACAATAAGGGCAAACTTCAAAATGATGTCTTAATATTTATTCCAGGATGGAAATTAAGCTTTAGATCCTACTGTTTCCAAGTTGTAAATTGTTAATAAACAAAGAGCTGTTTCAAAGTTTCAGACTTTTTGAAATTCGACGGACCTGCCGGGCGGCGTGCAAAAATAAGCAAGGACCGGCAGAAAAAAACAAAAAGTCGATCCGACGTCCAGCTTAAAAATATTTTCGTGTTTACATTTTACTGGAAATAAGTTGCGAGAAAATAATTTTTTTAATGAAAACGGTCAAAATATTTCGGAAAATTCCATCTTTGTTTCTATTTAGAATCCCCTTTCCTTTTCGGGTTATCAACATGATAGCTGGATTGAAGTATTTCGATGGGGCAAAGCCTGGGAAAACTACGTATATAATTATTATTTCTTAGTCAAAAAGTTGGGTCCGGCAAAGATTTTCAGGGTCCAGCAAAGATTTTGGTAGTGCAGGACCTATGTCTAGCAGCTTAGAATTTTTTTTTCAAAAAGTCTGAAGTTTTATATGAATAAAAATTGTTTGTGCATAAAAATATTGCTTCTTACTTCTTAGGTATTTTTTGTCAAATATTTGTGCACAACTCCTAGATTTTCTTCCAAGTGCTATGTATCATGACTGCATCCTCTTTCCAAAAAAATGGAAGCATATTTTATTTATTGTTACTGCATTATTTGTTTGTTCTGGTGATTTATTATTGTTGCATTTGTATGCAAGTCTGTATTGAAACCCAAACCCTTTCCTGGGTTCTATTTTATAGAGTGAACTTTAGCTTATGATGCAGGTGAGCCCACTGTGATAATTTGCATTGGATAACATTAGCGCATGAATTGAAAAAGCTCCTTGGAACCTAAAAAAAATGCAGTAATTTAGTCCAGACCAGGTTTTACTAACTGTCCAGTTTACCATGGGTCAGTGACAACTTTTTTCATCAACAATCCATCAATCATTGTAATGCCACGTGGCTATCATTCAACACCAGTGGCTCCACATGGCTGATGATAAAAGAGGAGAATTTTATACCTGACCCCTCCACAATGCTAATGATAAAAGGAAAAATTTAATACCTCACTGGACGCACTTGAACTTGAAAGTCAAAACATAAAGCTAGATAATAGAGCTCAGATATTGATAAAACCTGGATATAATTGATAACCAGAGCTTCAAAGTAAAAACATAAACACCCATATTGATAGAGTTTTGTTCAGTTTATGTTTTGTAAACAATAAATGAATGGGTTAAAATAGGTACAAACTAGCTATATTAAAAAGGTTCATTGATTTCATATTCAGAACCAAGTGTCCAGAAAAAATCAAAGCCGGAGGATGTTAAATATTGTCAGAGATTTAAACATCAAATCCATTGATTTTACAGAAATTTTCAACTGATGACTATTTCATTAAATAAAGCTCTGAGCCTGATCAATATTTGATGTTGGTATCATATTATTGACAGGATTTTGACAGAGATTTGCCACATTTTAAATTAAATTCTGAGTATTAGTGTTAAGGAGTGTAAATTGTGGCACTTGTCTTAATTTGTTTTAAATGATGTAGCTGTAAATTATAGTGATTTCATTCAGGTTTTGACACTCTCTTTAATTTGTAATGATGCTGTATTGTGAATCATTTTCATTAGAAAAAAAATTAGCCAGACCATGTTTGATTTCTGGAAGGGTTTTGCATTCCTTGTTCCTGATGCTGACTTGTAAAAAAAGTATAGAAACTCTCAGAACAAGCCTGATTCTTATGTCCTTCAAAGGAATTATCCTGTAAACCATCTTATTTATGTGAGCAATTTATATTCACAGATTTTGTGAGCAACAGAAATTCCCGAAAGTTTTTTGTCACGAATTCACTCAATTTCATACATTGTAGTATTTTTATTATTTTTATGACCAGTCCCGAAAATAAATAGAAGCAAAATAGCACTTTGTCACTAAAATGCAAAATATTGTTGTCATGAAATTAAATTGGTTTACGGTAGTTGCAAATGATATGATTTTTGGTTCCACATAAGATAAACCTTTGTGGTTAAACATAATTCTTAAACATTTGGCCAAATCTTTTGATTTTTGTTTGGTTGTTTTTGTGTTTTTTGGGTTTCCTGAGCAGTGCTGTTCCTGCTCTTGTTGCTGGTTAAACTGTCCTTTTAATACTCAAATGCACCATTGGTGTTTATCTTTGCTTCCTTCATGAAACTTATATATAAGGTATACAAACTGATAATGCCAACAAAAATGTGCTGAGTGGACTGTTATATTAACTTTTATCTTATGATAAATTCTTCTCCATCTGATTTGTACATTTAATAAATTTACAGTCCCCCTTTTTGCTTTTTTTCTAGTAAAATTGTGTCAGTTTTTACAGATCTATAGTTAGTTTGATTTTGATGGGAGGTCTGAAATCAAATTAAGACATTTTCCCAGCGTTTAAATTTAAAATAAGCGGCTGTCTTATTATATTCCACATCTCTCAATTTAATAACAGTTTAATTCTTTATTGTTCGGAATAACTTAATCGATCATTTAATGCTGTTTAAGATACTTGCTACACGTGTTTCAACTTCTTAACTAGATATAAAATCAAGCATCCGATTTCGTTATTAAATTGTTAATATGGCAATTTGCCCCAATGAAATATTAATCTGTAAATATTTCTGTTTAAGGAACACAATATTGTGGGAAAATATATCCTTATTGTTGTCAATTGCCACAGATAATAATCTACAGATAAGAAGACAATTATACAAAGTTTGTGTAACATCCAACAAGACAATACCGATGACGTTTTATCGTAAAACAATAGATTAAAACTAGAACAATCAGATTGACTTGAATATTTGTTTGTATTGGAATAACATTAAAATTCGTGGATTCAAATTAATCTAGTTAGAAAGGCTTGACTTTTATATTAATAATTATGATGTGTAATTTAAACATTCAAAATTAAAAACAAATGTGACTTAATTTTTAATTTTTAGGGTTATAATTGAAATATTTGTGATTAATAAAGACATATGTATTAGTACATTTAAGAAATGAAAAAAGGTAAAAAAATTAGAGCATTTGATGGCTCATATTTGTGAGATATTTAAAAAAAAGAAGTTCAAGCTTAGCTGATCACCAAAAGTACATTCTGACAGCTGATGTTGTTTATAATTTTAAGTGATAGTTTGTATGAGCTCTCAGTCAGCACTCTCTTTACTGCCAATTAAAACACTTTGTAGCAATTAGAGGATTTCAGAGAATCTTAAAAGGGTTCAATAGAAAGTTACAGGTTAATGCCTTATTGTTTTAGAGGGAGATCAAATGTTTTAAAAGTTAATGTTCTTGCATGTAGCTTAAAAGAAAATACTTGGTGTTTGACAGTGTCAGATTCAAATGCCCCCTCTTGAATTGAGAATTTCTTTTTTTTTTATAATACAGACCAAGCTACTTGATATCTTCATAAAGAAAGTTGACGTTTTTGCAATTATGCCCCCAGAGTGTTTCATGATACTCTGGATCTGCCCCTGTTTGATATGATTTTAAGACAGTCTTTATATTTTGCATCCTTGTTGTCATTCCAAGGCTTTATTTCCAATATCTTTGATATTGCAGTGATGGAAAATAGGGAATGTGTCGTGTTTGAGGGGGGGATAATCTCAAATAGTCTAATACATCAATGTCTTCAACATTTATTTTGTGTCAACTTTCTTCTAGCTTTAAAAAAAAAGCATTACACAGAGATTTACCCAAAACTTGACATTATTGTAGGATTAAGATTTGGCAAGCAATTATATGGTACAAGTCTTGAACATTATCCAGAATGTGACAATAACACAAACATTACAAGTTTGTTGACACCCAGTTACCATAGAAACCACTTTGTCATGATAATGACAACTTTTAAGAGCCAGATGTGGACTTATATAAATGTCTTTTTTCTTTTAATGACCCTTAAGCATTCCTTTTGTAATCCATACAGTTCTTACTATGCATTTTCATTGATCCAGTTAAATATTGATGTTTGCAGTCTGGAGTTGAAGTTTGGCACAGGTTCTTCAGTTTGGGTTTAGGGTTGTTACTAAGATTGGACAGTGTATCTCACAGTCTTAGTAGACATGATAAAAAAAGTAAAAAAATTAATTCAGGTAAACTATAATGGCACAACTCATTATTGATTGTAAAAGACCATGAGTGCCACTGTGATGAGTGCATAAATTCATTATGAGAAATTACAATTCAGATCTGCCTGAAGTCATGATACAAAAGTATGTTTAATATTTAGATGAAATGCATAGTTGCATTTTTTCTGCAGTTAACATCAATCTTGATACATGTACCTAAATCTCATGCCAATTGTATTTGTTTACCGCATGTACACGTGACCATCATCATCATAATGTACAATATTTTTTGGTAAGTTACTTAGTTTAAAGATCCATTAGTACATCATGTCAGTACTCATGGTGTAGTGTTAACTGTCTCTTTGTAGGTGCAATAACTCCTAAGGTTCTTAGCTCAGTCAAGGTCACTACAGTACTTGGTCACATGTAAACAAACATTTGGCTCATATGACATCAGTTACTATTTGGCACTGTATAGATAATACTGTTGTAAGTGACATACTTCTCGTCATGACTTTCTATTTGATGTCATTCTTAGAAGTGATTTGGCATGTTGAAGCTAATGTTTTGCATTGTATCTGACACAGTTTTTAGGGGCTCTCAGTTCTGAACATCTCAGGATTTTCTGTTAACTACTAGTAATTTGACATGCCCCTGATAGTCAGCACACCCCCAATTGCTCTGATGATCTTGTGATTTTTTTACCTTTATTAATTTAGACATGTACATTGTACCTGTATTCAGCACACCCTGTAGCTCTGAAGGTATCATGATGTTCTATTTATTAACTCTGGCAGTAGAGTTTTGGCATGTTACATGGAATGCTATTACATACTTGTGATTTTGTTGTTACCTTTCTGACAAACTACTGCATTCTGTTATGACATAAAACTGCATGTCAACAATACATCAAGACTTGTTATTGAACTGGGTAAAAAAGCATGATAGTGGTTGATGAACTTGACTCAAACAATCCAATGTCCCTTTTAAATAGTGTCCATCTGATGGTTGACAAATATCTTTGTCTTTATGGACAATTCATCTAATAGTGCACCACTAAAACATTTTATGAAGATGAAGTTTTTTTTTTTGTAGTTTAAACCATTGTGCATTGCCATTTAAGCCTCAGTATTAATAATTGCTAGGCATCCGCATGGGTGTCTGTTGCTGGCTTTCTCCCTGGCATATTGAAATGTTGCCCTTTTTGTCTTTCACCCATTGAACATGTTGAATAAAACTATTATGTGGAACGTTTGCAATATTTTAATGTTCTTCAATGAATTATTTCTTGTACTTTCATTGCATAATTTCAATAACCATAATAGATATGTCTTATAAATGCAGATAAGATGAAACAAAAACATTATGTGCAAGAACTATCTGCACCAAGACACAGCTATCTTGTCTTGTGTTTGAACTTTCTACTGGAGATACATCTAAATACCAACATAATGTTTTGTAATCAGCAGGGACGTTATGTTTAGACACAAATCTTTCATGGTGTATTAACATCTGCTAGCACTGCCAAACCACTAAATGTTGCTGATCAAGTTCAAATCTCTGGGTTTTGATTGACCTTCAATGCATCAATATTAAAATATGGAAGCTGTGTGTTCATTTACAGTAGTTTCATTTTAATTTAATTAATAAATATTCGTTTTCCACTGAAAAACAAGAACTTATTATAAATGTACTTGGGTGGACACTTTGTCTATTATTTCTATAACTCCCCTAAGATGTGTGTTAATGATACGTCTTGTCTTGTTTTGTGATGTTGTCATATACAAACCCTGACAGTTTCCGCCATCAATAAAACTGGCCACCCTTTGTAGATCAAGCTTTTAAACACAATTGCCAACTGTTCAACTGTTCATAGGGCTTACTTTACAAAAAAAAAAGATTTATAAGGCTGTTTTGATGAATCCTTGTTGATGCATGAGGATTACATCACACTAGATTTCTGTTGAGTTGTTGTCTCATGTACTTTCAAAATGCAAGAATTCTTCAGTAATTTTGTTCCTGATAAGCTCCATTAAATCTTTGTAGAAGTGTTATGTACTATCAAAAAGTTATTAAATTCTTCCATCATAAATCTGAAGAAGCTTTCATCTATATTTTTAGTTTGATATACTTAATCATTATCATCTTCAAATGAAATAATTTAAATGTTTTCTTACTTTTTCTATCTACCAGTAATATAAATTCCATTTTTCTGTCAGATAACAAAGTGCAAATAGATCACAAAAGGTAGTACAACTTAATTTTCAACCCAATAAATTTGAAAAAATACAAGTAACATTTTATAGAATATTTTGGCAAAGATTTGTCTTGGAATCAAATTTGGCATCATGTTCAACATATTGGTTTAATACTGTGCTTTACATATTCTAGTTAATCTGGTCTTTCAGTATTTGGCTTGAATGTGTAGTACAATTTAGACCCAGTTTTAATTTAGTAGCAAGGAACTTTGTTGTAATTTTCATTTTAATTTTGAATAAATGCTCATGAGACAGTAAACGTTCTGAGAATGCATATTTTAATTTCTTTAGCTCTTTTTTCAACGTTATCAATTTTTGCTTCTTATTATACCCCCACTCGTAAGAGAGGGGGCTATATGGCAATCAACTTGTCCGTTTGTCTGTCTGTCCGTTACAAACTTTCGTAACAGATTTCTCTGCTTCTACTGAAAGGATTGATTTCAAATTTGGTACACAGCTTTAGCATGGTGAGTTGTACCCTGCCTCCCCTTTCTAGGTCAGTCTTGCATCTGCTCCCTGTTTTCTGAGCTGACTTAAACTTATTTTATGCCCTGCCAACTTTGTTTTTTGGTCTGTTTGTCCATCCGTCCTTCTGTCTGTCACACTTTAGTTTTTCACATTTTTTTCGACATCCTTGCATATATTTAAAATTTTTTGGTATGTGAGTCTACCATGATGAGTTACAGGTCAAGTTTGAGTTTTGTTCCGGTCCACTGATTTTGACTGAAATTAAGGCCCTTGAACTTAGCAAATTTTGTAAAAATAAGTTTTCTGCACACTTTTTTTCCAAATCCTTGAATTTATTCATAAGATTTTTGGTATGTGAGTCTACCATGATGAGTTACAGGTCAAGTATGAGTTTCGTTCTGGTCCACTGATTTTGACCTAAATTATGGCCCTTGGAATTTTGTAAAAATAACCGTTTTATTTTATTTGCCAGCGGGGCATCAGTGTCATCTTGACACATTTCCTTGTTAGGGTCAAAATTTACAATTTTTCGTAACAAACTTCTACTAAAGGGATTGATTTCATATTTGATATACAGCTACAGCATGATGAGTTGTACCGTGCCTCCCCTTTCCAGGTCAATCTGGCATTTTCTTCCTATTTTTTTAATGGTCAGAGTTGGGGTATTCTTAGCGCGATTAAGTGCAACCCCTTGTTATTTTGGCCTCACTAATACATGTACTATAACACAAATTTCAAGGAATTTAATTTGACAAAGCCAAAGTTAAAGGGATAATCTTCATTTTATATAAAATAAAAGCAAAACACTTCTCATTTGACAAAAATATTCATTTTAAAGTATATGTGTTATGAAAACATTTTAATTTCCGTGGGAAAATAATTTCTTAGATATAATCTCTGTAGGATCCCTGTCATCTTATTATGTTTTTATATCATATATGGTCACAGACCGGCAGTCATGAAAGGGAAATGATGACACGGGCCAATAACATGGATACTTAGTTGTAATATATAGGGGATGTAGAACATATATGATAGGACTTGTTTTTATTAAATTTCATTTATTTTATTTTTAATAAAGAGTAGTAAAGCATTTTTATACCTTAGAAATACTTGTTATGGGTATAATTTATATATTGTTATGTAAAAGTAAATGTTTAGACATCATTCAGTGTTCTTTTTCTTCTTATAAATGGAGTTGGGTTGTCTCGTATTTTCATTCCAAACTATAACTTGTATTATGGTTTTGAGGTGGGAAATAAATATTATGATTTGCTCTGGTTTTATCTTTTGCTTTTTAATATTAAGATTCATCATGTGGTTCTCTGGTAGTTTCTGCATGAAAATCCTGTACATTATTTGTTTCTAATCAAATATAAACCAATATCTCTTTACAATATCTCATTTTGCTATATATATACACCTATTAAGGTGATGAGTTTTTTCAAAACAGAACTTTATTGCACTATAAAACTAGATGATCTACTGCTAAATTGTTTAAATTTCATTGTATAACAACCATTTTTGAAAGATAAATTCAAAACTTTTCCTTTTCTCTATCAATAGTTCTTATCTAAATACAATAACATATGCCAGCCTTACTATAATATTTACCTGAAGAGTTTTAAGTCATGACTCCACAACAAATCCAATCAACCGATGCTCCATCATAATTATATTACATCAAATGATTAACTCAGGTGTAAATTGGCCAATACCTGAGGAAGCTGTATTACTGTAGGAGGTTCAATAAAGGGAACTCAGGTGTAACTTGGCCGATACCTGAGGAAGCTATATTACTGTGGGGGGTTCAGTAAAGGGACCTCAGGTGTAACTTGACCGCAGCTGAAGAAGCTCCATTACTGAAGGGAGGTTCAATAAAGGGAACTCAGGTGTAAATTGACCAATACCTGAGGAAGCTGTATTACTGTAGGGGGTTCAATAAAGGGATCTCAGGTGTAAATTGGCCAATACCTGAGGAAGCTGTATTACTGTAGGGGGTTTAATAAAGGGATCTCAGGTGTAAATTGGCTGATACCTGATGAAGTTGTATTACTGTATTGGAGCTAAATAAAGGGAACTCAAGCACATAAGAAGACCAATAAAGGGACCATATGTACCCGAGAATACTGTAGGGGGGTTCAATAAAGGGAACTCAGGCACACCCCCTGCGAAACGTGACCATGGTTGACCATGGTTTTAACAATTTTCGTTAAATGGAACACCATGGACGACCATGGTCAACCATGGTTGTTGAATGACCATGGTCACCTGACCATAGTTGACAATGGTGTTCCATTTAACGAAAATTGTTAAAACCATGGTCAAACAATAATACCTTGACTAAATTTACTCACTAGAGGAAGTAGCTTTTGTTTTGCTTGAAATAAACTTGACTATGCTAGTCAGCTGCACTTCAACCAGTGTTGATTAGTAAACTGACCATGCATATGGTTGCTGATTAACTGAGAAAAAAATTTAGCCATGACAGTGGTTGAGCAGAGGAGCATGGTCAAGGCTAAAATTGACCATGGGTGACCATGGTTGAACATGGTTGTAACCATTATTGACCGTGCTTCAACCATGGTAAAAAAATGGGGTATTACCATGGTTGACAGTAATTCAACCATGGTCAACAACTGCTTTGACCACATTTCGAAGAGACATGAAGAGCTGAAGTTATGAGTCCAATAAAGAGACCATATGTACCCGCTGAAGCTGTATTACTTTAATGGGGCTCAATAAAGGGAACTCAGGTGTAAATTTGCCAATACCTGAGAAAGCTGTTCTAGTGTAGTAGGGCTTAATAAAGGGAACCCAGATTTGAATTAGCCAAAACTTCAAAGGAGATGGTATTATATTAGTGGGAAAATTATAAAGGGAACTCAGGTGTAAATTTGCCAATACCTGAGGAACCTGTATTACTGTAGTGTGGCTAAAAAAAAGGGATTACAGGTGTAAAAAGGTCAATGCCTAAGGAACTTGGTACGTTAACAAGCCACTACCACATATGGACATGGCTAGAAAACAACTTTGTCATACTAAAGCAATCGTGAGTTGAACACTTCAGGCTGTGCTGACTTCAACTTGGCAGAACATACACATATAAAGCTTAGCATGTTTGGGTAATTGAATGTTTACGACCAATGTACAATAAATATTTTTGCATAAAGGAAATGTGGGGTAACTGAAGTTAACTTAGGCATTGCCGTGCTAAATTACGTCAAATATAAATGATTTTTAACATATAATTTATTCCATAAGGGGGAACCTTCTGGTCTATATCTTAAATTAAATTTGCCACTGTAAAATAATGAGTACTTTATGTCCCTCAATCAGGACGTGGCTGTAACATTATAATATTTATTTTTGTCCCCTGCCGCAACACGGAGCAGGGACATAAAAATGCTGGTGTCTGACGGTCATACTTTTTTTTTGTAACAGATTATTCAGAAACTATAAATCTTAGGCTTTTTACATTTGGTGTGCAACTTAAGGTAGCCTGGCCCTGTCCCATATGGTGGGATGCATTTCCAGGTCTGTCGCTTGCCTACTTCCTGTTTAACGAGCCATCTAAGAATTTTTTAAGGGTCAAAAATGGAAAAATTTTCGTAACAGATTTCTCAGCTATTACTATTTGTAGGCTTTTGATATTTTGTATGCAGCTTAAGGTCAGGGGTCCCATATGATGGGATGCATGTCTAGGTCTGTCACTTACTTACTTCCTGTTTAATGAGCTGACTTCGAATTTTTTAAGGGTAGAAAATGGAAAAAATTTGTAACAGATTTCTCAGCTATTACTATTTGTAGACTTTTGATATTTGGTATGCAGAGGTGGGGGTCTCATATGGTGGGATGCATTTTCAGGTCTGTCTCTTATCTACTTCCTGTTAAGCAGGCTAACTTGATAGTTTCTACTGGCGGGAGACCCAGGAATTCCGTTCTTGTTTAACCTGTTAAGACTGGACAAAATTGATATTCAGTACTAATAAACAATTGTTTCAGAGTTATAATGCCCATTGACCATGAAAATCAAGTCTAGTAGGAGAAATAACAGTTTAAAGTATTCAAAACTAAATACTTAGTATTTAAAAGATAGCAGTGTAGGTTCTTGGGGCCTCTAGATAGATAAAATAGCCTCTTTGTCTAATGAACTTTATTATAAAATAGATTCTTTGTCTTACATATTTTACATGTTTCATTCATATGAAATTACTCTTCTTTTTTATTTTTTTACTAAAATATTCAACAATAAAAGCATGTTAATGAAACTATAGACATGTTTTACTCCTCTTCTAAGTGTTTATAGAAATAGTTTACAAGGACCTCTTGTAACTTGATGGGTAAATTGTATCAAGTTCTCTCTTGAACAAATGTGCTACTCATTAAATAGAAATTGATTGCTTTGTATTTAGAGCAATAATATGTGCATTATAATTAATTCCAAGTTAAATGGTTGTACTGTTTGCCAAAAGATCTCTTATGTTTCGTTTTTAATTCATCAATAACATCTTTTAAAAATGGGTTATAGGCAATTCAGATGGTAAAGTCAGAAATAAAAATATGGAGATGTTGAACAGCAATGATGAAAGCTGTACTTTATTTTATCTTTGATTTCTAACATCTGAATGATTGAAAACTGTTTGAAAAATGTATTTATATTTTTACAACATTCATGTCTATGTTAGTAGAGGGGCATATAGTGTTTGGGTCTGTTTGTCTGTTAGTGCCAAGGCATTTATACCACTATGTCATAAAATGTAACGAGATACCCTGCATTAATCATGCTTTATCAATAGATATGGCTAAATTCCTGAAACACCCCCCTCATTAATTATCATAAACTTTCATTTAGCACCCTCTACAGTCCCGTGGTATAAATCAGTTATTCCCCATCCGGCATCCGCCCTCAGGGGAATAACTAACACGTATACCTTCAGGTTAGGTTATTTTACTATGAAGTAAGTATGGTATCATCATGAAACTTTATATGCATATACATCAGTATATTAAAAACCAAAATTTGTCATAAAATTGAACCTGTCTCAAAGGTTAAAGTTACTTTCTATGAAAGAAGTATTAAATCATTATATCAATATTTGTTATTCTCAAACTTTGAAGATTGCCCATAGATCCCACTTATGGCATAAAACTTGTTTTTAGAGCAAAAATAATATCACTGAGACTTGACCATGCTGGACCCCTTTCTTCAAAAAGTTTGCCAAAATGTCTCGATCTGCTTTTGCTATCAATATCCAGATTACATTTTACAGTCTATTAGTATTTTCTTTAAATCCAGACCACATTTTAAAGTGTACCAGTGTTAATTTTTAAATCAGACCATATTTTAAAGTGTACCAATTTTTAATAGTACTATAGAGTTTTAGATCCAGACCGTATTTTAGGGTGTACCAGTCATAAATAGTACTCTAGAGTTTTAAATCCAGACCATATTTTAGGGTGTACCAGTGTGTTGCAGTACTTTCTGTATATCTAAACCACATTTTACAATGCACCAGTGTGTTATAGTACTTTCATAGTAAATGTCTTATCTATTTAGGTACTATTGGAACATTAATCAAAATATTCTGAATTTCTTCTTAGCATCTCCTGGCATACATTGAAAAAAATTATTAACTGATTTAATTCTCCTTAAATTAAAAAAGCAAGAAAGGAATAAAAAATGAATCAAGTGAGCTCAGATCTCGATTCCATCTCCTGGCTGTTGAGAATTGCGCAATATCTCTGGCAGACTCCCAGGCCAGTGACGACAATAGATTATGTAACAAGGGAACACAAACGCTCCTCCAGGATCCGGGCCCTGTAATGTTCTGTCACAGTGCCATGGCACAGTGCTGTGAAGGATGATGCTGTATTTATTTTAATGATGTTTCCAGTACAACTACCTGTTTCATGATATTAAAGCATGACCTCTTATGAAGTAGTACATATAGGAACCTGTATCATTTCCAAATCCTGAAATGTCAGCTTTATACTTAGATTTTTAGGTAGCTGTATACTTGAAGGCTGTTGGCTGTTTTCTATTGTGGATGTTTTAAATTTACGTTTATATTGTACGTTGTGTCACAAACACTTATTCCACATCTCATTTTCTTCTATTACAAAGTAGCTGTAAAACTTCCAAAGCCTAATATATATGTCAGCATTACTTAGAGTCAATCCAATGCCTAGAATGTTTTTAAGATCAGATCAACTAAACAGTACCTGAAAATGTTTTAAATTGGGCTTTTAATGATAGGAACCTGATGCCTGAAATATTTTGAATATCAGTTTATGTATGATTAATGATGTAACTTTCAGATATGATCAATGTTAATTTCTTGATTTTACCTGTAGTCTGATAAAAGTACAAGTAAAAACTTTTAGTTTGAAATGTCTAAACTTTATGGAGCCATTAGGATGAATTGATACTTGGAAATAATATTTCATCCCTGAAGTCAGTTTATGAAAGCTGTATCAATAATGAAAATGTATTAGGAGAATTATTGTTGAAAGATTAGATTTCATTCAATGATTTTGTCCTGAAGGGTTTCATGATCACCAAGACAGTTCCTGGAAATTCCAGCCTTGTGTAAACAAATGATTTACAGTTGAACCTGTAGACATTTGCTATGATTGGTACCATCAGAATATTTCTGGAGGTAGAGGAACTTGACAATTTTCAATACATATATATGATAGCAAAGTTAAAGTTTTGGAACACCTCCATATCTCGAGAAGTTTAAGTCCTAGGTTGATGAAACTTGGTGACCATATTCCACAGTGTTTCATCCCTATGATCTTTTAACCTAGACCTTGATTTTCCAGTTGAGTGACTTTGACAACTTTCGATACATATGATTACAATTTTAAAGTTTTATGATTACCCTCATATCTCAAGACCTATAAAACTTACAGGCGCTTTTCCAAGGAAAGTGACAAAACTGATGTTTTTTTGCCTAAAATCCACATAAAAACACTGCTTTAAAAAGTAAAAAATTTTCACACCCTGCTTCGCTCGGCATCAAAAACTTTTTACGCCACCCCTAATCTAGAACCCTGGATCTGCCCCTGACTTAAGTTGATGAAACTGAGTATGCAATATGCCTTAGTAGTAGCTTAGCCCAGTGCATCCCCATCTTTTGACTTTCCTATTGAGTGACTTTGATAGTTTTTATTTTTTTTTTAAACAAGGTATTTCAATGGTGCCGGCAGGGGAGACATACTTTGATGTTAAATCTTTTCTTATTTTAGTTTTGAATAAGCATAGAAATATAAGCATATAAACTTCAACAATATCCATAAACAATTTCCCCAAAAAAATTCTTCAAGTGTGCAGATTTGATTGACCAATTTAGTATACATTCAACTTTCAGGCAACACAATCTTGCATTTCTGAAGTTCTTTACTTGGGTCTTGAAGGTCTTACTGTAGTGGCAGGTAAAACCTGATAAGGGAAACAAATGGAAATTCCATGTCTTTAAAGTCACAAAACTAGACCAGAGATTGACATTAAATGTCTCAGAGCATGTTAAATAGGGATTCAAGTCCCACTCCAACAGAATTAAGACAACTAATACAGATTTGATGCTTCCTCAATAAAACCCTAGGAATATGTCATTAGCAATCTCTATTGATAATTTTCAATGTTTTATTCCTTTAAGAATCAGCACAAAGGGTTCCCAATGCTAACTCCATTTATACCACTTATAGTGAGTCTTATTGGAATTAGTTGTCTTTTTCATTGTTTACTAAAACCCTGCTTCAAGGAGCCAGGGTATTATTTACTGGTTTACCTCTGTCTGTCTGTCTTCACATAATTTTTGTAACAGTTTTTTAGCCAACTACTTATCACAGTGACTTAATTTGGTTTACGACGTCAGTATGAGGTCCTAGTATATGGCAAGTACCAAATTAAAGTCTGTCAGATATCTACTTAATCTGTTTAATGACTTCATTGTTTTTACCTAAGTGACCAATGGTTGAAACTTTTCAGAACAATTGTCTCAGCAACTTCTTATAATAAAGTGACTTGAAATTTGGCATATGACTTTAGTATGTAGTGGCATACAGATTTCTTCTTTTTGAAAAAGTCCCCTGATGCAATGGGATTTTAACATGTCCATCAGTCTTTTGTATGTTACTAATCTCCATTGATTTTTTGTAAAAAAAAATCATTATATTTGCAGCTCCAATGCCATTTTCAGACCTTTTTTATTGAAGCTAACTTTGCCTTTGACAAAAACAAATTAGTTGGGAATCTGGAATTTCAGCTTGTTTTTGTCTCGCCTGCGAAGCAGAGCGGGACATAGGTGTTACTTTACCGGCAGCGGCGACGGCGGGGTTAACTTTTTGAAAAAGTTTTATGAGCACCTCCATATCTCAGGAACTATAGGTCCTGGGTTGATGAAACTTGGTATGCATATGCCCCAGTAGTAGCTTAGCACAGTTGCATCCCCATCTTTTGACCTTGACCTTGATTTTCCGGTTGAGTGACTTTGACAATTTTCAATACATATAATAGCAATGAAAAAGTTTTGCGAGCACCTCCATATCTGAAGAACTATAGGTCCTAGGTTGATGAAACATGGTATGCATATGCCCCAGTAGTAGCTTAGCACAGTTGCATCCCCATCTTTTGACCTTGACCTTGATTTTCCGGTTTAGTGACTTTGACAATTTTCAATACATATAATAGCAATGGAAAAGTTTTGCGAGCACCTCCATATCTCAAGAACTATAGGTCCTAGGTTGATGAAACTTGGTATGCATATGCCCAGTAGTAGCTTAGCACAGTTGCATCCCCATCTTTTGACCTTGACCTTGATTTTCTGGTTGAGTGACTTTAACAATTTTCAATACATATAATAGCAATGGAAAAATTTTGCGAGCACCTCCATATCTCAAATACTATAGGTCCTAGGTTGATGAAACTTGGTATGCATATGCCCCAGTAGTAGTTTAGCACAGTTGCATCCCCATCTTTTGACCTTGACCTTGATTTTCCGGTTGAGTTATTTTGATTATTTTTATTGCATATATTTGTAATGTTTAAGTTCTATAATCATCTTTTGATCTCAGAAACTGAAATTCCATGTAAATTCAAAATATAGTGGAAGGAAGAAAGAATAATTGTTTCTGATGGTGCTGGCAGGCGAGACATACTTTAGTGTTAACTCTTGTCTTGTTTTAGTCTGTTTTATTTGTTTCTTCACTAATTTTCTGTGCTGTTAGAATCTTGGTAGATCATTACTGAAATCTTGCAAGTTTGGTTTTGTACTCTCCCATTTTGAGAACTGTTGATGACAATTTGTAGTGCTACTTGTACATGCTTTATAAATGGGTTTACCCAGTGCAACTGCCTGCACAGAAAGTTTGACTGGGTGCAGATCTACTATGAAATAGCAAGGCATGCCTTTGTTTACCTAAATGCAACATTTATTTACTGAGTGCATCCATCCTGCAGCATCAATATAATCCTCCCAGTGTCTTAATTACCACAACATGATCATGTAATATTATTGTTTATAAACTGCAGCAGTTCTTGGCAGAGTCCCATATCGTACAGTGTGATGTAGTATTATAGTAAAACAGCACGCCGTGATTACATCTCTGGAAAACAACCAACAGTTGTGACAGAAATAAACCTACTATCTAGATATTGCTGGAGAAAATAAATTGATTTAATACCATAATTTTAGATTTTCTATTGATGATAATCTATAGGTTCTTTTTATAAAAGAGATAGACAATGTGATTGAAAGTGTAAGTTGTTTCTGATATGTTTTGATGGAAAAAATGCACCAGAAAAAATACGTTAAGGTCGAATTGAATCAGAAAATAAAATATTTGGTGTATTTATAAATTTTTAGGTCATTCTTGCTTCTTTTTTTAATAGAAAGATTATAATGAAATTTGGTAAAAATAAGTAAAGGTAATTTTATTAATCTTCATTGATATCAAAGTTATTGATGTACTTGTATGTGCTGTAGTTCTTATGTTCTTGCTTCTTATTCCCCACCATCATAAAAAGTACTTGTATAAAATGACTTAAAGAGACTCTTCCTATGTTCTTTATAAATTCTATCCCAACTGCAAAGTAGAGAGGGTATACAAGTACTATTTTACTTGTCTCTGTCAGTGTAGTTTTTTCACACTTTAAAAACTAGGGTATTTCTGGTGAACATTAATGGCTCACAGATTTACTTGTTACGTCTTTGAAGAAAAAGCAGAGGTACCAATGGGGCATCTGAATGTCAAAGTCCAAAAGGGCAGAGACAAAAGATTTAGACTTGGACTTTGAGGTATTAAATGCCCCTTTGGCAGTTCATTGAGGTAAAATGAGATGGAAAACCTTCAAATTTATATTCTGCCTAACTACCTTGGCACACTTCTCTAATTCAAACCAGATTTCACTCAAATATAAAATCAATTTATAACGATGTCATTAATTATAAAACAATTAGATATGTATACTGCCAAGTCGTGTTCTGTTGGCTAGTAACAGTGATACTCTGTTTCCGGATAAAAACAACATCTTATAATCAAAAGTGTATTCAGTCCATGAACAAATGATTATGGCAAAGTTGATTTTGATAATCAAAATATTTATAGCAATAAAAAAATAAACTTAAAGTATTTATAAATTTGTAGAATAAGAGAAACAGACATATATTGTATCAGAAATTATTCAAATATCAGCACTTTCCAAGCTCATACAAAAAAAATCTCAAATCAAAGTTTTAAATCACTTTACATCAGTTGATTTTATGCCTTTGTTTTGCTTTGAGTATTACCAGAGAGCATTTGTTTTATAAATCCACCTTATGTGAATGTTCTTGAATACTGTTCTGAGTTGCTAAATTATCACATTACAGAATTTTAGGCCAAAATTTGAAATGTTAATCTATGGAAAAATTGTCCTTGATCTCTGCAGCATTCAATGGCATTGTTTATTTATTTTCAAAGCTGAAGTTATAGGCATGATAATAGTCTCGATCGTTTTCCTCTGTTTGGAATCCTTCCATTAACTGTCTGTGATTCTTTCTGAAAGATGAAAAGAAAAAACTGCAATAGAGTCTCAACCAAAGTTGTTTACAAATAATAGTGGCCTGGAAATCCAAAAAATAAATTAGAACTTAGCTCCTGATGGACAAACTTCTAATTATGCATGGGTAAAGAGAGATAACTCTAAGTAGATTTTCTTACCTGTAAATGAATATTCCTAGTGATAATGACACAGTAATCACAATTGTGAATACACATACTGTTACAACTATTACTCTTATATCTGGAAAGTAGAAATTGAAAATATTTTAATGAATTAATGAATATATATTTTTACATTGTTGCCATGAAGTATTCAGTGTACCGGTATGCATCCTTTTGTTTGTTTGTGTAAATCTGGATATTTTTTGTCCCCCGCCGCAACGCGGAGCGGGGACTTGGAAATGCCGGTGTCCGTCCGTGCGTCCGTCCGTCCGTGCGTCCGTGCGTCCGTCACACTTTTTTTCGTAACACTTTTCTCAGTAACTACTAATCCTAGGGTTCTGAAATTTTGTATGCAGACTCCTATAGGGGTCCCCTAAGGTGTAAGTGATTTCCAGGTCAGTCTGACATCTACTTCCTGTTTAACGACTTAGTCATTTTTTCTCCCATAGGCTCAATGGTAAATTTTTCGTAACACTTTTCTCAGTAACTACTAATCCTAGGGTTCTGAAATTTTGTATGCAGACTCCTATAGAGGTCCCCTAAGGTGTAAGTGATTTTCAGGTCAGTCTGACATCTACTTCCTGTTTAACGACTTAGTCATTTTTTCTCCCATAGGCTCAATGGTAAATTTTTCGTAACACTTTTCTCAGTAACTACTAATCCTAGGGTTCTGAAATTTTGTATGCAGACTCCTATAGGGGTCCCCTAAGGTGTAAGTGATTTTCAGGTCAGTCTGACATCTACTTCCTGTTTAACGACTTAGTCATTTTTTCTCCCATAGGCTCAATGGTAAATTTTTCGTAACACTTTTCTCAGTAACTACTAATCCTAGGGTTCTGAAATTTTGTATGCAGACTTGTATAGGGGTCCCCCAAGGTGTAAGTGATTTTCAGGTCAGTCTGACATCTACTTCCTGTTTAACGACTTAGTCATTTTTTCTCCCATAGGCTCAATGGTAAATTTTTCGTAACACTTTTCTCAGTAACTACTAATCCTAGGGTTCTGAAATTTTGTATGCAGACTCCTATAGGGGTCCCCTAAGGTGTAAGTGATTTTCAGGTCAGTCTGACATCTACTTCCTGTTTAACGACTTAGTCATTTTTTCTCCCATAGGCTCAATGGTAAATTTTTCGTAACACTTTTCTCAGTAACTACTAATCCTAGGGTTCTGAAATTTTGTATGCAGACTTGTATAGGGGTCCCCCAAGGTGTAAGTGATTTTCAGGTCAGTCTGACATCTACTTCCTGTTTAACGACTTAGTCATTTTTTCTCCCATAGGCTCAATGGTAAATTTTTCGTAACACTTTTCTCAGTAACTACTAATCCTAGGGTTCTGAAATTTTGTATGCAGACTCCTATAGGGGTCCCCTAAGGTGTAAGTGATTTTCAGGTCAGTCTGACATCTACTTCCTGTTTAACGACTTAGTCATTTTTTCTCCCATAGGCTCAATGGTAAATTTTTCGTAACACTTTTCTCAGTAACTACTAATCCTAGGGTTCTGAAATTTTGTATGCAGACTCCTATAGGGGTCCCCTAAGGTGTAAGTGATTTTCAGGTCAGTCTGACATCTACTTCCTGTTTAACGACTTAGTCATTTTTTCTCCCATAGGCTCAATGGTAAATTTTTCGTAACACTTTTCTCAGTAACTACTAATCCTAGGGTTCTGAAATTTTGTATGCAGACTCCTATAGGGGTCCCCTAAGGTGTAAGTGATTTTCAGGTCAGTCTGACATCTACTTCCTGTTTAACGACTTAGTCATTTTTTCTCCCATAGGCTCAATGGTAAATTTTTCGTAACACTTTTCTCAGTAACTACTAATCCTAGGGTTCTGAAATTTTGTATGCAGACTTGTATAGGGGTCCCCCAAGGTGTAAGTGATTTTCAGGTCAATCTGACATCTACTTCCTGTTTAACGACTTAGTCATTTCTTCTCCCATAGGCTCAATGGTAAATTTTTCGTAACACTTTTCTCAGTAACTACTAATCCTAGGGTTCTGAAATTTTGTATGCAGACTCGTATAGGGGTCCCCTAAGGTGTAAGTGATTTTCAGGTCAGTATGCCCCTTCAACAATATAACGTTCAACGGGCGGGGGACCTGGAATCTGTTCTTGTTTAACATTACACTTTTGAAAAGGTACAAAAAGTAAGAAGTAGTTTTGTATGATCTGTTTCACACTTGCTTATTTCATTTAAAAGTTAAATCAGTGCCACATTAGATCTATAAATATACTTAAAAAATAACAATCTTTACCATGTTTACTGTGATAAGAAATAAAAATAGTTATGTAACAGCACACTTTACCACAATAATTTCGGTTCAAAGTCTCTCTTATCTTATCTTATCTTATGAGATGTGGAATTACTGTACAGGACACAAACCTGTATCAAGTTCATCATTTTGATGAACAACTGTTTTGTTCATATCCAATCCAATTGCAGAACTCATGCTATAAATAGAATGGTCTGTTTGATTATTTGCTCCTACTGGGTGTGTTTGATCTGGATTTATTGTCAGACAACTGCTGAAAGATGATTTGAATTCGGAACTAGGCATTGTATAATTTACAATGAAGTCTTTTGATTGGTTCTCTATGATGGATGAGATTGCTTCAGTCATTTTGATTGGCTTTGATAAGAAGTATGATGATTGGTCACTTGAATGTTGAGTTGATATGACCGTCTCTGATTGGTAAGGTTGATAAGATGAAATTATTGCTGCCCATTGGTCAGTTTGAAAACTTGAAAATACATCTGTTTCTTGATTTGATTTGACTATAGGATGGCTTTCACAGTTGATGTTGATATCTGAAAAAAAAATTGAAAGTGTACTAAATATCATTAAAATACAAACATTTTTTTAATGAGAGAAAAGTAAAGTAATTCAAACCTTATAAAGTTCTGTTTATTCTGAACATTGCATAGAACAAACAGCAATTAATGGAACATACATCCTGATTATTAAACAGAGAATTCAACATTTTATACTTTTGCACAGAAAAAATTAAGCACATGTTTATGCTGTTTTTTTTGGTGTGTTATCCTATAAGTTTAAAGGTTTTTTTTTCAATTTTAGTGTGTTTTTATTAGTAAATTTGCAGTTTTCTGTACAATAATGTTTAGTCGTTTATAGCAATACCTACTCTGTCCCCTGATTTCCATCCACAGTTTAAACATTTGTTCTGTATAACGGTTGTCCAGTATCAGCTTCACATCGGAGGTCCCACTGAACAATAACCTGTTCCTGATCTGTACATCATTAACATGGACTGCCATATGATTCAGTACAAAATAAAACACCACAGTACTATCATTAGATTTCTGGTGGTCGAAGATCTCTGCCGTAATGTTCTGTCCAGTAATGTTACACTGACACTTTGTGGGGAAGAGCTTGTCTTTAGGATAGTTTGGTGATTTTAAGTACAGTTTTCGAAAATTGTGTTCTTTGTATGAGCTGCAGACATCTACCATTTGGTTTGCTGAAAAGGAATGAACATTTGAAATATTCAGGAAATTTATTTGGCTTATCAATGAATCAAAGCTGAACCAATGGGCAGGCAAATGTCATACGTCTGAAAAGGTGAAGACAAAAAATCATCACAAAAACAAACCACAGAAAATAGGAAGTTAGAATGTAATATGTTCAGGCTCCAATCACAAGACACAAGATAAAAAATGAATCCAAGATAAAATAATGAGCATTTGTTCATCATTCTCCTTAAACATTGTTTCCATCACTTGGTTGTCCAAAGCTCATTTATTCTACATACATTGTATCTTTAAATTTACCTGCTACACAGTTGTAAACTACTGTGTATGATGTAGCATTCTGGTGACCACAGACTGGTAGGGTAATCCCAGAGGAGACCAGAAAGTTACATCTACTGTAGCCATTACACTGAGCAGCACTGATGGGATTCAGGATCTCTGATCGAGTACATGTGTCTTGGTCACCTCTACACTTGTCATCAGGGTAGTAGGAGTACTGTTCATAAAGCACATGTATGATGTAGCTGTCACTGCCACAGTAGAGGGAGAATGTCTCGCCTGTACATTGTGTTGATCTCATTACTGACTGGCCTTTTCAAAAGATAAATAGATTAACTGCTGATACTATTAAATTAGATTTTCAAAATCATTGGATTGTCCACTGTGATGCCCAAAATGATAAAACTAACCATTTGAAGATTTATCTGATAAATGTTCGACTAGATGGTTCTCTTTTTATACCCCCACTCGTAAGAAAGGGGGCTATATTGCAATCACCTTGTCCGTCCGTCTGTCTGTCCGGTTCAATTTCTCTGCTTCCACTGGATGGATTGGTTTCAAATTTGGTACACAGCTTCAGCATGATGAGTTATACCGTGCCTACCCTTTCCAGGTCAGTCCGTCAGCTACTTCTTGTTTTCCGAGCCGACTTAGACTTTTTTAGGGTAAAAAATTTGAAAAGTGAAATTTTTTTCGTAACAGATTTCTTGGCTTCTACGGGATGGATTTGTTTCAAATTTGGTACACAGCTTCAGTATGATGAGTTATCCCGTGCTTCCCTTTCCCATGTCAATCTATCATCTACTTCCTGTTTTCCGAGGCGACTTATACTTTTTAGGGTAAAAAATTTGTAAAGTAAAATTTTTGTAACAGATTTTTCGGCTTCTACTGGATGAATTGGTTTCAAATTCAGTACACAGCTTCAGCATGATGAGTTAAACCGTGCCTCCCCTTTCCAGGTCAGTCCATGATCTACTTCCTGTTTTCCCTGCCAACTTAGACTTTTAATGGGTCAAAAATAGACAATTTCTCGGCTTCTACAAAAGGGATTGATTTCAAATTTGGTATACAGCTTTAGCATGATGAGTTGTATTGTGAATCCCATTTCCAGGTCAATCGGTCATCTACTTTCTGTTTTCTGAATGGTCGAGTGGGGGTATGCTTAGCACAACTTAGTGCAACCCCTTGTTGTACTAGAGTTGCCTCTCTTTGTATTGAAATATGTACAAAATTTGAGTGCATCAGTTGCTTGTTTGTTAGTTTTTAAAAGAATCAACATCAACATTTTATTGAACTGTTTACTAGTATTTACATTGAAATTAAAAAGAAATGAGTTTGACTTAGATAAATGTGCTGCAGGATAACATTATGATTCCCTAAGCTTTGAGTTTAGTTACTGATAAAAGATATTAATCTTACATCTAAGTACTATTACTGCTAAAACTATAAGAATTATTCCAGTTGATGGATCTTTTAACATTCTTTGGTCTTCATGCTAAAATAAATATGAGACAGTTAAGATTCTGATTATCCATATTAGAATTTTTCAAATTTCTTATTAGACAATTCAATGTGATTTATATCTGTATTGAAATGAAAATAGGGGAAAAATGTCATAGAAATTTACCAACCTTTCAAAATTGTTTTGAATCTCCATTCCAAACATGGTGAAATCTTTTAAAAATGTATACTCTTGGATAAGATGCAGCCCTTTCCCACAATTGTTCTTAGATACTTTATTTTTCCAGTTCTACAATTTGTAATGATTATTCAATAAGACAGTATTGACTGTGTTTTTCACTGCAACATGATCATTATCATCGTACATCTATAAATGACTATAGATTATTTTATTTAATGGGACAACAGATGTCTCATTGTGTCATTTACTGTCAATAAACACAAAGTTTTGTTGAGTTCTGATGCATATGATGTCTTGAGTTGTGATGTACTTAGTCTCATGTTGTCCTGAATTGCTGATTTAACATCCGGATCACTTTAATTTTTATACGACCGCAAAATTTTTGCGATCGTATAATGTTATGGCGATGTCCATGTCGTCGTCGTCTGGGGACATTTGGTTTCCGTGCGATAACTTGAGTAAATATTAACCAATTGTTATGAAATTTTGATATGATATTTGTAACCACTAGAGGAAGGTTCCTATTGTATTTGGGGTTGGTGGCCCCTACCGTTTTAGAAAAAAGGGCCAAAAGGGGCTAAAACGGGTGTATTGTCAAAACTGTTGTAGAATGTTAATTTTTCATTCGATTTTGAAAATTCTTTTTTTATTGAATTCCTCATTAAATTCTGTCAACTTAATGTGTCAATGGTTTTGATGCATATTGTACCGTTATGATGCTACAGGTGGCCAAAGATGGGCCACGCCCAAAAAATCAACTTTTTTTATTTCTGGTCCGATTTTCAAAATCTTTTTTTCATTGGAATCCTTGTGAAAATTCCTGCCTGCGTTTTTCAATCAGATTTGCAATATCTCTTACCATTTTTGAGATATTAGGGGTCGAAGGGCCAAAAAACGCCATTTTTATATGACCGCAAAATTTTTGCGATCGTATAATGTTATGTCGATGTCGTTGTCGTTGGCGTTGTCGTCGTCGTCTGTAGACATTTGGTTTCCGTGCGATAACTTGAGTAAATATTGACCGATTGTTATGAAATTTTGATATGATGTTTGTTACCACTAAAGGAGGGTTGGTATTGTATTTGGGGTTTGTGGCCCTTACCATTTTAGAAAAAAGGGCCAAAAGGGGCTAAAACGGGTGTATTGACAAAACTGTTGTAAAATGTTTATTATTCATTTGATTTGGAAAATTCTTTTTTTATTAGATTCCTCATTAAATTCTGTCAACTAAATGTGTCAATGGTTTTAATATATATTGCACTGTTACATTCCTACAGGGGGCCAAAAAGGGGCCACACCCCAAAAATCAACTTTTTTATTTGTGGTCTGATTTTGAAAATCTTTTTTTCACTGGAATCCTAATGAAAATCCCTGCCTGCGTTTTTCAATCAGATTTGCAATATCTCTAACCATTTTCGAGAAATAAGGGGTCAAACGGGCAAAAAACACCATTTTTGTTTAGGTAAATAAATTTAGCTTTAGTGGACCAGCCAATTGTTATGAAGTTTCAATATGATGGTTATATCCACTCAAGGAAGGTTGATACTGTATTTGGGGTTTGTGGCCCCTACCGTTTAACAAAAAAGGGCAAAAAGGGGATAAAACGGTTGCATTGACAAAAATGTTTTAGAATGTTTATTATTCATCCGATTTTGAAAATTCTGTTTTTGTTGAATTGCTCATTGAATTCGGTCACATAACTGTCCATGGTTTGAAAATATATTGTACCTTTACATTGCTGCAGGGGGCTAAAGACATGCCACACTTATAATATCAACCTTTTATTTTTCGTCAGATTTTCAAAATCTTTTTTTCATTGGAATCAATGTGAAAATCCCTATCCGTATTTTTCAATCAGATTTACAATAATTTTTAACTTTTTATTTTGAAAAAAATAGGGGTCAAAAAGAACCAAACATGTCAATTAATATAAGACTTTTCTATTAGATGTTATTGTAAATATATATGTGTCAAATGTGCATTTTAAAGTCAACCACAGGCTGCATGTGTCAAAAAGCTTTGTAAGTCCACCATGGGCTGCATGTGACCAAAGCAATAGACTATCCATATTGGGCCTCCAACGTACAGTGTTCAACATGTTGCGGTCGTATCATGCTGCGCTGGGTTTTTAGCTTTTTTAGCTCACCTGGCCAAAGGCCATGTGAGGTATTGCCATCACTTGGCGTCCGTCGTCGTCATGGTTAACTTTTCTTAAAACTTCTTCTCCTCTGAAACGGCTGCACAGATTCAAACCAAATTTGTTCTGGTGGTACTTTAGGATATCCCCCACAGAACTGATGAGGGGATTTTTGATTCATCGAAAAACATGGCCGCTGTTGCTAAAAATAGGACAGGGGGTCAGACTACTGTTTTCGGCTTGTAAATCAAAAAGTATAAGAGATAGATGAAATCTGCTTCAGCATCAAAAGTTCTACAAAAGTATCCATTTGGTCCAAGTTGTCAAATGAACCCTTATAGGGGTTACAGCCCCTTAAAGGTGAAAAATAGCGTTTTTTCATGTTTTTGGCCTATAGTATGAAAACTATTGCAGATAGAGAAAAGTTGTTGCTTGCTTAAATGTTCAGCTTATTTAGCTCTACAAAAGTCTCCATAGGGTCGAAGTTGTCAAATGACCCCTTATAGGGGTTACGGCCCCTAAAATAACGTTTTTTCATGTTTTTGGCCTATGGAATAAAAACTGTTGCAGATAGAGAGAAGCTGTTGCTTGCTTAAATGTTCAGCTCATTTAGCTCTATAAAAATCTCCATAGGGTCAAAGTTGTCAAATGAGCCCTTATAGGGGTTAAGGTCCCTAAAATAACATTTTTTCATGTTTTTGGCCTATGGAATGAAAACTGTAGCAGATATAGAGAAGCTGTTGCTTGCTTTAATGTTCAGCTCATTTAGCTCTACAAAAGACTTTATAGGGTCGAAGTTGTCAGATGACCCCTTTTAGGAGTTATGGCCCCTAAAATAACATTTGTTCATGTTTTTATTGGCCTAATGAAATGAAAACTGTAGCAGATAGAGAGAAGCTGTTGCTTGCTTAAATGTTTAGCTCATTTAGCTCTACAAAAGTCTCCATAGGATTGAAGTTGTCTTATGATCCCTTATAGGGGTTACAGCCCCTAAAATAACGTTTTTTCATGTTTTTGGTCTATGGAATGAAAACCATTGCAGATAGAGAGAAGCTGTTGATTGGTTAAATGTTCAGCTCATTTAGCTCTTCAAAAGACTCTATAGGGTTGAAGTTGTCAGATGACCCCTTATAGGAGTTATTGCCCCTTAAATAACATTTTTTCATGTTATTGGCCTATGGAATGAAAACTGTAGCAGATAAAGAGAAGCTGTTGTTTGCTTGAATATTCAGCTCATGTAACTCTACAAAAATCTCCCTTATAGGGGTTATGGCCCCTAAACTAACGTTTTTCATGTTTGGGGCCTACAAAATGAAACTATAGTAGATAGAGATAAACCTGTTGCTTTTATCTATCTACTATAGTTTCATTTTGTTGCTTTTCTCTATCTACTTTAGTTTCATTTTGTTGCTTTTCTCTATCTATTATAGTTCATTCTGTAGGCCTCAAACATGAAAAACGTTATTTCATGTTTTGGGCCTACAGAATGAAAACTATAGTAGATAGAGAACCAGGTGAGTGATTCAGGCTCCTGTGAGCCTCTTGTTGTTTTACATATTGATGTTACAATCACATAACACTAAACCCAATTTTTACATTTAATATCCTATCTAATTTGATATACAAATTAGCATTTCTAAAGCTAGCTTAAATCACAGTCTTTTAAACTTCTAGTTAGAAAAGTATACTACAATGCAATTTTTAAACATGTCTTTTTTATTCCTTTTCTCTCCTACTTTTGGTATTTTGATGAAGGCTCAAACCATAATAAAGTTGACCAACAAATTGTTTGCTCTAATTAACTAGTTGATTCATTGTCTAGGTGTTATAGTTTTGTTGCTGTAAATTTGTTAAGCTCTTACCTTTTAGAGATTTCATCTTGTTAAAAGCCACCCTCTATATTCAGGCATGCATATATTTCAAGTTAAACTATTATAATACATTCTTTAAAAAATTCTCATCAATTTTATCTTTGAAATAGACAAATTGGAAAATGATAAAGAACTTTGTAAAGAATTATAATGTTTACAAAAAAAGGGTTTAGTAACAAATGATACTTGTTGTGTAACGATGGAAGAAAATATGCCATCCTCATGTTAATTTGAAATGGATGGAATCTTAATATGTGAACCTTAAAAGGATGGTCATTTAAAAGTAATTCATATGATGAAAGGTTATCCATTTTATATTACAAATGGTCAGTATAAAAAAAATGGAAATATTTTGTATTGATATTTCGAAATAAAAACAAAACATAGAAACTCTTGACCAGAGGAGATTTAAAATAAGTGTGCTCTTGAACAAAGACCATGTTCAATACACTAATGATGTTTTTTTTCTACTTTCAGTTACTACAAGCTCGATGACACAGACCATGACAGTATCAACAAGTTCTTGTCCAAACTTGTAGAAAGGGCTTTGTATGAGTTGGAATGCTCTTACTGTATAGCTATAGGGGAGGTAAGATTTGAAATAATACTAATTAATTAGCGGATAAAAGTTCAATAGGTTGTTTCCATATTGTTTGCTATTGCTACTCAGAAAATATCAATTCAACAGTTGAATGAATCACACTATTGATATTACAATTGTAAGACCCCAAAAAATCTGATGCAACAGGTACTCCAATTTCTTCCACCATTAAAACTGACCACCCTATATGGCCCAGGTGTATCAAAAAGGACATTAAGCACCAACACACACATTTGGCACATTAAGATATAAATAGACTTATGTCCTATCCACTATAATGTAATGTTGTATAGTTTTTTCTCTGATTTACAGGATAACCGCTCCATTGAGCCTCAGACTCTAGGAAGAATAGCTTCATACTACTATCTTAACCACAATACAGTCCGAATGTTTAGGGACGAGCTCCAGTCAGAATGTACAATTGCTGAACTGATAGAAGTTTTATCTGTAAGTATTATGATAAAAGTAGTTTAACTTACATAAGTAGTTTACTGCTTTAGCATTGACTTGTTTAGCAGCATTAAAACATAAACAAGTTCATCTCAGAAACAATAAAAATGATTCAAAAACCATACTTAGATAAGAGACTGCTTTCTGGCTACAAGTACAAACATAAGCTTTGACACAGAGTAGAAACATAAGCTTTGACTCAGAGTACAAACATAAGCTTTGACACAGAGTACAAACATAAGCTTTGACACAGAGTACAAACATTAGCTTTGACACAGAGTAGAAACATAAGCTTTGACTCAGAGTAGAAACATAAGCTTTGACTCAGAGAAGTAGAAACATAAGCTTTGACTCAGAGTACAAACATAAGCTTTGACACAGAGTACAAACATAAGCTTTGACACAGAGTACAAAAATTAGCTTTGACACAGAGTACAAACATAAATCTTTGACACAGAGTACAAACATAATCTTTGACACAGAGTACAAACATAAGCTTTGACTCAAGAGTACAAACATAAGCTTTGACACAGAGTACAAACATTAGCTTTGACACAGAGTACAAACATAATCTTTGACACAGAGTACAAACATAAGCTTTGACACAGAGTACAAACATAAGCTTTGACACAGAGTACAAACATTAGCTTTGACTCAGAGTACAAACATAGATCTTTGACACAGAGTACAAACATTAGCTTTGACACAGAGTACAAACATAATCTTTGACACAGAGTACAAACATAAGCTTTGACACAGAGTACAAACATAAGCTTTGACACAGAGTACAAACATTAGCTTTGACTCAGAGTACAAACATAGATCTTTGACACAGAGTACAAACATAAGCTTTGACACAGAGTACAAACATAAGCTTTGACTCAAGAGTACAAACATAAGCTTTGACACAGAGTACAAACATTAGCTTTGACACAGAGTACAAACATAATCTTTGACACAGAGTACAAACATAAGCTTTGACACAGAGTACAAACATAAGCTTTGACACAGAGTACAAACATTAGCTTTGACTCAGAGTACAAACATAGATCTTTGACACAGAGTACAAACATAAGCTTTGACACAGAGTACAAACATAAGCTTTGACACAGAGTACAAACATAAGCTTTGACACAGAGTACAAACATAAGCTTTGACACAGAGTACAAACATAAGCTTTGACACAGAGTACAAACATAAGCTTTGACACAGAGTACAAACATTAGCTTTGACACAGAGTAGAAACATAAGCTTTGACTCAGAGTAGAAACATAAGCTTTGACTCAGAGTAGTAGAAACATAAGCTTTGACTCAGAGTACAAACATAAGCTTTGACACAGAGTACAAACATAAGCTTTGACACAGAGTACAAACATTAGCTTTGACACAGAGTACAAACATAAATCTTTGACACAGAGTACAAACATAATCTTTGACACAGAGTACAAACATAAGCTTTGACTCAAGAGTACAAACATAAGCTTTGACACAGAGTACAAACATTAGCTTTGACACAGAGTACAAACATAAATCTTTGACACAGAGTACAAACATAAGCTTTGACACAGAGTACAAGCATAAGCTTTGACACAGATAACTGACAGGCAAGAGAGAGTGAGAAATATGATGGTGGATGAAATTTTCACCCCAGAAGATAATTTAAGGGGGAACTTGCAGGTGATCACATGATCAGCCAAAAATTAATTTAAACTTGCCATTTAAGTAAATACTAAAAGGTGTTCAAGATTTTGAAATTCCATTTAGATAACATCATAATGATATATTCGTAACTTTGTTTGATATTAAAAGCATTAAAACTATTTTTTCTTTATTTTGTTAGTTTTATTTTATGAAATATTCTTCAAACCTAATGGATTCTCATATTTCTGCATTTTGACAAAGGGAGATGATTTATGTCTAAATTTGCCAATTTTAACTACTTTTTGACATATTTTTGTATTTATCTGAAAAACTAACTCAGAAGCACCCACTTTTCTTCATATCATTTTAAAGCAATATAAAAGCCCAATATAATATCAAAAAATTACAAAATTCTATTGATCAGATTTTTTAAAAATCAGAATTTTCGTTTAAAATTATGTACTTTCTTTAATGTTTCAATGTAAAAAAGCCAACCTTCAGAACCAGTTATCTCGAAAACTGACTCAGAAGCATGCCTTTTTCGAAGTGGATTTTCAAAGTGTATCTTTTGATGTGTCTATTTACAAATTTTAAAGAAAATCTATTGACAGGAAATTTTTGGTGTTTGGTGCAAGTACCCCCTTAACCACTACATCAACTGCTAGAATTCTTTATGTATTTTCTTCCTTTCTTGTAGAATGCCACAGAGTATGATGAATTACCAGTCAGACACAATGAAGATCATCTAAACAGGTAAATACATTAGAAGTATAGTACATGATACAACTTTTTCATGGTCTTCCATAAGACAAAGGCAATTTGAAATTTTGCAATTGAAAATGATCCAGATTATTGGGAAAAAACTCATCTTATTATGTGATTTTGTGTCATGTAATTTTAAATACTCTCTGTATGGTCGTTTTAGATTTACTTAATTCTCTTAAAGAATGTAGTACATTTTTCTTGTTCATATATTTATGTCTGCCCCCACTTTTGTGGGGAGACATATTGTTTTTGTCGTGTCCGTCTGTCCCTCCGTCTGTCCGTCACAAAGTTTGTCCGCGTAACTCCTCTGAAACTACTGAACCGAATTCAACGAAACTTGGTATATAGGAAGGACATCATATGTTGTTCTGCATATTACCAGGAAATTTGGATCCTCAAATTTTTGTAGGAGTAATGGCCCTTTGAACTTAGGAATTTGCTGAAAATCCTCATTTATCATCTTGTCAACACAACTCCTCTAAAACAACTGAACCAAATTTAAAGAAACTTGGTATATAGGAAGGACACCATATGTAGTTGTGCATATTACCTGGAAAATTTGATCATCAAACTTTTGTGGGAGTAAGGGCCTTTTGAACTTAGAACTTTTGGGGGAAACGGGGGGAGACATCGTTTTTGTAAGCGAAAACAAACTTAAATTTTTTACAAACCAATCATTTGTTGTTTACCCTGTTGTAGTGAGCTTGCCAAGAAGTTGCCATTAGAAGTGAATCAACATGCCTTTGACTCAGCCCATGTGAAGACCCATCTCTTGCTTCAAGCTCACTTTGGTCATGGTCAGATAGGTCTTCCTTCAACAGACTACAACACAGACACCAAATCTGTTCTGGACCAGGCTATAAGAATACTGCAGGTGATTATTCTATCATGTAAAAAAGAATTAAAAAACAGTTTGCTGTATACAGGTTTATATTTTTTAAGCATCTCTTTACCTATAACCAATTCCTGACCATAATTTACTATTCAAGAAAGCTTACCAAATTATGAAATATTGCTAATTTTGGCTTTTTTGATACTTTCTTATTTTGTCCAAAGACATTTTTTAATATTTTGTAAGCCCCCTGTTGTTAGTGTCCAAGACTGAGAAAGGCATGCCCCTAGGATGATAGAATATATTCAGACTTTAATTTTACATTCAGAGGCAGTATAATGATATTGCCAAATTTGTTCTTATGCAAAGATAGATAATTCAGTTTCAATAAATACCGGTACAAGCTTATATTGATCTAAATGGTATTTCAAGGATCTTACAGATGTTGTGTTCCACTTTACAGACTTTCTAACCAGTTTTGTTCCTATTTCAGGCTATGCTGGATGTATCAGCTGACGAGGGTTGGTTAGTTACATCATTGCGTATTATGCAGATGGTTCAGATGGTTGTACAAGGTCTCTGGTGTCATGACAACAACCTCTTGACCTTGTCCCACATGATGCCATACCACTTGGCTTGTTTAAGGTTAGTTAACATAACCATTAGAACAACCTATTCAGATTTTTCCTTTGATTGGAAAAAAGGGGGATAATTATTCTGTGTTACATGTGTCCATATATTGTTTTTACACTTTTTATTTGCTCACAATTTAGATTCTTTCAAAATATGTTAACAAACTGTTTCGTGGGAATGGGCGTTTTGGTCCATCAAACGTCCACTTCCTGTTTGTCTAAATATGTTTTTTGTGCATGGCATAGTTGTAAAAGCTAGGGTTTAACTAATGAAGGTTGGCATGTTCTTAACTTTGAAGTCATGACAGTTTAAGGGTAACTGAAAATGCAATTAACATTATACAATTATTGACTTTGATAAAGGTTGACATCTATTTTTATCAACCTGAAAAAAATTATATTAAATGAGCCAAAGGCAAGGTTAATATATTTTTTTGAGGGTTGATAAAATTGATGTCAACCTATACCAAAGTCGATAATTGTTTTATTACATGAAAACCTGTATGCTGAAGACTGAAAGCACCATACCACTTACATACAGTGATACATGTAAATTTGTGAAAATCACCTGTAATATTGTTTCAAAAAGAAGCTGAATTTTGAAAATTTAATTTCAACATAAACAAATTTTATCAAATATTCTTCTTACAAGATTATGACATTAATCACATATTAATTTTTAAAAGTTGAAATTGACAGTGATATTTGAACATCCATGAAACACTGGCATTGGAAAATTGTTTGGTATACATCACAAATTCTTTGGAATGTTTTCTTTGAACTTTGCTTGGGGGGAAATCATGCGATCTATTTTTAGTCACTTTCAGATCTGGAATCTATTTTTAGGAAATAGTAGGGTAACATCGCTTTCCATCCTGTTTATTTACTATATTTAGACATTTCTAGGCTGTTCTCACTCTACATCAAAACTTTTTAGGGTTGTTTAGGCCAATCAAATTAATGCTATTTTCTAGTCATGTAATAATATCTATTCTAAACTGTTATGCAGGCCCTGGAAAGGACATGGTGCTAAAAGGAAAGGTTACCCTGACCTGAAGGCCCCTATAGAGAGTCTACCCCAGCTGATGGCAGTATGTGATGGGAAGTTTGAAGCCCTGAATGCTATGCTTGGTGAGGAGATGGAACAGGCTCATCTTGATCAGGTACAAAAGTTACAGGGGTCTGTTTTAGGTCTTTATTTGATTGAAAGTTGATTAAGATTGTTTGCTTATTGAGGAGCAATTCAAGTTCATACATAACTTCTTGTTAATTCACTTGAGAAATATTCACAATTTTTTTCATGTATTTATCATGACTAATGTTTATTTGTTGCTTCACTCACTTTCTATTCAGATGTTAAGGAAACATCCACAGATAACAATATCATTTGAAAGTACATACATTTTCAACAAGATTGCTTAAATAGTAAATCTATGATAGCAGTTATTTCTTTATAGGGAGCAGTGGGAATTATTTGAGAGTTTTTTTTATTATCCAGATGTACCAGACTTTAGGAAAGCTACCCCAGATAACTGTGACCATGTCCTTAGAGGGATGGTGGGAAGGTGGAGAGGGACAACAGAAGAAACCAGTCCACTCCCCTCCTCCAGGTTTGTTGTTTAATGGAACAATGGCCACTAGCCACCAACATTTACAGCTGGATTCTGTTAAAAGTCTTGCAGTATAAAATGATTCTCAGATGAAATGTAAATTGATTTTCACACTAGCAATGTCAATGTATAAATGGCGAAAAAAAAACTGCTGCAAAAATTTCCTGGTTTACAGTTTGAAATGGCTCTTTTTCAATATGACTTGGGCAGAAAATTTAAACAAAATTGATTCAGGAGCAGATCCAGTGATTTTCCTAAGGGGGTGTTAAACTGATAAAGAGGGTCTTTGGCCTTGTATTCAGTGATTTTTCCAATAAATTGAACCAAAAACATACTAAAGGGGTTCATGCTCTCTGCCCCCTTAAATAGGTCATTGGTATTTACTGGTATACAAGAAGAAATAAACATAATTATTTTTGTACTTTAGGTTCTAAGATAACTGTTGATGATTGGATAGAAGTCCATGCTGACCAGGAGTATGTTCTACGCATTGACATGAATAGGATAAACAAAATAAAGGTAAAGCTATCAGTTTTAAAGTTTCTTCCTGTGAACGTCTGATTGGGATATTAGAACCATTATGTATGTCTGTCAGTCCCATTTATACCTTCAATCAGTTTGTATAGATAAAGTTTTATGAAACTGTGCATGGAGTACAAAATGTAGAGATGGCATGAAAAAAAATATAATTCAGGGGAGATGGTTGAATAGTTTTCCAATAAAGAGTCCAATAAAGAGTTCAAGTTTCATCAGTATGGGATGCCACATACTTGAAACCTTAAAAAACTCTTGAATTTCAATTAAAAGTTCAAGGTCTTCAAAAATTTGAATTTCTTCTTCAAAAATCCTGGAATTTGATAGTTTGGCAATGAACTGTGTTGCAAAAATATTATAAGAAAAGAGAATTTTGTCAACTTATTTTCATCCATGAAAATAACTAAAATATCCTTGAAAAGTCTAGGAAAACCCTTGAATATTGCGATGCCTAAATAATGGCAACCCAGAGTTCAGTGAGCTTTATACATGCATTCTTTTAGAGCAAAAGTAAAAAGATAAGAACACTGTGTTTTCATTTTTATTTAACCTTCCTCTCTTATTATATCCTCAAAGTAAAGCTCCTAACAACATATCCTTGTGGTTCGGTTCAGGTAGAACGGCAGGAAAAATTAATGTTGCATTTGCCTAACTCTGATGTTAATGTGTCTTAAACTAGACAATAAATGGCGAGTTACATGTATATATAACTAGGCTCTTATTATCCATTTGTTGGTTAAATACCGGTATTAAACTCTTTTCCTCTCTTTTACAGAAATATGATAGTAAAGCCTGCACTTCCAGGTTCCCCAAACCTAAAGATGAAGGTTGGTTCTTATTAGTGGGTGACATTGAAAATAAAGAGGTTGTAGCATTAAAAAGAGTAGGTTATATCCGTGGACGAACATCCCAACAGATAGCTATTATAACCCCTGACACTGTAGGACGAGTGATTTACACAGTGTATGTGATGTCAGACTCGTACCTAGGACTTGATCAGCAATATGACGTGTGTTTAGATGTGACACCGGCTAGTATAGAGTCTCAAGTTAATACAGAACTGGTCGGAGAACTGGATGATCTGGACTTTGGGGATTAACTGGTGTTTAAAGTTGGAAGACTGTTATAGAACTGGATGATCTGGACTTTGGGGATTAACTGGTGTTTAAAGTTGGAAGACTGTTATAGAACTGGATGATCTCCACTAAAGGGATTAATCAGCAAAGAAATAAGCAGTGTTTAATTTAGAATTTAAGACTTTTACTTTGGGGTATTGTCATTGCTTAGGTGAGCAGTTGTTAACTGGATGATTTCAACTGTTCATTGATATTAACATTTGTTATGTTATATTTCCGCCTTTTCTCCAGACTATATGATCTTGGCTGATTTGTTTACCTGGTCATTTTTGTTGATGTCTAAATTTTATTAAAATCTAAATCAAAATGTGGGTTTTTAATGAATACTAATACGAATCTTTATTGTCATTAAACTTTTATACAGCATACACAGATATAAAACTAACTAAAGCACACAATAATACATAGTTACAAGTAAAGAAAAAATTAGGGGTCCCCTGTCCTCAGTTCAAAAGACTTTTATAAAGGATCCTAGTTTATTTACTTGCAATAATGTTGAGGGGTTTAACAAATAAGTTACTTTTTCTTCATCATTCAGATTATTGAATGATATGTGTTCTAAAGATATAAAGTTAAAATAAGTTACTCTTAAGTTTGCATTGTAAGTATTTACTACTTCATAAATTATTAAAAGGGGAGGGTCCAGAGTACTTAATCAATAAATTTGAATATCTATCACAGAACAATCCTTATGTCTTAAGAAATGTTTCAGGAGGTCATCTTGTTATCCCTAAACCTAAAGCTGAATTTTACAAACAATCTTTTAAGTATTCAGGATCTTTGTTATGGAATAAACTTCCTAATGATATTAAAAACACACATAACACCCTCCATTTTAAGTATGATGTTAAAAAGTATCTGTTTGAAGGAAATGGTAGAAACGTAGCATAAGTCATGATTGTTATTAATTCATTTATGTATTCAATATCATGCTTTTATGTTTGTAATCATATTGTGTTTATCATTTTGTTTTATTTTGTTTGCATGAGGGCCTCAGGGAAGATTAGTTGTATTACTAACTGTGTTACCCTCTTTAAATAAAGACTTTATTATTATTATTACATCTAAGTAAAAAATGATTCTCGTCGTCCAATACCTGACATTTTTGACATAATCTTTCTTCTCTAGGAATTTTAAAGTGCCTTCCTTTTTCAATTAATAGTTTGTGGTCACTGATTCTTAATTTTGTAATCAGTTTCCTGAATTAACATCAGTCTTCGAAATAAGTTTTGTTGACTTGACTGAGTCCTTAACTTTGTGATATTCTTTTATTTTCAATATAAATATTGTCAAATTTTCACTTCCCCATAAGGACTTCTATTGGAAAGGCCAGCAGACCAGAGCTAATTTTAGGGACTGAAGCAGTCTTCTTTTTTTTTGTTGCTCTCCTTAAATTTTTGAAGTTTAAGTTAATAAATCCATAAATTTTACAAGTTTTTATCTTTGTTATTTACTTCTAAGTACCTTGCAAATAAAGTGAATATTTAAACCTGGTGAAAGTTTCCATCTAAATAATAAGACTAGTTGCCCAGATTTTATAATGAATATTTTGAGGTCAAGCTGATGTATCTTTTGAATAATTTATATGGGAAATAAAGATATCTTGATCTGGTTTTTGGTGCTTAATCATGTTTTTTTTTTATTGTGGATTTGTCAATTTTTTTTATATGCATGCATCTGATTCTGTGTATTATTAATTTAAGAAAATAACTATAATTGATAATTGATTATGGGAAATGTAGTCACTAATCATGCAGAAATCAAAATCAGACATTTAATCTTAATTCTGTGATAGGACAGAGCATCTTAAGAATTTTAATAAAGTTTTGTATAAAAAAAAAGGCTGGCTTGGAAATAACTATGTGATATACCAATATCATGCTACTTATTATAATTGAATAAAATTTTATTCTCTTTGATTCTTAATATCATTTTGCATTAGAATAAGGAATTCTTCTTGCAAGACTAGTAGCATATAATTCGTTGATTAAGGTAGTACAATAGTAAAAAATCGGTAGGATAGAATTTTTTAAAATTTTGTCATAAGAAGTATCTATGTGCATATGTTTGAAAAATAAAATAAAAAGAATAGGTCACCGTGCTTAATTTTTGTAGAAAATTGATCAAAAACAGTTCAAATTTGGCTATTTTTATATAGATTATATAGGGAAAAATAGTTTAAATTATTTTTTTCAAATTTCACGGGATAGATTTTTGTTATATTTTGTCAAAACATCAATTTTTGTTAGTTCTTTGAAAATAAGGTATAAAATCATGGGGTCACCGTTAATTTTCTGAAAATAAATTGGAAAAACTGAATTTTCCCTACACATTTCATACAAATTATCTCCCTTGAAAAAAGTACGGGAAATGTTATAAAATGAATATAACAGTTAGATTTTGTATCAAACTTTTTTTTCTCGAATAATTTATCATACTAACAATCTTCATACAGTTAAATAGCAATGTTTTTGCCTTTGCTTAAATTTGGTAACATGCTCAGAAAAGATGCTCAGTGTTATACCCCTGTACTACCTTAAATTGTTCTGTTCTCCAAATTCAGGTTTTATATGTATTATTTAAACAATATAGCCAAAAATCTGCTAAAACAACCACAACATCTAAACTTGTCAATCACCTGTCATCAGTTTTAAAATCTATAATGTCTTACTTATATCATATTACATGATGTCTAGCCTTTATATGATCCACATGTGGGAAAGCGGAAACACTGACTTAATTAAGTATCTTTAATGAGCAGGTACATTAAAAAGATTAACTGGTTTAGTTACATGGTGGAGCACAAAATTTGTTTTTGGAGAAATTTACTGTTTTTGAAGAAATTTACTGTTATTAGAAGAATAATTGTAATTTATTTTCATTATTTGATGTAGTAATATTCTGTGTTACTTTGGTTATTTGTTCATGAATGTTATGGTTAATGAATGCCAATGATAATAAAACTACTTTGTCTTTTCAGAGTATCTTTCATTTCATTGTGTCACCTGCAACATGTTTCAAATTGACATATTGGAGTCATTTTGGCACAATCAATTGTATTACAGGCTCTGTCATCCTACGGGCTCACAAAAAATTCCATTGCAGTTTTTGGGTTTTTTTTAGCAACTACTTGTCACAGCCTCCTGATATTTGGCATGTAACTTCCTTCCTCTTATAGTCTTATAGTACTATAAGGTGTAAAGCAATTTTATGCCTGTAACTCATCTACTTCCTGTTACTAAACATTTGAAAATGCAAGCAACATGCATCTTCCATGGAAGACCTCCATTCTAGTTTCAACTGTGAGGTCCCTAGGAAAAATAATATGATTTCAAACAATAGCATAATATTTGCAAACATATCTTTGGCAAAGTTTTAAAAAATCTGCAATTTAAAACAGCACGGTGTCTTCAAAATTAACCTGCAAAAGTTGTTTGCCATACTGACCAAGATCAACATACATGTATCATTTATTTATAGACAGAATATTATTATGTTCCCCAAACGAAGTGTGGGAACATATTGTTTTTACTCCGTTTCTTATTATTAAGTCCCCCAAACAACGTTTGGGGACTTATTGTTTTTGCACCGTTTCTTATTATTATTAAGTCCCCCAAACAACGTTTGGGGACTTATTGTTTTTGCACCGTTTCTTATTCTTATTAAGTCCCCCAAACAACGTTTGGGGACTTATTGTTTTTGCACCGTTTCTTATTATTATTATTCTTCTTCTTCTTCTTCTTCTTCCGATTCTTCCACTTAGTCGTGAACTTGTCCGGAGATCCCAGAGAAAACGACTCCATATATCAATATGAAACTTGGCAGGATAATAGATAGTAAAGAAAGGAAGCTTCGTTGACAATCGGACTTTTCAAAATGGCCGCCGTTTCCATGGTAACAGGAAAATGGACTAAATATTGGACATTGCAATATCTCGGTAACCTAGGTGCGCAGGGTTCTGAAATTTTGTATGTTGATAGAGCAAAACATTCTCTTTCATGATATGAAAAAAAATTTTGAAGCGATATTTACGGTTTTCGAGATATAAATTAAAATGTGATTTCTCAAGGGAGATAATCGGGTCAAAATTTTCAAAGTGCTCCGATTTACATGAAAATTTATATTTAGGTTTTTTTTGACATGCTGAAGAGAATAGTGGCAAATACGGGTCGTTTGGGGGACTTTGTGACTTGCTTGCAATCACAGTTAATACTTGTTATTCTTCTTCTTCTTCTTCTTATTCTTCCACTTAGTCATGAACTTGTCCGGAGATCCCAGAGAAAACGACTCCACATATCAATATGAAACTTGGCAGGATAATAGATTATAAAGAAAGGAAGCTTCGTTGACAATCGGACTTTTCAAAATGGCCGCCGTTTCCATGGAAACAGGAAAATGGACTAAATATTGGACATTGCAATATCTCGGTAACCTAGGTGCACAGGGGTCTGAAATTTTGTAGGTTGATAGAGCAAAACATTTTCTTTAATAATATGAAAAAAAATTTTGAAGCGATATTTACGGTTTTCGAGATATAAATAAAAATGTGATTTCTCAAGGGAGATAATCGGGTCGAAATTTTCAAAGTGCTCCGATTTACATGAAAATTGATATTTAAGTATTTGTTTACATGCTGAAGAGAATAGTGGCAAATACGGGTCGTTTGGGGGACTTTGTGACTTGCTTGCAATCACAGTTAATACTTGTTAAGTCCCCCAAACAACGTTTGGGGACTTATTGTTTTTGCACCGTTTCTTATTATTAAGTCCCCCAAACAACGTTTGGGGACTTATTGTTTTTGCACCGTTTCTTATTATTATTATTCTTCCGATTCTTCCGCTTAGTCGTGAACTTGTCCGGAGATCCCAGAGAAAACGATTCCACATATCAATATGAAACTTGGCAGGATAATAGATTGTAAAGAAAGGAAGCTTCGTTGACAATCGGAATTTTCAAAATGGCTGCCGTTTCCATGGAAACAGGAAAATGGACTAAATATTGGACATTGCAATATCTCGGTAACCTAGGTGCGCAGAGTTCTGAAATTTTGTACGTTGATAGAGCAAAACATTCTCTTTAATAATATGAAAAAAAAAATTGAAGCGATATTTACGGTTTTCGAGATATAAATAAAAAAGTGTATTTTCAAGGGAGATAATCAGGTCAAAATTTTCAAAGTGCTCCGATTTACATGAAAATTTATATTTAGGTTTTTTTTGACATGCTGAAGAGAAAAGTGGCAAATACGGGTCGTTTGGGGGACTTTGTGACTTGCTTGCAATCACAGTTAATACTTGTTTTTATTCTTCTTCTTCTTATTCTTCCACTTAGTCGTGAACTTGTCTGGAGATCCCAGAGAAAACGACTCCACATATCAATATGAGACTTGGCAGGATGATAGATTGTAAAGAAAGGAAGCTTCGTTGACAATCGGAATTTGCAAAATGGCCGCCGTTTCCATGGAAACAGGAAAATGGACTAAATATTGGACATTGCAATATCTCGGTAACCTAGGTGTGCAGGGTTCTGAAATTTTGTAGGTTGATAGAGCAAAACATTCTCTTTAATAATATGAAAAAAAAATTTGAAGCGATATTTACGGTTTTCGAGATATAAATAAAAATGTGATTTCTCAAGGGAGATAATCGGGTCGAAATTTTCAAAGTGCTCCGATTTACATGAAAATTGATATTTAGGGGTTTTTTGACATGCTGAAGAGAATAGTGGCAAATACGGGTCGTTTGGGGGACTTTGTGACTTGCTTGCAATCACAGTTAATACTTGTTCTTATTATGTCCCCGACCACGAAGTGTCGTCGGGGACATATTGTTTTTACTCCGTTTCTTATTTTTCTTCTTATTATTATGTCCCCGACCACGAAGTGTCGTCGGGGACATATTGTTTTTACTCCGTTTCTTATTTTTCTTATTATACTTTTTTCTTTTTCTTCCGTCAACCTGATGCACGAACTTGTCCGGCTATCTCCTCGGTAATGGGTGGACCGATCGATATGAAACTTGGAGGGGTGATAGGTCCCAAGGTCCTACAGTGTTTTTTGCGGTTTATAATTTCAAAATGGCCGCCATTTCCAAGATGGCCGCCAAATACCGAAAAACTATTACCTTCATTTTCTCGGAAACCACTCGATGAAATTCAACGAAACTTGGTATACATGTTCAGGAACATGATTGGAAACTTTGTGGAAAAAAAAAATTTTCGCGAGTGGCGGCCATTTTGAAAAATGGCTGAAAAATGCCGAAAAATGTAAACATTGTCCGATTTCAACGAAACTTGGTATACAGGGTATATGGGTGATGGCTACTCACTGCGCATTGTCGGAATTTCCGTATTGGTTGCCATTTTCAAGATGGCCGCTGAAAATGGCGAAAAATGTAAACATTGTCTGATTTCAAAGAAACTTGGTATACAGGATATATAGGTGATGGCGACTGACAGCGTATTGTCAGAATTTCCGTAATGGCTGCCATTATCAAGATGGCCGCCGAAAATGGCGAAAAATGTAAACATTGTCCGATTTCAACGAAACTTGGTATACAGGGTATAAGGGTAATGGCGACTGACGGCGCATTGTTGGAATTTCTGTAATGGCCGCCATTTTCAAGATGGCCGCCGAAAATCGCAAAAATGTAAACATTGTCCGATTTCAACGAAATTTGGTATACAGGATATATAGGTGATGGCGACTCACAGCGCATTGTCGGAATTTCCGTAATGGCTGCCATTTTCAAGATGGCTGTCGAAAATCGCGAAAAATGTAAACATTGTCCAATTTTAACGAAATTTGGTACACAGGGTATATGGGTGATGGCGACTCACGGCACATTGTCGGAATTTCTGTTGAAAAGAACAGACATTAAATGAGAACGGGAGGGGACATCCCACGTTTCGGGAAACGTAAATTTTAATTATTATTATACTTTTTTCTTTTTCTTCCGTCAACCTGATGCACGAACTTGTCCGACTATCTCCTCGGACAAAAGTGGACCGATCGATTTGAAACTTGGAGGGGTGATAGGTCCCAAGGTCCTACAGTGTTTTTTGCGATTTAAAATTTCAAAATGGCCGCCATTTCCAAGATGGCCGCCAAAAATGTCGAAAAATGTAAACATTGTCCGATTTCAACTAAACTTGGTATACAGGGTATAACGGTGATGGCGACTGATGGCGCATTGTCGGAATTTCTGAAATGGCCGTCATTTTCAAGATGGCCGCCGAAAATCGCGAAAAATGTAAACATTGTCCGATTTCAACGAAACTTGGTATACAGGGTATAAGGGTGATGGCGACTGACGGCGCATTGTCGGAATTTCTGTAATGGCCGCCATTTTCAAGATGGCCGCCGAAAATCGTGAAAAATGTAAACATTGTCCGATTTCAACGAAACTTGGTTTACAGGATATATGGGTGATGGCGACTGATGGCGCATTGTTGGAATTTCTGTAATGGCCGCCATTTTCAAGATGGCCGCCGAAAATCGTGAAAAATGTAAACATTGTCCGATTTCAACGAAACTTGGTATACAGGATATATGAGTGATGGCGACTCACAGGGCATTGTCGGAATTTCTGTAATGGCCGCCATTTTCAAGATGGCCGCCGAAAATCGCGAAAAATGTAATCATCGTCCGATTTCAACGAAACTTGGTATACAAGGTATATGGGTGATGGCGACTCACGGCACATTGTCGGAATTTCTGTTGAAGAGGACAGACATTAAATGAGAACGGGAGGGGACATCCCACGTTTCGGGAAACGTAAATTTTAATTATTCTTCTTCTTCTTCTTCTTCCGCACTCTAAAAAACGCTTGTCCGGGTATAGCCGAAGAGATGTGAAGACTGAGCTTTATAAAACTTTCCACAGCGATAAAGCACATATCAGAGGTGTGCACAACATTTTCGGAATTTTCAAAATGGCCACCGTTTCCGAGTAAACAGCGAAAGTTCATTATATAGGACATTGCTATATCTTGGTAACCTAGGTGTTCAGGACCTTGAAACTCAGTAGGATTATAGAGCTTGATGAGTACTACAAAAATATCAAAAAAAATTTGAAGCGATATTTACGGTTTTTCCGCAAAATGCGAAGATGTGAAATTTCTAAATCCAAGATGGCCGCCAAAATTTAAAAGTGCTTGGATTTTGATAAAAAATAATATTCCGGTAGATTTTGATATTGTGAGTAATGCTCCACATCAGAGGTGTCCATAAGGACTTCGAAATTTTTTAAATGACCGCTTTTTTTTAATAAATAGCAAAAGTTCATTATATAGGACATTGTCATATCTCAGTAACACAAGTGATGAGCACCTTGAAACTTCGTGGTATTATAGAGCTTGATAAGTACTACAAAAATATTTAAAAAGTTCTAAAGAGATATTTACAGTTTTTCCGTCAAATGCAAAAACGTGAAATTTCTAAATCCAAGATGGGCGCCAAAATTTATCCAAGATGGTATGTTTAAACACATCATTGACAATGCCATGAACATTATACATAAATATTCTATATATTTTACATCATTTGCACATTCTATTAAACTGAAAAAAGGCAGTATTTTTGCTGCTTTAAGGTACATCTTGTTCGTTTGGGGAACATCTGTGACGGCTGCCGTCACAATCAGTACTCGTTTGGATAAATTTTATGTTTTTGTATTGAATTGTCTTTCTTTGCACTGATCGTAAGATACTTTTCAAAAAATCGGCAGTTGCCAATTTTTGCAAATTTGGGAAAATTAAGATAACTCTAATTTTGAAAAAATGAGTTTCTACAACCATTTAAAAAAAAATCATTTAATATTAGAATATTTAATGATGCACTTGATGTTTGACCAAAATATAAACTGATGACTTTCCTGATACTTATAAAATCGATGAATTGGGCAGCCTTACACTTCTGATTTTGAACTTTTATCAACAAGTTATGGCTGCTATTATATTTGTTTGGCCTAATCAATTTCCAAATAATTGGTATAATTACACCTTCAAGAAAAGTACAGTATTTAGATCCATTGTGGATTTATTAAATTGCTGTTTGCTTATATAGGTTGTGATGCAAACACTTACTCCACATTTCATTATCATCTTAGTTTTTTTTGTTTGAAACCCATAGAAGGCAGAGAAAAGCTTTAAGCATCACACAGTAAACCTTCCTTGGGCCAAAGATATCAGATGATAACCATACAGGAGTTATAACTGCCAGAATGTCAGAAATACTTTATGCATTATAGCTATTAAAGAAAAAATGCTTTGCTTTAAAGTTAATTAATTTTCATTAGTGTTCTAATAACCTATTTATCTCATGACCCCTGAAAAGTCAAAAGTATTTTTGGCCGGATTTTATTAGTGAAAATAAAATTCAATTTCAGGTCTGTCGCTCACCTACTTCCTGTTTAACGACTTAGTTAATTTTTAACATTAATAATGCTAATGTTCAATAATAGAAAATTTTGTAACAGTTTTCTCAGCAACCATCAATTACAGCCTCTTGATCATCAGCATGGGACCCCATAACGTGGGATTTGATTTCAAGTCTTTCGCTCACCTACTTCCTGTTTACCGACTTAGTTAATTTTGACATTAATCATACATGTGACGGATCCGTGATGATAAAGCTTGAGATTTTGACTTTTTAGCTGGAGATTGGACAAAAGAGCGGGAGATTTTAAAGGCTCATTGTAAACGCATTTAAATGTCAATTGAGGGCACTAGCCTATGCAAATTACTAGGTTCATTCTCATTTATTCAACTTTTTTTTTAGCTCACCTGGACCGAAGGTCCATGTGAGCTATTGGTATCACTTGGCGTCCGTCGTCGTCATCGTCGTTGTCGTCCTTAACTTTTCTTTGAAAATCTTCTCCTCCAAAACGACTGAAGGGATTGCTTTGAAACTTTGCACACTCCATCTATAGGATGTCCTCTACCAAGATTGCACAAATGGTGACCGCTGTCTAAACAACATGGCCGCCGTTACTAAAAATAGACCAGGGGGGTCAGGCTACTGTTTTTGGCTTATAAATCAAAAAGTATAAGAGATAGATGAAATCTGATGCCACGCTGCTGCTTCAGCATCAAAAGCTCTACTAAAGTCTTTATTGCGTCGAAGTTGTCAGATGACCCCTTATAGGAGTTACGGCCCCTTAAAGGTGAAAAATAGCATTTTTTCATGTTTTTGGCTTACAGAATGAAAACTATGACAGATAGAAAAGTTGTTGCTTGCTTAAATGTTCAGCTCATTTAGCCCTACAAAAGTCTCCATAGGGTCGAAGTTGTCAGATGACCCCTTAAAGGGGTTACAGCCCCTAAAATAACGTTTTTTCATATTTTTGGCCTATGATATGAAAACTATAGCAGATAGAGAGAAGCTGTTGCTTGATTAAATGATCAGCTTATATTTTATTTAGCTCTACAAAAGTCTCCATAAGATCAAAGTTGTCAGATTACCCCTTATAGGGGTAACAGCCCCTAAAATGACGTTTTTTCATGTTTTTGGCCTATAGAATGAAAACTATAGCAGATAGAGAGAAGCTGTTGCTTGCTTAAATGTTGAGTTCATTACAAAAGTCTTCATGTTCAGTTCATTTAGCGCTACAAATGTTTTCAAATGTCGGGCGGGCGGGCGGCGTGCGAGCGGGGAACATTTTTCTCAGCAACTACTAATCACAGCCACTTGATATTTGGTATACAGCATCAGGGTGTGGTCCCATAACGTGGGATACGATTTCAGGTATGTCGCTCACCTACTTCCTGTTTAACGAAATCCGGCCATTTTTTACTTTGACAGATTTTTTCAGCTTATCCCTACCAAAAACTTCATTTTGTTAAAATTTTTGCGATAGTTGAAATGTAAAAAATAATATCTTTTCTCATATGGATTGAAAACGGCAGAAGATATATACAATGTAGCTTGAATGTTCAGCTTTAAGCTTGATGAAATAAACTCTTTGTTAGGTCGAATTTGACCTCATAATGTCAAAAATAGTTTTTTGGGTTTTTTTTAAAGATAAAAGATGTTAAAATTGTGGAAAACAGAGTCTTCTGCCTACGGGCCTTATATTTCATAGTCGGGCCTTTGAGTCATAATGTCCGTAAAATCAACGGACTGGAACAAAACGAATTCTTGATTTGTACATGTAAGTTATCAGGACAGATGCGCATACGGAAAAAAATCAGTTTTTAAAAATGTCGTTGTCGTCGTCGTTGTCGTCTTGGAACATTTTGTTTCCGTGCGATAACTTTAGTAAATGTTGACGGATTGTTATAAAATCTTGATATGATGTGTGTAACCACTAACGGAAGGTTGGTATTGTATTTGGGGTTTATGGCCCCTACTGTTTTGGAAAAAAGGACCAAAAGGGGCTAAAACAGGTATATTGACAAAGCTGCTGTAGAATGTTTATTATTATACCCCCGCTTCGAAGAAGAGGGGGATATACTGTTTTACCCTTGTCCTACTGTCTGTCCGTCCGTCCGTCCGTCCGTCCGTAACAAAATTTCCGTCACAGTTTTCAAAGCAACTACATGAGATATAGGTCTGATATTTTGTGTACAGCTTTATGCAAAATTTCCGTCACATTTTCCCAAGCAACTACATGAGATACAGATATTTTGTAGAGAGCTTTATCCTATATATAGTATCATATGGTGTATACCGATTTTATGCTTCTAGGTGGTCTACTTCCTGTTTACCGAATACTTAGGTTTTTACACATAATGGACATAAATGCAAAATTTCCGTCACATTTTCCCAAGCAACTACATGAGATACAGATATTTTGTAGAGAGCTTTATCCTATAGTATCATATGGTGTATACCGATTTTATGCTTCTAGGTGGTCTACTTCCTGTTTACCGAATACTTAGGTTTTTACACATAATGGACATAAATGCAAAATTTTCGTCACAGTTTCCCAAGCAACTACATGAGATATAGGTCTGATATTTTGTGTACAGCTTTATCCTATAGTACCATATGGTGTATTCCGATTTGATGCTTCTAGGTGGTCTACTTCCTGTTTACCGAATACTTAGGTTTTTACAAATAATGGACATAAATGCAAAATTTCCGTCACAGTTTCCAAAGCAACTACATGAGATAGGGGTCTGATATTTTGTATACAGCTTTATTTTATAGTCCCATATGGTGTATTCCGATTTGATGCTGGTAGGTAGTCTACTTCCTATTAATTGAATACTCAGGTTTTTACACATATTGGACATAAATGCAAAATTTCCGTCACAGTTTCCAAAGCAACTACATGAGATAGGGGTCTGATATTTTGTATACAGCTTTATTTTATAGTCCCATATGGTGTATAGCGATTTTATGTTCCTTTGGCCAACTACTTCCTGTTTACCGAGTATTTAAACTTGTATGCGTGGCTTAGTTTGGGGAGCGGGGGTATCACTAGTGAGCATTAGTTCACAGATTTACTTGTTCATTTGATTTTGAAAATTCTTTTTTTATCAAATGCCTCATTAAATTCCGTCAACTAAATGTGTCAATGGTGTTGATCTATATTGTACTGTTACATTGCTATTGGGGCCAAAAAGTGGCCACGCCCAAAAAAGATAACTTTTTTATTTGTGTTCCGATTTTCAAAATCTTTTTTTTTCTTTGGAATCCTTGTTAAAATCCATGCCTGCTCTTTTCAATCAGATTTACCATATCTTTTACTGTTTTTGAGAAATTAGGGGTCAAAGGGGCAAAAAACGTAAATTATAAGTGTTTGTCCAATGGTTTTAAGAACTTAAGTTTTTAAGTTGGCCAACCGATTGTTATGAATTTTTGATATGATGTTTGCAACCACTAAAAGAAGATTGGTATTGTATTTGAGGTCTGTGTCCCCTGCCGTTTTAGAAAAAAGGACCAAAAGGGGCTAAAACAGGTGTATTGACAAAGCTGCTGTAGAATGTTAATTATTCATTTGATTTTGAAAATTCTTTTCTTATTGAATTCCTCATTAAATTCTGTCAACCTAATGTGTCGATTGTTTTGATATAAATTTCACCGTTACATTGCTACAGGGGGGGAGGGGGCAAAGACGGGCGGGCCATACCTCAAAAATCAACTTATTATTTGTGGTCCGAACTTAAAAATCTTTTTTTTTCCATTTGAATCCTTGTCAAAATTGCTGGTTGCGTTTGCAGTATCTCTTACTGTTTTTGAGAAATAAGGGGTCAAACGGCCAAAAACGTAAATTATAAAGGTTTGCATAAATATGTCAAAGATGCATTTTTCTTTTATTTAAAGTCTACCACAGAATGCATTTGTCAAAAACCTTTGAGAGTCCACCATGGGCTGCATGTGTCCAAAGCATTTGACAATCCATATTGGGCCTCCAACGTACAGGGTTAAACTTGTTGCGTTCGTATCATGCTGCGCTCGGCATAGCTTTTTATTTTCAATAGGTGTAGAAATAAAAGCGGAAAACGGAAATTCGACAGACAGGCGAACTGAATGCAAACCACAGGGGACCATTGAATTCCAAACTCTTACTTTCTTAGCTATGTCGAGAGGGCAGATATTAAACGTCGATTCTTGTCTGTTTAGTGTCTAATGCTTTATCATTTAATAATATTAACAGAAATATTTTTTTCGACTTGAAGATACGAAAATCTCACTGATTCTGTTATGAATAAAATGAATTTCAAACATTTAAAAAGTTTACAAATTTAAAACAATGTTAGGACTTGAATTAGAAATAAGTTTAAATGGGTCTACTTAAAAGATCAATCTAAACAAAAGAAAAAGCTAAACATGCACTAGACCGATTGAATGAATTTAAAAGTATATCTTTATTTGTATTTCACCTTAGTGGGTTGATAATTTAAGGCCATTTATTAGAAGCAATATCTTAGTTTAAACACGACTTAGTGAAAGGGGTAGATAGAAAATCATCCTTCCCAGTGGACTTAAAATGTTGAAATACTTTAAAGATCCCCCGAGAGTGAAGACCCCCTCCACAGCGGGACGGCTTGCACAAACTATAACGTTATGTCAGTTATGTGACAGGAATTCTATCCAATGGAAGTGTGTCGAGTGTGCAGAACTGTTCTGTACCGAGTGCAGGAAAATTCACCAGCGAGGAAAGGCTACGAGGTCACACAAGGTGGTTTCTGTCAAGGATATTAACGAAGAGATTGTAGAAACCTCCGCTCTGAACTTAAATTGCCCTCGTCACAATTTCGTGTGTTCCATGTTCTGTGCCACGTGCAGCGAATGCGCCTGTGCGAATTGTGTGACCGATAACCATATTGGACATACATTCCAGGATCTTAAATCACTGCTGGATAAAAGGAAACGCGAAATCAATAAAGTTCTGGGAGATATCGATTCTAAATACGTGCCTCAACTTCAATGCTTGCTAGACAACAGACAGCCAGACCATGGCAACGACGATGTTGCACGTGCCCGATCGGAGCTTGAACAGAGAAGACGGTCTTTAAAACAGGCCATTGATGAAACAGTGGATCATCATTTACATGAACTCAGTAGATTTTCAAGCGATAGAAAAGAAAACAAGGCTCGCTCTGAGCAGGATATGAAAAGACAACTGAAAGAAATCTTAGAAAAACGGAATTCATTGCGCAAAATGGTTAAGCCGATGAACGCAAATGACGTAACCGTTCTTGTAACGTCTTCAAACACCTATCTTAATATCAAGCCATCCGCTACTATAGCACATTTTGGTCATGTTCAGTTCAGACCTGGAAGTTTATCTGAAGATGATATTCACCAAGGGGTCGGTTCGCTTGGATTTGCTGAAGAGAGATTTGAAAATGCCGCTTTATTACAACAACAGCAACAACCACCACCAAACCAAGGAGAAAGAGAGATCGTACCTGACGAACCATCATGGGCAAACGAGGATAACTCTAGTCTAGCTCAGCAGAGATCATACGAACAGGAATTTCGTATGTCAGATGGTGACGAAATCGTAAAAACAGTCCAGTTGACGAAGAACCAAAACTTAAAACCTCTCAAGACATGTCTATCCTCTGTCACATCCATCAGTCTGGTTCCCAATGGTACCTTGTGGGTAGGATGTGCCAGTACCAGACGTCTGGAACTTATCAACCCGACAAACCGAGCTCTGGACGTTCCTCCTGTTATTACAAACGTTGTCGGCTTTTCTCTTAACAAACGAAGTGATCTATTTGTCGCTGATTTAGACAACTGTAAGATCAGAAAGCGAGAACATCCGTCGGGAAAACTCACTCTGATAAAGGAATTCAAACCCCTTCAGCCCGTCTCTGTTTATGTCAATGAAAATACGAATATGGTCTATGTTGGACTGGTCGACACTTCCGGTCGAACAGCAGACGATCAGAACAATATCAACGGAAGCATCGTGATGGTTTCCATGAAGGGTGAAGTTCATTCCACGATTGGAAATGGTCGTCCCACAAATTTCAAGATTCCTAACAGACTGACATTTTGTCATGTGACAAATTCTCTCATTGTGATTGACTCGCTGGTTCAGGAGAATGGAAGAATTGTATCGATCTCGAGAGATAACAGCGTCCAGTTTACCTACAATCCTGTACAGAACAACACACTGAACACGTTCAACCCCACCGATGTCGTCTGCTCGATGTCAGGCCAGGTAATTATCTGTGACCATGGAAACGACCTGCTGCACGTGATTGACGCTAATGGTCTGCTCGAATACTATATCGATACAAAGTCTTGCGGAATTGAGCGTCCCTGGAGCCTTGCCCTGTCACCAGATAATAAGATGTACGTTGGGACTGTTATTTATAAAGACGGGAAAAGGACCAAGGATGCACAAAAAGGCGTGGTTTATGTTGTTGACGTAGAGATTCGGTGACTTCAATATTAAAGTAAATATTCAAATATTTTTTCTGTTGTTTTGTGAGTGTCAATCTCCTAAACTTACAAAGTACTTTAAATATGTACTTGGCATTTTGTCCGCTTCTTCTGGGTTTTATGCCGTGATCTTCATAATAACTCTAGTTTGACTAATTCGTTTTTGTCATTTTCTCTGGACTATGAGATTGATCATTCAAGTTCGGTAGCTTTGTTGTTACCTTTATTTACTTTGGCATTACATTTGGTTAGGATGTCTTTGATGAGTCTTCTATAGACGAAACGTTTTTACAAACACAAATTCAAACTTTTATCTTTTTCTTTACCTTTTCTTTTTGTTATAACTATTTATGAACGTGATCTGCTAATATATAATTATATACATCAAACATGTTGCGAATGATTTTTAAGTGCTCTCTAAATGATCAATGTAAAGCAATGCCGTAAATTGCCTCAGATGAAAGAAGGCGGGGTTCTGGGGCCGCCCAGGCCCCCAGAAGCTTTGGATTTTTCAAGAAAACAAATCCAACAAATCAAAAAAACAGTCCAGATTTTGCTAACTTCAAACACCACAAAGAGTAATGATAAACCGATCTTCATCATATAGCTGTAGCGTTCAAGCTGATGTTCCTCAAGGTTCTGTCCTTAGACCCTTGATATTTGTAAATTGTATTAATGATATGATAAAGAAGCAAATTAACTTCATTATCAGGCGCGGATTGAAGGAAAGGCGTACCTGGCGTACGCCCCGCCCCCCCCCCCCCAAACTGACAAAAATTATGTTTTTGGCCAAAAAATCCATATAAAAAAACACTGAAAAATTACTCGCTTCGCTCGACCAAACACTTCAGCAAAAGATTTATACGCCACCCCTAAACTAAAATCCTAGATCAGCCTCTGATTACGCATATTATTTGCCCGTACTAGTATTACATTATGTAACTACTCCGATAGTGATCAGGTAATTAGTCATAGATTGTGCTTTAAAAACTTGGTGATTGGTCGAAAATATGGTTTATGCCATTAAATCCAGACAAAACAGAAATAATAGTATTCTCAAATTCTGCTACAACAACAAAACCATTCCTATCACAGACTCACGTAAACACAAATGTGATGCTTTAAGCAATGATGTAAAATGGAATATTCATCTAGAAAACAAAAGTAGCATGAAACGACACTTAAACAATTTAGATCAACTAAGGAAACTAAAATACCAATTATAAAAAAAAAAACTAGAAAATCTTAATATTGTATTCATTAGACCCACTTTAGAGTATGTGTTCGAACAGCTGTGGAACTACTAATTCTATAGAACAACACTACAGCAGCAATGCACTTCTAGTTTCCAATGGAACATTCAAGTTTCTAACATTGGAATATCTTCTAAATTTTTACATTCACACAATTTTTTTTAATGACGAGATTTCAGCGGTCAAAATTTTCAAACAAAGGGTTGTTGATTTACGTTTATAACCACACTATATCCAAATGTAGAATTTTTGTGATGTACCTTTAAGTTGTAAAAATTTCAGAAACATTACTGTCTTTAAGTTGTAAAAATTTCAGAAACATGACTGTCTTTAGTTGTAAAAATGTCTAAACATGACTGTTCAGGATAAATTTATTATGCATGTACAAGAAAATTTGAAAAAAAAAAAAAATATTTGTAAACGTTAGTTCGTTTCTCCTATCTGCCGCTACAGAAGAATCCAGTACACGGGAGCTCCAGTGTGGTGAAGAAAGCCAGACAACCCACTATTTTGTCATTCAACACCATCTCAAGTTGTACTCTTAGAGCTGTTCCCTGAAAATAGACACAAATAATAAGGCTAGACAATCGTCCAAGTCTGACCTGTAGATAGACATGTATTAAACTAGACACATATCTGTTTCCCTGCACATGTATTCAATTGATCTAGACACCTTACGACTCTGAATATATACTTGTAGATGATGTAAATATTGTCTCTGAAAAAAATATATGAACAAGACACTCCGCACCCTGAAATTGGAGAAGAAAAGGATATACATGTATATTGTGAAGACATGGCTGACATCATTTTATCTTACATCTATCTCTTTATGCTATTTCTAAAGACTCATAGGGCTGCTTTCTGAAAAATGCGTTCAATATGCTAAAACCAAAAACTAATTATTATTTAAATTCTCTGATAGTATATATTTCATTTGATACTACCAGGCCACTTGTAATTCTATAACGTTTGACACTCTAGATATTAGTCACAGAATAGAAAAAAAATGACTTACAGTTAAAATATTCCTAACGCCTTCTGATGCTGTTCCAAGGTTAAATACAGTTGGATCAAAGACAAAGGGGATAGGATCATACAAACTGAGTCCGCTACAGCCCTTCCCTCGGAGTACTGGGGGACAAGCGGAGATGGCAAAGAATGTCTTGACAAAGTCACATAGATCGTCGTATAAACTGGAAAGAGAAAGGGGAAATGTAAAAATAGATTTATAACAGTTAAAAGATGGTTAGGTCTGAAGAAATATTAGATTTCAACATTATCGTTTGTTTCTATTTATATTGTTTGTGTATTTCTGTATTTTATTTAATATTCTTCATCTTTTGCCTCTTAAGGATAACACAATAAAGGTTAGTAAATCAGAAATTCATAACATAAATAAAACAAAACGTTAATCACAAGCGGGTGTAAAAAATGGTTCTAATTCAAAGCACTAGTATTTTACAAATGTAATTTACATCATAGGAGATCATAGAGAAGATTTTTTATTGAATTGTGAGAACAGAAAGAGAACTTTATGCCCCAGAATTCAGCAAATTCAGTAATTGGTGTTTTATACATTAAATGTGATTTTCCCTATATATCTATATAACAAACAAGATTTTACTGTCTGAAGCACTTACTATAGGAGCATATCTTGTTGATACGTGGTTAAATAAAACACAGTCCGTTTAGAATGAGGACTAAACACCTACCATGATCCAACTTTATTGATACAAGGGACCCTAGTCCACGGTCCGTTTAGATTTTTCTCGACGCTGACGTTTAATTTTGGTGGACCATGGAGTGCAGCATCGATGGAACCGTCAAAACTGACTGTCACGTTCCCTTTGGATGACTGTATGGCCATGTTGTTGAAATGTATCAAGGAGTTGGTACCTAGGTTAAAATAAGCGTAAAAAATAGTTAACTGTTACATTTTTTTCATATTTGAACTGAAGTTTGTAAAAGTAAATATATATACATTCGACGTCCTTACCATTTATAGCAAGAATAGACTCGACTTCGCTTTGTTGATTGCTTTTCAGTTGTGTTATGTTTTGTGTTTGTTTGTGCTGTGCTCATTTGTTTTTACTGGTTTCGTTCGTACTTTTAAATTTGAATGTCCCATTGCTACCCTCTATGTTTCTTTCATAAAAAGAATGAGTTTAAATCTGTATACGGGGGGTATATGACAAAATATTTTAGAATACCTCGTGTCAATATATGTATTAAAAATTATATTCAACTGAAGGAAACTGAAGTAATTTGGCACCTTCTTAATTGGTGCTATTTAAATCTATATATTCATAATCTTACCACAATCTGACCATTGTAGTGACAACGAAATTAGAGAAAACATTACACAAACAACGAAACATAAATTCGTCGTCTCCATCTTCCGTTTAAATCCTAGGCCCAAAACAGTACGTATCTAAATCAAGCTGGCTCTGTACTGAGTATTTCTTTCTTAGTTTGGTCAACCTGGGTACCCGGATGATCTGTCTTCCTGGGTAGTTTAATATCAACTGCATTTTCTGCATATTTGATTAAAGAAGAAAAAATCTGAGCAACAAAACTATCTATGACGATTCATGTAACGTTTAGCGGGAATAAGAGATAACCTTTAAGACAAATAGTTGTCTTGATTAGAAGTTTACGGATGTACCCATCTTGAGATTATCTTTAAAAAACTAAGCTTTTCACAAAAAGCATAATTATCAGAAACCGCCTTTTTCATGGAACAACGATTTTGCCAGCCATTCGTCATTCCGTTTTTGCTATTTTAAAATTTCAATTTTTTTCAGGGCTTGTTTTACGGGGAAGCATTTTATCGGCAGCATTAACACTTCAAACTGAAAAGGGTAAAAGACCAATTGTAGCAGAAAGTAAGCATGACCTTTTGTTGCACTCTCTGATGACAATACCTCATTTTCGGAGGTACTTATGATTTTTCTACCTTAAAACAATACATTTTGTTTCAAATCTTGCTGACAAGAATTTGACTACGATACAGCATAACCAAACATTGTTTTAACGACACAATATTCATTTTCTGTAACGAGTGTTTTGCTTTGTTCTTTTTTTTTTTTATCCTTTTTACAACACTCAAATTTTTATTACGAATTGTTCTTTTTTGTTTGTTTGAATTTTTGGGGTTTTTACTTTCAAATTACATATTATTCCATTTTCTTAGAATTGTTCTTATTTTGTTAAGGCGATATTATTGTTTGATTGATGTTTATTTTTGACAATTTTAACATCTCCCTACTCCTTATATAATGTTATAGTTTGCTCCATAAATAAATTTGATGACAACCCTTAATATTTCTCCCGCCAGTTAATGTAACTGATCTCATTTATTATTCATACTTTAATTTCCTAAGATGTCCCTATTAGCATCTTACTTCCTTTGTCGGAAGGACGGGTCAAATCAATTTCATTTTCTTTAATCATTTATTTTAGATGTACATTTAAGTTTCGACTAAATAAATGGTCTTCAATGTACAAATTTTGTTTTCCGTTGTTTTCATACATTATTTGGGATGGAGATGATGCACAGCCTCAGTGAACAGCAATACTATCACAGTTCACTGTTCCGTTTTCGTACAAAATTTAGAACATGCATTTTGTGATTTTTGTATTTTCTGTATACTTATTTCAAATTGCTTCCTTATGGATTCGATTTTGAATGTGAATTTACTTTATTTGATTTTTCTGTTTGTTAAATTATAATTTATATAGAATATCTACTAGTATATAAATCATTGATAGTAAAACGTACGCATATATTGTTAACGTTTGCTGTCTTTTAATAATTACATGAATTTGTTATATTAATCATGTTCTAATTTTTGTTTTACTTTTAAGATGATGCATTGCGTTATTTTTCCCCACCCAGACTACTTTTAAAATCCTATGAATAGCAAAAAAAATTCCAATTTAGTCATGTTTTATAAACCTGTCCAAACAAATTCTACTTTGAAAGTTTAATTTGGCTGAATCTCCAAAGGGTGACATGACAGTCTGCATATCATATATAAAATTTAAAAGAAAAAAAAAGAAGAAAAAGAAAAACATACACGAAAGTAAAATATGGCCAATTACTTGTGGCTCCTAAATTTTACGTTATAGAAAAATGTTTATATTTATGTAATTTTACCGCATATGTTACAAGGATTTATGTTTTTTTTTTTTTTTTTTTAATTCCCCAATCCTAAATTTCTTAATATTTCAACTCTCTTCTAAATAAAAGATCAATAACTTTATTTTATATTAACCTTTAATTTAAAAAGTTGACAGTTTTCAAGAAAAACAAACGTCATAAGTTTTAGCAGTATTGTCTAAGGTGTTAATTTATAAACTGTTGCTTCTTAGCAGCCACAAATCGAAAAACAATTATAAGTTGTCTCAGATACTATAAATATTAAATGACCTTACATCCGATGAGGAGACATCAGTAGAAAACATCTGCAGAATTCTCAACTCACGTAAATCTTGACATTTTTCTCTTTTTGTCGTTTTCTTGATCGTTTTCTAACACGCATGCAGAACGTCACAGGCCTTCAAAGGAATGACAGCAGTGATCCCGCCGCCATGACGATCAAACTGCCGAAAAAGACAACATACCGGCATATACCTCATAGTGAAAAACCGCCTCATCTTGTAGCTCGCCGGAATGCTAGGGAGAGGAAACGAGTACAGGCCGTCAATAGTGCGTTCTTGAAACTGCGGAAACACGTCCCGTGTGAAAATAGACAAAAGAGACTTTCGAAAGTTAAAACTTTACAATTCGCCATTGATTATATAATGAATCTTCAGAATATGATTGAGGAACACGACAGCAAAATGGCGGGAAGTAGTTATAATCGGCCGGCGGAAGGGTACCAAGGATACTCGAACGATCAGAATTACGACAGATACAACTACACATGGAGAGATGACGAAGTACACGAGGTATAACGTCAATGTTGTGAAATATTGTCAAATTCCTATTTATTTTTATGTTTTTGGTTGTTGTTTGTTTTATGTTTTTGCTGTAGATCATAAGTTTGTTCGCTGACCTCGGTTATTCTGACAATAGACACCAACACTAGTCCTTTAACATATGACTTCGCATTACATTTGATTTTCTACCGGATTTATTTTTCGTTGTTTTAGAAATGCGCTGCACATTGATAGTAAAAGCAAGTATTGATAGAAAAAGCAAAATATCAGTAAATGCAAAATGAAGGAAGGAATTGAAAATATAGCGTGACCGACGCACACAGGAAAAAGTTAGTAAAAGTTATACTTATGTATAATTTAGAATTGCCAAAAATATTAGTAAATAATGTTACCGTGTTTTTTGGCTAAACTAAATATGCTTTCGTTTGTTGTTGTCTTTTTGATGTTTTATGTTCCTTGCTATAGAAGGGTGTCTATCTGTGACTATTTCAGGACTGGATTTGAATTATATGCATTTTATTTACACCATGGGCCAATTGCAAAACTTCGAACCTACTGGCCTCGTTGAAGGCTGCTAGCGGTTGTCCATTGTGGTTTTTCTGAATTGCCGCTTGATTGTGGGCTGTGTCGCGTACACTTATATTCCACATCTCATTATTTTCTATGGTATACATTCGTTACTGTATTTAAATCAATTTGTACACGGTTGTTAACTAAATAGAAGAAAATGAGATGTGGAATAAGTGTACGCGACATAACCTACAATAATAACGTAATTTTAAAAAATCCGCAATGAAAAACAGCCATATATTATACATTTTTGTTCTGTTCCGTTCTAGAAAATGTGTCTTTCAAGAAAACAAAATTATAAAGAATAAGCATGTAACACTATGTGACACTTTCGTATATTTCAAAATCAAAAAAGTAAAAATATTATTTCATTTCGGAACATAAAAGAATTCATTGAAAGCAAAAAGGGAAACAGATTTCCCCCCCAAAAGTTACATATAAGACAAAAAAGTAGAAAAATTGCTTATTTTAAAGCTTTGCTATTTAAAAGATAAGAACAAAACATTTTTTTTTCTAATTTTGGAAAATCAAAACCTTAGATTTATAAGTACCGAACGTCAAAAACGACGTTATCGATAAGATGTATTGGTTATATTATCATTTTTAACAATTCATCAACTATACTTTTTCATTGTTCAACGCATTCCATCAATATCATTTGGCCGGATTTTACGGAGTGAAAATCCAGGAGCGGTGTTCTCGAAAGTATCCTAAAATTTGTCTAAAGACGCGTCTAAAGTCAAATTTTTAGACCTAGTTTGGACCATCTTTAGACCATCCTAATCTGTTTCTCGAAACTATCTTAGACGCGTCTTTTGTTAGGACGTCTCAATATAGATTTAATACAATTTTTATTCAAACAAAATTTAATAATTAACTTTTTTAAAGAATATATTCCTCTGTATGTACACCAAAAGGGCTACGATTTGAATGCTAAAGCTAAATTTCAACACTTAATTAGCTACAGTTTTAATTTTAAATTCATAACCACGTTGTACTAAAATAATTAAAACAACATACAAGGTCATCGAAGTATGTGAAAATAAGTTCAAAGTTTAAAATCACGCATGATGCCTTGAATACAAGTTAATCGATGATTAAATGTCATTAGCTGCAAACGTCGTGTCTTAACTGCAAACGACAGTCGGAGTTAAATTTATTAATATTAAATAAAAATGAATCAATATCAGTTCTGGTGCCGCCAGGTGGATGCAACAACCTTCTCCTTTCTTGTAATTGTAAGATGGCTATTGGTGTGTTCGTTCGTATGAAGCTTCATGTACGTAATGGTTTTAGTTATGTCAAAAGCTGCAGAACCATATACATGTATCTTAAAGGCCAGGGGTATGTACATCTGTAATGGTTGTCAGCATGACTTAATACATTGCTACATAAATGACTCAAGTTAAAGTTTTTTAGATGGTTCAAATGTCTTCATCTGCAAGTGAATTGGCTTATCATGATTTAAGATTGGATAGAAAATAAATAATTTTGCGTTTTCTGTTTATTTGGATAAGTCGTCAATCGTACATGTATCCAAAGTGTTACTAATGTGTGTTATGTAGGTCACCTGTTTGTTCCATTTGTCGTGAATAACAATATTATGCATCTGCATTAACATAAATTCATCTTGACTTACATTTTCAGCATGTATAACTCTGGTTACAGTTTTTGGTAAATGTCCATAGCTAAGAATCTGCAAGTGGTAGAGAGTCGCCCTAAAGTTTTCAAGTTGTCCGTCCGTCCTATTGCCCGTCTACAACTCTTGTGAAAAATATACTTTAAACTAAAAACTTCTTACAATACAGTTCTGTACAGTTGGAAAAACTTATATAATTTTGATAGATTTTGAAAACGGGCTTTGTGAACACTTAAACGCCAAAACTATTTACAATATCCTTCTGATAAAGTTGCAGGGTAGGTTCAGTGTAGCATGTCATGATTAGTATATTAAAACATATTTCATGCAAATCCATAAAATTTGTTTGAAAAAAAAGTTCATAGAAAATCACGGATTTTCAAATTGGACTTAGTGAACAATAACTGAAAAACAACTTTTTACTAATACCGTTCTGAAAACACTTAGATGTTTGCCGACGGGACCCTTCCAGACTTTGGCAGTATTATAGACTTTAATATAACGGGCAAGAGGATTTGCTGTTATGTGCCACTGCTTCATGTCCATGTAAATATTAAATATAACAGTTTAATAAATAAATGCAATTATCTGGAATGAAAAAAAAAATGGGTTCCACTGGTAAAAGCTGAAGTAAGTCTGTGTAAATCACACATTTATTATAAATATCCGTTATTTTAGCTATATGAATGAAGGAGGTTTTGGTGCATTTAAACCAAGTTCAACCATATTTTTAAAGGCCTGTTCTAAATCAAGACCATTGCGATCTCTTATTTCTCCGGTGTGTCTGCGTTGTTTTGTTTTTCCAGTTCCACGTTTCAGATTGATTCTTCAAGTTCGGTCGTTTTGTTATTACCTTTTATTATATTTGAATTATTTGTTCGGATTAAGTTGTTGTTTTAAACTTTGTAATATGCATTACAGAATTTATTCCCCGTCTGAACGCTGACATTTTGATGTTGTGGTAAATAGAGCATTAGGTAAAATAGTTTTTTCCAATGATTTTTGATGTTTTGTGTTTACTATGAATTCTTAATATTAACGATGACATTATGTATTACCTTTTGCAGTCAACAAAACAAGAGTGACCTGTCTTGTATTTGTATCATCAGAACACTGTCAAATTATGTACCTCTTAATTGTATTTCAGTTACACCTGTTGACTGCAACGCAATTATTTTGCATGTATCGGTCCGTTACCAAGTTTTATTGCATGTATTAAGAGTCATTTTGTTAATATGCTTGAAATATATAAAAAATATTGAACGTTATTATTGGATATTGATATTTTCATTAAAACAAAACTTTATTAACTTCTTTTACTTATATAGAAGCATAACTTGCCAGATTATTACTCTATACAGGCCTGTTTATATTAACCAGTTTAAATTGTCCGTATCAATGTAATCAAATCGAGCACACCGTTCGTGAATGATTTAAAAATATACCATTGTGTTCGAAAAAAAGAAATTAAATCCTTATACAATATGTTCTTGTTTATATACTGGGCATGTTTTTAAAGTTTGTTTCATTCATATTTTTGATATTTTCGAGATTAAAAGTTGAAAATTGACATAAACCGTGAAAAAATTGCATGTATCGTCCGTTAACAATGTTTTTCTCCATAATGGTTCTACCATGTGATTAGGTGAACACCTGGACAAAATATAGTGAGTTATAGTGTATAAAATAAGTAAAAATTAAAATTGGATGGTCTAAAGACATCAAATTTGATGTCTTAGTTTTTATCCTAAAATAAGACAAGAGCTTAAAATAGGACTGCTTCGAGAAATGACGAGTCTTAAGATGGTCTATAGACACGTCTTAGTCCTAAGATAGCTTCGAAAACACCGCCCCAGGTTATATATATATTTTATTGCATAATAAAACCTCAAAGAGGTGAAGCAAATACAAATATACATGTACAAAAAATAAAATGGTTATTGTCGGGGATGGGTGCGTGGGGAAATTATTTTCGCAACAGTTTTCTCAGCAACTACTTATCGCACCCTCTAAATTGATACTTGGTATGCATCGATTCATCAGGGGTTCAATTAAAGGGATTCAATTTCAGGTGTGTCGTCGCTCTTCTACTTCCGGTTTAACAAAATCCGGTCATTTTTAGCTTTTATAGATTTTTTATTCTAATCCCATTTTGGCAAAGCCATATTATTTTACAAATTTCTAACCTATATTAACAATTTAGAATTAGAGGCATAATAGAAAACATTTTATTTTTGTTAAGATGTCTTTGCTTTAAATGTTGAAATTTATTTCTGTTATTTTCTTTTGTCTTTTTTCTATCTCTTTCTTTTAGTTTTTAGTTACTTTTGAAAATATTGACTTACCCAAGAAGCATTTTTCAAGTTACAGTTTACATTTTCCTAATATAATTCAATACTACCATTTTTATGTATTCGCCGTTTGTGTAACTAATATAATTTGGCTACTTTCAGACTAATACTAACAGTAATGGACATCAGCAGATGGCTGTCTGGCCAGAATATGGATCACTTGGGATGAACGAAATTACCTCCCTTCCTGATGCCTAAAGCTTCGTGGGAAGATAAGAGATTTTCAAAAAATTAAAACATAGGCATATTTTTATTGTGCAATACTTGTACCTTTTTTTGCTTGTTTCATCTACTTCAACAGTTGGTTTGTTTGTTATTTTGTTTGGGTTTTTACGTTGTATTTTTTGAAATTTCATAAACTGAAATTATATTATAAAATATATGTAAATAGTTTAAAGTAAAGACTATGTATTTAAAATTAAAAATCAAAGGATTTTGCAAGAAAATGTTTTCAAATAATTATTTTTTTCCCATTTCAACTTCTAAATGTTGTTTGGTGTCTTCACAATAATTCATTTTCACCCGTCTTTCTAGTACTATAGTACATGTATAATGAAATACCTCTTCAAACGTACAATGTATTTCGAAATCAATTGAATTACTATATAAAAAGATGTGACTTTTTGCGATTATTAGGCAAAACTTCCTATTGCAGTCAACATAAGACTAAGACCAAATAATTAGAAATAAATTTACACGTATACTTATAGATCTGATGATTAACAAATTCATGAATAGCATCAAACCAGTTTCTAGAAAATTTCTCGACCTTGATTTTGCATATATGTTTTAAACACTTGTTATTATCATCAAATGTATGTTTTGAAATGTTATCATTTACATTATGAAAATATAATGTTGTTTAGTGTTAAATCAACACTGAATTATAAATCATAATTATTGATTTGGGTATGGAATAAACATGTAGGGGCTTTATTAAGAAATATGTTTGTATCATCTGTATTAAAACGACATTTGGTAACACGGGTAACAGCCGACTTCACGAATTAAGGATATAGCAATGATAAATTTAATCCTAGTTTGTTGTCTGCCTTTTTCTCCTTTTGTCAACTTCTTTGGCAAATATCATACAAGGTCATTTTTTGACAGTTTCCTGTTTGCCAGTGCTGTACCAGTGCCCCATTAATTAAAAGAAAATTGCATCCTATCGAAAAAAAATATCATCTTTTACTCGCTTAAGGTTTGAAAAAAATCAATCTTAAATTACAAAGTTCCAATTTCTCTAAAATGCTTGTTTTCTATAATGCTATTATTGTTAATGTTATTTGTTATCTTGGTGCTGTTTTGTGAAAATAAAAATAATATTTAATGTAAATATGTAAAGTCTTATTTTTTCAATAAACTTGACGATTACTTTTATAGTCAATGGAAGCCAGAAACAATATATGGAGGGTCAACCCCAAAAACCACAATGGTTGGTCCTGGTTTGGTTCTGGCATTTCAAAGAAATGGTGGATTAAATCAGGTTTTATTGTGTCAAACAGCCATCTGTCCTTGTGATCTTAAGACACCTGGGTCAAAATAACATTAACTTCTTGGACCTTTGCTGACATATGTAATGTAGTTATGTGAAATGGACTCATTAGTATTAAGAAAATTCAACCACACGTTTTGAAGGCAATATTCATTGAAAATAAAGGAATTCAACATTTTTTTATTTTTGATCACAGTGGAATAAGAGTCTACGAAAAAAATAAAACGTTCAAAAGAGTCTATTGTAAGTTTTCTGCGCATCTTTTAAGACCCGCAATACAACTGTGCTGTTGCTATAAAACATAAAACAGGAAAGTGAGGTTAAACAAATTTTGTAACAAAGATCAATGGAACTATTTTCCTTGTTCTATTCTTGTATATGACTACTACTTTGCCATGGCCTTTATCTTACAGAGAAGTACCAAGTCCATGATAATTTCTTATCTTTGTTCATAATTTATACTAAACAATATTTGAATATTTGAATTACAACTTACTCTCTGATCACCATGATGTCTCGGGTACTCATCTTTTCGTTTGTCCTGCTGTTTATAATTGGTAAGTTTCATTATTTTTTTCAAGTACACATTTCACAATTATCTTTATTAATATAAAACCATAACGTGACGGTATTCACATGCCAAAACAGACGCGTGTACATATAAACAGAAGGTGGTATCGAAAACTGGCAGTTAGAAAATCTTTATTGTAAACAAACAATGCCTCAAACATGTAGACGTGTCTGTGACCAAGAAGCCTTCAATCTCGAAGATAATCACTTCTTCTGGGGTATCATTCTTGTCTTTGCCGATAGTTGTGACAATGAAATGTTATTGCTAGTATTTGATTTTACAGTTTAAACTCAAAATTGTTACAAACATCCAAGTTTTTTTCCTTATAATGCACATGATCGATTCCTTGGTGCTAGTTTTTGCTAGTTTTTTATGTTTGATTTATTAATTTTTATTCCTGTAAATGCAAATCCATACAAAAATAGTTTATTGTTTTTTTAATGTTTATTGCTTTATGTCTTTTGTTTGTCCCTGTCATCTATCTCTTTTTTTTCCATGTCCAGAAATGGGACTTAAGTTGATTATTTAAGGATTGGTTTTGAATCTTTTCAGATGTATTGTATTTCTAGTCTTGGGCAAATGCAGGACGGCGAGCAGTGACCTCTGGTCATTTGAAGACTGCTGACAGTTTTCCATTGTGATTTCTTTTATATTGCCGTTTCTTTATGTTGACGTGAGCTTAGACGAATCAACTGGATCCATAATTTTAAAATAATTATGGATTCAGTGCAGACTATGCCAAAAAAGAACAGTAGAAAGAAGTGACGTTTGTCAGAATGGGTTAAACTTGTGAGGTCGTTGGATTTGAAAAGAATTAATTATTTGAAAGGCTCAATGAGCACTAAGACAACATCCATTTTCAGCAACGCTGATGTTGCCAAACATTGTTCACCTTACATGACAAATATGTTGTTGTACCTGCGGACAAATCACCAAATAACATAATTTTGGAGTGCAAGAAACACTATATTGACTGTTTGACAGCTGAATTCGGGGTTGTTTTTACTAACAATAAAACCACCTACACAGCTACAACACTGTCTAAGGTGGAAATTATTGACAATCACAAATCTGTCATTTCATCCTTCGGCCTTACTGTCGGTGCCAACAATACTGACATTCCATCCCTGTAATGGATTCCCAAATTACATAAAAATCCATACAAACAGCGCTTCATTGCAGGGTCATCAAAATGTACCACTAAACTTCTTTCAATTCTGTTGACATCAATACTTAAGGTAATAAAATCCGGCCTCCAGAAATATTACGATTTTTGTTATTCTAGATATGGTGTCAATCAAATGTGGATCCTGAAGAATTTGAAAGAACTGATGGAGATTCTTAACTTTAAATCAGTTTCCTCTTATAACATCATCAAAACTTTCGATTTCTCCACACTTTACACTTCTATTCCACATGAACAACTGAAAACTCGATTGGCATTACCGATTAAACGCAATTTTTTCAAAAAGAATGGAAAAAGCAGGTACAAATATCTGGTAGTCGATTACAATAAGACTTACTTTGTCATAAATGAGTCTAAGAAAAAGAACAAATATACAGAAGACCAAATAATAGACATGCTCAATTTTTTATTGACAACATATTTGTTCAGTTTGGTACAGACCGACGTAATTTTCAGCAAACAATAGGTATTCCAATGGCACTGATTTTTTTCTTCATTCATATGAATCGGACTTCTTACAATCTGTTCTAGACAAAAAAGATCTTAGACTGGCTCTCTCCTTTAACATCACTTTCTGTTATATGATGATGTCCTTTCACTAAACAATTCTCGATTTGGTGACTTTCTACATCTCATTTATCCTCAGGAACTTTAGATAAAAGACACAACGGTTTCAAGGAAGTCTGCTTCATTCTTAGATCTTCATCTCGAAATAGACTCTCAAGGAAAACTTTGAACAAAATTCAATGACAAACGTGATGACTTCAAATTTCCAACTGTCAACTTTCCCTTTTTGCGTAGCAACTTTCTATCCGCTCCAGCTTATGGAGTTGACGTATCACAATTGATTCGTTACTCCAGAGCTTGCGGTAATTACATCGATTTCCTCAACAGAGCGTCACGTTTGACAAATTTTTTTTTTATCACAAGGCTATGTTGCTCCTAGGTTGCTGTCATCGCTCAACAAATTTTACGGTAGACATCATCTCCATCTCCATCTCTCAGAGAGGTGTAGATTTTGGTTTGTCATAGGGTTTTGTTTTGTCTACCATTACCGGATTTGACACACTGAATTGGAAATTGGCAGCGCGACGGGTGTGCAATACCAGAAAGGAACCGCTTACTCTTTCGGGGCACATGAGTTCACTCTCATTACGAGTTCGTGATGTTAAATGATATTCAGTAGTTTTTGTGTTTACGTGTTCAATATGATGTCTGTTTTTTCGTCCTGTTATTGTTTTTGTTTACTGGTTTTGTCCCTGCCCTTTCGGACTTTGATATTCGGATGCTCCATTGGTACCTCTGCTTCTTTGGTTCTGTCACGTATACTTTTTCCACATTTCTTTATCGTCTATTATACCTGGATCAAAAGTGTCTAACAACACTGAAGAACACTCAAGAAGATCTTATCTGTCATATAGGAACACAACATCATCTACCACATGTGGATTTTGTAGAACTCAATTTTTTTTAAAGAAATTCCATTTATTTTTTAATTCAATCATTTGAAATACTAAATTGGTATTAAAACACATTGGTTATGCTTTATATGCATGTTTTCAAGGAGTAACCTCTCATCAGCAGCCTTTCAATCAAAACATTGAAAGGTCGAATTTTAAAACATAAAGTATTGAATAAAGGTAATAACAATACTCTAATTTAATGATCAGCTTCAATGAGAAAAAAAAATACAGCAAGGAAGACATATCGAAATTTTAAAGATCGTAATAGTCCTGATTTGGTACAGGAATTTAAAAAAAAATGATGGAGTAATCCAGGTTTATTAACGCGCAAAACCCTCCTATTCCATTTCGATCTTAGGGTCCAATAGTAACGCAAAACAAGACATGGTTGTGAAGACATAAAAGGGATATTGAGGTGATCATTTCAGTACAACAACAAGCCAAACACTAATCAAAACAATCACTAACCATTGCGTTTAACATATATTTTCCACCAGTGGCTGATATCGAAGGGCGAATTGTTTTAACAGATCGTATGGGTGATATTTTTCTTATCACCTTGTTCTGAAAGTCGGTCACGGGGACAGCGGTGTAGGATTAAATAATCTTAATTTGTACAACACTTGGTATATCGAATAAGTTGTGGATAAAAAAATAAAAGCACTCAAACCCATAACGTTTGAACAGGGAAGCCTAAGCCAGCACGAGGATACAAGCATGTGCAAAACAAGGAAAGAAACCTAGTGTTTAAAATAAAATGAATTTAGACAATTGGATATTTAAAAAAATATGTTCAAATTGTAAATTCGTCAGTTAGGTCTGACTACCAGGCTTGTGCTCCGGTCCACCAGATGCGGTAATTTCAAGAAGTAACCTCTCAGCATTTGACAATGCAAAAATCAGCAGCATATGAATCCAAACAATTGAGGGTTGAAAATCAAAATTATCGAAACTTTCGATTTTTCTTCAATGTACATCGTCACACCATACGAAAAATGAAAATGTAACCTTATTAAAAACTTTCCATAAAGGTATCTTTTTTTGTAATATGTAAACTATTGTTATTGGGCTTAAATTGTACATTTTTTTCTTGAACATCATGTATATGATATATAAAATGAAATTTTCTATTCCATGGGCCAAAATAGCAGTATGCTTCACTTCCTTTTTATATTTTTGTTGTTGAAATTTCCGATTTTTAAATTCAAAATTGTTTAAAACACCAGGTTTCTTTCCTTGTAATGTACATGGTCGATATCCTCGGTGCTGGATTCGGCTTCCTTGTTTGAACGTTTTGGTTTTGAGTACTTTACGTTTTCAACATTTGTGGAATTTTACCTTCCAATGTGTCGATTTAAATGCTAGTGATGAGAGGTTACTCCTTGAAATATCGATATATAGCATATCCAAATTAACATTTACTTTGAGAATCGATCTTAAAAGTCCAAAAGAAAAGATTAAGCAATGAAGACATACCGACGAAATTGAAGATCGCAATTGTCCTGACTTAGTACATGCATTTAATTTTCAAATTATTATTTTCCCTAACCTTCAAAGCAACATACCTACCTCACCTGCTTACGGTGTTTATATTTCAAAACTTATTCGATATGCCAGGGCTTTTACAAATTTTTCTGATTTTTTTATACGACACCGCTGTCTCCGTGACCGACTCTTAGACCAAGGTTACAAGAAAATGCGTCTCATACGATCCCTAAAAAAAATCTTCCTTCGTTATTAGCCACTGGTGAAAAATTCAAAATTCAGTTGAACGTATTGGTTAGTGATTGTTTGGATTAGTGTTTTGCTGATTGCTGCCTGTACTGAGATGATCATCTTATTATCCCTATTATGTCTTCACAACCGTGTTGCGGTGTGTGTAACTACCGGTCCATAAGATCACAATGGAAGAGGAAGGTTTGGCGCGCCATAAAACCTGGTTTAACCCACCATTTCATTTGAAATGCCTGTACCAAGTCAGGACCATTGCGATCTATAACTATTCCGGTGTGTCTTCCATGTTTTGTATTTTCTCTTGGACATTGAGATTGATCCTCCAAGTTCGGTAATTTTGTTATAACCTTTATTTAAAAGAAATGGTGGGTTAAACCAGGTTTTGGTACAAAACCTCCCTCCTCAATTGCGATCTTATGGTCCGGTGTTTACACAAAACACAATGCCGTGTCATAAATTGTGAGACATATATAAAATAGCGATATTGAGATGATCGTCTCAATTTAACAACCCGATAAACACTAGTCAAAACAATCACTTACAATTTCGTTTAACATAATTTTAAATTTACCAACAGTGACTGATAACGACGGAAGAATTTTTATGGATCATATGAAAAGTATTTTTCATAAACTTGTTCTAAAAGTCGGTCAAGAAGACAGCGGTGTCGGACCCAAAAAGATTAAAAGTTTGTACAATCCCTGACATATCGAATTTTAAAGCTGTGATATATAAACATCGTACGTAGGTGAAGAAAATACGTTTCCAGGCTAGGAAAATTAATAATTTGAAAACTAAAGTAGCAACTTTTATCGTAATTATTTTTGTACCAATGTGACCTTCCGTGGGACATTCGAGATGCCAATCAAAGAACGATGCAATGGTTTCTTTGACCCCCAACTTTGGAGGATATATTGAAAGAATAAAGGAAGATTTGTTGACAAGGACATCATCAATATATCTGAAAGTGAGATTGAAGGACCTTTCCGATCTTATCTAATTTCCTGGAAGAAATTCAGTCTCGTAGGAGTATAAAATCAAGTCGGCGATGAGAGGAGCACATATTTTTGCCCATTGGAATGCCAATTTGATTGGAAAAAATTCTCCTCTAAATGGGACAAATATGTTGTCAATAAGGAAATCATTCATACTGCAAACTTGTTCCTATGTGTAACAAATCTTATATCTTTATAAGATGTTTGGGAAAATTGATTCCACTACGATAATGATAGTGCCACAGTATTTCTTGTTGTCCTTTTAGTTGACAGCATATAAAAACGGACAGCTTTGTAGTTGAATATAGCTAAGATCCAGCAATTTACCTGTCCCTTTTCTGATTTTTGTGATGTTAAGGTATCTAGTACAAAAAATGTGAATCTTCATGTTACTCCTTCAATTGAATATCTAAATCGGACATGAAAGAGTTATGGTTGCTTTGATATCATGGATATCGTGGATCCACAATTTGACACAGTAGTTTCAAAAACAATAAAGAAGTGCGCCTCTTCTTTTGAAAAAAATGATATAAAACAATTATGGTGACATGTTGAAAAACAATAACAACAAAATTACCGAACTTGGGTGATCAACTTCATACGTCCGAGACGCAAAAACATACCAAAGAAATTGAATATTGCATATGTTCTGACTTGGCATTTCAAAATAAATTGTGGGTTTTACCAGGTGTCAAATCTCCAAAGTCAATTTCACATCTGACATGTAATTGTAGTACCTGCAACTCTAAAATCTTGTATTATTTACTCGATTTAAATTGTTATTCCTAAGTCCACTATTGGTTGTCTGAAAGAAATATTCTTTATCAGATCACCACAGAAAGAATGTGTAAAAAACTATTGACTATACTTATTGAGTCCCAAACATACAGAGATCAACATGCTGCTGTGAAACTGAAGTCAGACATTTCATTAATTTTTTTTTCTCTCAAAGAAATGGGATTAAACAAACCAAGGATTATTCTACCGAGTCAACTCGGTAAGACAACCAAGAACAACATTATATGACTAAAGAAGCAATTCTATTTCTGATAGAAAACACTGTATTGTCATTGGAATAGGAATGTTCCTCTCTAAACTCGGAACAATAGAAATTCCAATTAAAAATTGTAATAATCTCATATATTTTTGTACTGTGAGAAATATTATATAAACCTAGTCCGATGAATGATTAAAAATGTTTAATACAAGTTTGTTTCATATACATTATAGGTAGCTGTTTTGGTCGTGATTGTACCAGCAACAGGGACTGTATTTACTCCTGTGCTAACAACTACCACGAGCTTTGTGTCAACCTGGTGTGCAAGTGCATGGAACGTAGGTAGACATAGAACGTATATTTTTCCATTGAAAAATACTTTAAAATCTTTCTTTTACATGTATGTCTGTCAAAGGTTTGTTTAACTACACATTTTGACTAAAAATGAAATAAAAGGTAAACTTATGTCCTCATAGAATATTCTGCATGTATATATAACATGTAAAAATATTCCACAGGCAAATTAACTTTTTGGGCTCTTTGCTTTATACAAAGACTACCACGTAAAATACTTTACCACTAATGTCAGTACCATTTTAAGAAATTACTTGGCAGGCTTTCCACAAATGGGTGTTAGTTTCCAAAGTTTGGCTAGTTTTGAAAATATAGCAAATATAAAACAATCTTTTGCTATGGTTACCTAATATCATAACATATATTTTCATTTTGAAAATGTGGTTTTTGATACTCATCCAAAATTTTGATACATAATTTAGTGTTGCTAGCTTTATCTGTAAAGAACGTGGTGGATGTAAAGAGAAAATAGAAGTGTGTAATTTTAAGTGAAAATAAGTCCTATAATAAAAAAAAATCATGGCTCTTAAGATAGTGAAAATCAAAACAGCGATGACCCAGGTTGTGGCTATTTTTCTAGAAATTAACCATATATCTGCTCTACACAGGCAAAATGTTGACTGCGTTTAACGTGCGTCTGGCGTACGTTAAAGGCATGTCATCTGACGCATATTAAATTGGCGTTTCTAACCGCGTACGTCTGACGCACGTTAAAAAATTATCTTGGCAATATTTTATTTCATAATAAAACACACTAAATAAATAACTTACTAACTTCATACATTTTAGGAAACTATATGTCTGACGTATGGTAAACGTACGTTTACCGCACGTTTAAAAAAACATACGTCTTACATATGTTTTTACAATAATTTGACGTACATTTACCGTACAGCGGTTAGAAACATATGTTTAACATACGTTTATGCACTACGTCAGATGCATGTTTTTATTAACGTACGTCAGACGTATGTCTAAATTTTGCCTGTGTACAGGAAACTGTAATAAAATGTAAATATATTTTGGAAGAACGATGTTCAAATTTCAGACAGAAAATAACTGTTGACACTCTTTTTTAGGTTCTTTGAAGCAAATTATTGCTGTTTTCATGGCAACAGTGTAATGCAAACTTCTTTTCTATACATAATGACCCTATTTTCTCAAAGTTTGTTTATCTATGACTCACTTGATGTATACATGTAGCTATGCCAGAAAAAAAACCCAGTTGAATCGCTACAGATATTTCTGTACCTTTGGGTCCTGTCCGCAGGGCTATCTGCGGAGCACTAACTCAACAGTGTAAGAACTGCATTTGGTTTAACAACTATATGTATTAACATCTATGATTAATGATTCTATAAAATGAATGAATGATGTAAATAATCCACTTATTTCTTTCAGACACATGTTCTGCAACATCTGACTGTCCATCAGGATCTGAATCAGGGTGCCCACCTGGGAAAGCAAAGTGTGAGGACGGAAAATGTAACTGTGACCTTAACTCGACCAACAACTAACATAAGAAATAAATTAGATGATAAGATGTACTAGTATTTAAATATTTACAAATGGAAATTTGTGGAACATGTTGATATCCTCGTTGTTGGTTTTGGCTGCCTTATTCGGAAATTTTTAGGTAGAGTATTTCTTTTTTTTATGCTGATGAGAGGTTAGTCTTTTTGAAATATACTTCTTTCCACCCACATCTTCATAATCTGTCTAATCTAGATTTAAATCTCATATTATAATCAATCCTGTTTTTGAAATATGCAAGTTAAGCCCAAATTACAAAAAAAAATCTACAGGAATTTTTTTAAAATGAATAAACCACTATCAAACTTGATTTTACTGTGTGCTACTTTATGCTATGTAAGGATTATCAATAGGGGGAGGTTGGGCTAAATAAATCTAGTTTTACCCCGCCACGTTTTATATGTGACTGTCCTGAGTTGGGAATTCTTTTCAAGGTTTCTGTTTGTCCCTGTGCTTTTTTTGTTTTTGTTCTATGCCTAGAAATTGGTCTTCCGGTGATAATTAGGGGGTTGGTATTGAATCTTATAAATTGTATTTATTTTATCCCTTTTTACATTTCTGGACAATTGAAAATAACAACATTTCATTGAAATTTACAGTCTTTACATCTTTAAAATAGCTAAAAACAGTTTTTAATGTTCCGGAAATTTGTTTATCTTCCATGTTGGACTTTTTTCTGTCAGGTTTTGCTCAACAGACATGTAATTCTTTTTACTTTGAATTTGATACATTTGGTTTTTCATCTTCCAAGTACTATATATATAGTATTTTGTACACGATAGTATTTTGCAGATGAGTTGATATTCCTTAAGATATGCATATCTACCATAACTAAATAACAAACTTTGGCATACAATAATAACAAATATGAAGTTTCATTAATTTATAAATGAACACTCCGAAAAATACTTAGTTGTCGTTTTTTTATCACAATTTGATATTCACGTAGTAATTATTAAATAAAGGTAAAAACAAAATTACCGAACTTGGAGGATCAATCTCAATGTCCAAGAGAAAAGACAAATCAGGTGATCATCTTAGCACAACAACCAGCCAAACACTAATCAAAACAATCACTATATAATTTTGAATTTTTCCACCAACGCCGGGTTAATACCGAAGGAGGAATTTTCTTAGAGATCGTATGACGAGTATAACCCTAAGCTTGGTCTAAAAGGTCGGTCACGGAGACATCACTGTCGTATAAAAATTTCTGAAAAAAATGTACAAGCACTGACACATCGAATAGGTTATGAACAATAAACATCATAATCAGGTGAAGTACGTATGTTACTTTCCAGGTTAGGAAAATTTATAATTTGAAAATTAAAGTCGTCTCTTTCATCGTAAATCCTTGAGGTGGGATGACTACCCTTGTCAAATTCGAGCTGCGAATAAAAAAATTACGTGAATTAAGCAATTGGGGTCGATGATTTCTTTAATCTCTAGCTCTGGAGGAAGCGTTGTTGACAGAAAGGACATCATCAATATATCTGAAAGTGCTATTAAAGGACATTGCCTCTTTCATCTTCTTGTTCTTTACGAGTTCATGAAGGAATTCAATCTCGTAAGTGTATAAAAACAATTGGGCGGGGAGAGGATAACAATTTGTGCTCATCGGAATATCAATTCGTTGTTGGAAAATCTCTCCTCCAATTGTGACAAATATGTTGTCAATAACGAAATCCAGCATACCGCAAACTTGGTCCAATTTGTAACATATTTCATCTTTATAAGATGTTTGTGAAAAAAGTATAATTATCACCTAAAAACAATTCCTTGAATTTGGAAAAACCTTTTCAAGATTTTTTTTTTCAGACCACACTTTTGTTTTCCTGTGACAATAAAAAACTTGAAAAATCGAAAGATTTCAAAGAATGAACCTCAGAAAATGACTGGAACTTAAAATCGTTTAATTTTTTATTTAAGTAAATTTGGTTGTGATGTTGTGATTCTTAGACTACTTTAGTAGGTCTCTGCAGAAATTCAAAACATTCATTGTATGTCATTTATAATTGTGAACAACAATAGAAGGAAACATTCTTAAATGTAATTAATATGGAATTAGTTGTTTTCCCCCAAGGGCTTGCTTGAGGTATTTTCCCTGTAAAACACACATTCGATATCCTTAATTGTTGATGGTTTTGGCTTCCTTGTTAGAAACATTTGGATAGAGTACGCCTCTTTCAACACCTATGGTTTTCGGCCTTCCAATTATTTTCAAATTCTGTCGATCACTCCTGGAATATACATTTACAGCATAACGAATAAAACCGTCTCATTTACACCCGTCATGGTTTATGTATACCAGTGGGTAAACATTTTGGATGGTTTTACAACAGCAATATTTTGACATAATATGTTTAGAAATGGCAAGAAAAGACTAATTAAATCAATTTTATCGAAATTTTAATTTGTCAGGGGTATAAGAGAAAATGAAATCCATGCTCCAATTAAGTGCTTGTGGTCCAATGTTAATCATAATAGACCAGATCACTAAAATATACAGGTCAATAAACAAGCCCAAACAAACAAAATCAAAAAGAAGCCTCGTTGAAGAGTCAACTCTTATCAAACTTCATTAAATTTACAATTTGACCTTTTTAACGAGAAGAACATTAATTATAAAATTTCAACCATAAAATAGACTTATTAAGTGGAAAATTTAAAGTCTATCACTTTGAAAAAAAGATGTGTATCTTCTTCCAGGCATCATTCATTTTGTCCTTTGTATCTTCTTTGGCAATTTCAATCAGCAGCAATCATTCGACATTGTTAAAAGTATTCGTTGTTTTTTTTCAATAAACTGGAAATGTTTGTAATTTGGCTTCTTTTTGGGTAGCTAAAGTTACGCACAAAAGACACAGAAATGATTCATTGCCTGGAATTTTATTGTTTATTGTAAAGAGATTAGATGGCTGACATCGGGTATGACATTTTGGGCTATTTTGACAACAAGTCTGTCCAGGACCATAACATAAGCGTTAACATGTAACGTTTATAAATATCAGAAATAAATGGGGGAAGCAGAGGTACCAATGGGGTGTCCGAATATCAAAAGTCCGAAAGGGCAGAAACAAAACCAGTAAACACCAACAGGAACGGGACAAAAACAGACAACATGTAAAACATGGAAACACAATATAACTGAATATCAATCAACAACGCGAACTCCAGTCGAAACAAGAGTGAACTCAGGTGCTCCGGAAGAGTAAGCAGTTCCTGCTTGCTATAGCACACCCGTCGCGTTGCCAATAGTCCATTCAGCGTGTCAAATCCGGTAAAGGAAGACAAAACAACACCCTATGACAAACCAACATCTGCACTCATCTGAGAGATCGAAATCCCATATTTGTCTATAAGTGCATGATGTCCTCCGTAACATTTCTTGAGTGAAGATAGCAACCGAGGAGCAACAAAGCCCTGTGTGAGCAATTTTTGCGTCAGACGTGTCGCTCTGCTAAGGAAATCGATGTAAGTCCCACACGCTCTGGAGTAACGAATCAATTGAGATACGTAAACTCCATAAGCTGGAGCGGACGGAATGTTGCTACACAAGAAGTGAAAGTTGACGATTGGAAAGTCATCACGTTTGTCATAGAGCCTTGTTGAAAGTCTTCCTTGTGAGTCAATTTCTAGATGTAGATCTAAATATGAAGCAGACTTCCTAAAATCCGTTGTGTCCTTTATCTCAAGCTCCTGGGGATATACGAGATGGAGAAAGTCATCAAATCGAAAATTGTTTAGTGAAAGGACATCATCAATATAACGGAACGTGAGGTTGAAAGAGAGGGCTAGTCTACGGTCTCTTTTGTCTAGAAGAGATTGTAAGAAGTCTGCTTCATACGAATGAAGAAACAAATCAGCAAGCAAAGGTGCACAATTAGTGCCCATTGAAATCCCTATTGTTTGCTGAAAAACACGTCCACCAAACTGAACAAATATATTGTCAATAAGAAAGTTGAGCATGTCGATTATTTGGTCTTCTGTAAATTTGTTCTTTTTCTTAGACTCATTGATGACAAAGTAAGTCTTGGTATAATCGACAACAAGAAATTTGTACCTGCGTTTTCCATTCTTTTTGAAAAAGCTGCATTTAATCAGCTGTGCTAATCGCGATTTCAGTTGTTCATGTGGAATAGAAGTGTAAAGTGTGGAGAAATCGAATGTTTTGATGCTGTAACAAGATGAAACTGATTTAGAGTTAAGAATCTCCATCAGTTCTTTCGAATTCTTCAGGATCCACATTTGATTGACACCATTTCTAGAATAACAACAATCGTAATATTTCTGGAGGCCGGATTTTATTGCCGTAAGTATTGAAGTCAACAGAACTGAAAGAGGCTTAGTTGTGCATTTGGATGACACTGCAATGAAGCGCTGTTTATATGGATTTTTATGTAATTTAGGAATCCAATACAGGGATGGAATGTCATCATTACTGCCACCAACAGAAAGGCCGAAGGAGGAAATGACAGATTTGTGATTGTCAATGATTTCCTCCTTAGACAGTGTTGTAGCCGTGTATGTGGTGCTATTGCTTGTACAACCAACCCCCCAATTCAGCTGTCAAACAGTCAATATAGTGTTTCTTGCACACAAAAATGATGTTATTTGGTGCTTTGTCTGCAGGTACAACAACATATTTGTCATGTAAGGTGGACAATGTTTTGCATTCGAGTGTCAAAAGTCCGAAAGGGCAACGACAAAATCGGCAAACATGAACAAGAACAGCACGAAGAAACAATAAACACAAAATCAACCGAACGGAAATCAACATCGCGAACTCAAGTCGCAACAAGCGTGAACTCAGGTGCTCCGGAAGAGTAAGCGGTTTCTGTCTGCTATAGCACACCCGTCATGCTGCTAATTTCCTATTCAGCGTGTCAAATTCGGTAAAGAAGGACAAAACAAGATCTGCACTCATTTGAGACATAGAAATCCCATATTATTGTATGAGTCTACCGTAAAATTTCTTGATTGAGGACAGCAACCGTGAAGCAACATAATCCTGTGTTAGCAATTTCTGTGTCAAACGCTTTGCCAAGGAAATCGATGTTATTTCCGATAATAACGAATCAACTGTGATACGAAAACTCCAGAAGCTGGAGCGGACGGAATGTTGCTTAACAAGAAGTGAAAGTTGACGATTGGAAAGTTGAAGTCATCACGTTTGTCATAGAGCTTTGTTGAAAATCTACTTGAGAGTCAATTAAGAAAAATATGAAGCAGACTTTCTAAAATCCGTTGTGACCTTTATTTCAAATTCCTGAGGATATATGAAATGGAAAAAGTCACCTAAACGAGAATAGTTCAGTGAAAGGACATCATCAATATAACGGAACGTGGGGTTAAAAGATAGACCAAGTCTATGATCTTTTTGTCTAGAAGAAAATGTATGTTTGCTTCATATGAATGAAGAAACAGATCAGCAAGCAAATGTGCACAATTAGTACCCATTGGAATCCCTATTGTTTGCTGAAAAACACGTCCACCACACTGGACAAATATGTTGTCGATAAGAAAATTGAGCATGTCGATTATTTGGTCTTCTGTATATATTTTCTTTTTCTTAGACTCATTGATGACAATGTAAGTCTTACAGTAATCGACTACAAGATATTTGTACCTGCGTTTTCCATTCTGGTTTTATCAGCCATGCCAATCGTGATTTGAGTTATTCATGCCGAATAGAATCGTAGAATGTGGAGAATTTGAAGTGTTGCAAGATGAAACTGATTTTGAGCTAAGAATTTCCAAAAGATCTTTCGAATTCTTCAAGATCCACATTTGATTGACACTATTTCTAGAATAACTACAATCGTAATATTTTTGGAGGCCGGATTTTGTTGCCTTTAGTATTGAAGTCAACAGAACTGAAAGAAGTTAAGTGGTACATTTTGTTGACCCTGCAATAAAGCGCTATTTGTATGGATTTTTATGTAAATTGGGAATCCAAAAAAGGGACGGAACGTCATCATTGTCTGCAGCAACAGAGAGCCCGAAAGAGGAAATGACATATTTGTGATTGCCAATAATTTCCTCCATAGACAGTGTCGTAGCTGTATATGTGGTGCTTTTGATGGTACAACAAACTCCCAATTCATCTGTCAAGCAGTCAATATAGTGTTTCTTGCACACAAAATGAGATTATTTGGTGCTTTGTCTGCAATTACAACAACATATTTGTCATGTAAGGTGGACGGTGTTTCTGCAACATCAGCATCTTTAAAAATAGATGTTGCTATAGTGCTTATTGAGCCCTTCACAGAATTGATTCTTTTCAAAATCAATGACCGCACAGATTTGACCCACTCTGACAAAACGTCATTTTCTTTCTCCTGTTCTTTCATAACCCATTTTCTGGCATAGTCTTCAACTAAATCCATTAGTGTTTTAAAATTATGGCTGCAGTTGATATGTCTAGGCTCGCGATAGTATGGTCCATTAGCCAAAACATTGCAAAGTCAGTTATTTTCTACGATGTTCAGGTCACCAGTGATATAGATATTTCTTCCCTGTTATAATACTGTAGAATTATTTTACTCTTCATTTGCTTTCGGTACCAATGGAGCATCCAAATGTCAAAGTCCGAAAGGGCAGAGCCAAAACCAGTAAACAAACACAATAACAGGACGAAAGACAGCATATAAAACGCGGAAACACAAAAACTACTGAACATCAATTAAAAACGCGAACTCTAGTCGAAATGAAAGTGATCTCAGGTGATCCCGGAAGAGAAAGCGGTTCCTGTCTGCTAGAGCACATCCGTCGTACTGTAAATATCCAATTAAGTGTGTCAAATCCAGAAAAAGAAGACAAACCCTAGACAAACCAACATCTGCACTTATCCGAGAGATAGAAATCCCATATTTGTCTATGAGTGCATGATGTCTACCATAAATTTTCTCAAGTGACGACAGCAACCGGTGAGCAACATAAACTTGTGCTAACAATTTTTGTGTCAAATGTGACGCTCTGCCAGGAAAATCGATTTTATTCCCACAAGCCCTGGAGTAACAAATCAATTGTGATACGTAAACTCCATTCCGACGGAATGTTGCTACTAAAAAAAGGAAAGTTGACAATTAGAAAATTGAAATCATCACAAAACCGTTTCATTACAGAAAAATTGCTAAAACAAGGTTATCGATACCACAAATTAGTCAAATCGTTTACTAAATTCGTTCATAAATATGGGTATCTTATTGAAAAATTTAACTGTTTACGTCGTTTTTTGATTGTGAAAGGAATATCACATCCCAAATTCTATTGAAATACAAATGACAACAAAGTTCTAGCAATTAATTTTGCTACGCCTGACGCGCGTTTCGTCTATTCAAGACTCATCAGAGGCGCTCTACCAAAAATATTGAAAATGCCAAACACTATATGAATATGAAGAGCATAGAACAATAAAACCAAAAATATCAAACTGGGGAACCAAATTATTACTAAGATAATCAACCTATGTCTGGGTTAGAAATGTAGTTTATAAGGCACGCAAATTCAAAAACAATCCTCTTGACATGGTAATTTGGCTTAAAAACTTAAAATTAAAGAAAGGAAAGTTGGAAGTTTTAGTAAAATCTTTAAATTTGGTGTTGTTTGGTAGAAATATTGATAATTTGATAGTAACTCTAAAACATTAATCTTTTACTTTTTGACTATTGTATTGTTTCGAAGCATTACAGCGATTAAATATGTCGGTTTTGTGTGATGATATAATACTAAATCATTAGTTGATTGAAGTGTTATGTTATTTAGAATCAATATGTTTGATTTTTTTACATCAATCGATAAATGCTTGTTAGCTAGCTGTCAGTAACTGCGAGTGTTCTCAAGGGAGTTCCTTTACGTTTCGTTGTTCTCGTATAGTACTCATGTCTCAGGTTCTCTCTTGGTGAATTGAACTTTAATCGATTTGATTTTTAAAGTGTGTTATTTTTGTGCTTTGTACAAGATAAACAATAGGTGGAAGGTTGAGCCCAAAAAACTAGTTTAACCCCGCGACATTTTATATGTGCCTGTCCTAAGCCAGGAATCCTTGTCAAAGCTTTTGTTTGTCCTTGTCTACTACCTATCTGTTTTTTGTTTTATGTCCAGAAATGGGTCTTTCTTTGATATTCTAGGGATTTATTTGAATCTTATGTATTGTATTTTTAGTCTTGTGCCAATGCAAGACGGCGAGCAGTGACCTCTGGTCATGCTGAAGACTGCTGGCTGTTTTCCATTGTGATTTTTTTAAATTGCCGTTTCTTTAATGTTGGTTATGTCGAGTACACTTATTCCACATCTCTTTATCGTCTACGCTTACACAGAGCTTTGTTGAAAGTTTACCTTGAAAGTATATTTCGAGATGAAGATATAATATGAACCAGAATTCCTAGAATCTGTTGTATCCTTTGTCCTGAGGGTATAAGAGATGTAGAAAGTCACAAAATCGAAAATTGTTCAATGAAAGGCCATCATCAATATAACGAAAGTGGGGTTAAAAGAGAGAGTCAGTCTACGATCTGTTTTGTCAAGTGCAGATTGTAAGAAACAAATCAGCAAGCAACGTTGGACAATAAGTGCCCATTATAATGCCTATTGCGTGCTTAAAAACACGTCCACCAAACTAAATATGTTATTGTACATGTTGAGCACTGTCTACAGGAGGTAAGCTTATGATAATTAGTTAGTTAGTTCGTTAGTTATTGCTTTACTCCCAAGCAGCACGATTTCGGCTATTTCCGGGAGATGAACATGAAAGTGGTGATACAATGAACATGAAATGATGATGAAGTGGAGGAAAAGGGGACCCAAGGCCAATCGGGTCTGCCACTGGAAAAAGGAGTGATGGGTAGGGAAATTTAGCCTCCTGCATGGGGATCCTACGGGTCCTACTCTTACCGAGACCTGCAGCAGGGTTCTTTAACGTGCGAGGAACGTGACATTTTTCCTAACACGGTGTACCACTATGGTTTGCGGTCAGGTTTTCCGCATCATCGCCTGACGACCCCGCATCTCTCGATGTCAGGGCTGCCCCATTCAACCACCTGGGGCACACATCCCAGTCGCTTTGTGGGCAAAGCGGCCTGACCCGATGTCAGGTTTCTGAGCGCTCTTTAGTGGACTTTAACCGACAAGCTTAGCGCTGCTGCGGGCCTATTCGCCACCCGGAACCCGCACGGGTGTAGCTTATGATAATGCATAGACTGACAAAGCCAACATTGGTGCAAATTTCGTGCTCAAAATAAAGGGAAAAAACGTTCGCAAAGATGACATTAAGACAATTTGACTAACCAAACTCTGGTTCACTTATAACCAGAAACAAAAAGTACATGGTAGAAAGTCCTAGTTTTTTTAGTTTATTTAAAAATAAAATAAAATAAAAATTTACTTACTATTCGGAAACATAAACTAAGTGTAACCGTTTAATAGTCTTAAGAGATATAACTGTGTATTAATGTGGTCGTTTATTTATGTCGGGTAGATGATCGTACAATGATACTGTTTTTAATAGATCCTGTATCACACATTAACTCTTTATGTAACAGATAGTAAAAGGATACAACTTTCAATCTTTATTTAATGTTAGATCTTTCGAGTCATCTTGCGAAGATTCGATTAGAACTCTTTTATCCCGGAGGTAATATAATGCAGTTAATTAGATTCTAAAATATTCAAAGCATTGACCTAGACCCTGAAATGCAATGCACGTTATTATGACCGTTAGATCAAGCGTGATATCATTGTTTGATGCGTTTTTGTATTACAGAAAGCAGCACGTGCTATTGAACTTAACCGTAGAGAATTTATTTTCCACCCCAGTGATCGTAACACTTATGTTTTTATGCGAGATAGTGTATAAAAGAAGATTTCAGTTGCATCAGGACGTCAACTATGTAAATTTTGACCTATTGCTTAACCCCTCTGCTTTGATTTTTGTAAGCCAATCTGTCAGTCTTGAGGTTTGACAGTTTAGAGTTTTAAAATTGTATTAAGCTTTAGGTTTTCATTTACATCAAACTTCTTCGTGTCATTTTTAAACTTTTTTTAGTAAATTAGATTTTTCTTTACTTCAATGTGTTGTTTTCTTTAGTGTGTCAAGAAACGTCAGAATTTTAAGAACCAATTGATTAAAATTTCAAAATTAAATCTTTTTACAAATTAACAAATATTTTATCATATTTAAGTATATTGGCTTATTTATTTTATTTGCTACAAAAGCTGATTTATTCTCATAAATTTTTGAAAATTTAAATTTTCGGGAAATTTAGTCGATTATTTTGTATATGTGAATGATCAGTCTCTTAATGTTAAAACCTTGTACCTTCATGTACACCCATTTTTATCATGTGCATTATTTTGTCTCTACCTGCATTATTTTACCCCTCTAGGTACTTGCTTCTAGAAAAAATACATGTTTCTAGAAAAAAGTGCTTCATGAATGTTGCTTTACAATAAGGAAAAGCTGAATTCATCACGTTTGTCATAGAGCTTGTTTTTTGTTTTGTTTTTTTTAGAGATATTAATCAAATATCAAGATGACCTTATACATACGAAGTGCGCGCTATATATTAAGTGCCAGGTACACAATAAGACTAGCCTATATTTTGATATCTTGATGTAGATTATTTTTTTAAGTTTCAATTCAAATTTAAGGACACGTGTTTGACTAAACAGCTTTTATTTGATAATCTATTTGATTTATTCTTATAAAAAGTCTGGTTTTATATGATATGTTATATTACTCGAGAAGCTATGAACAAATCTAATTTATCATTTTTTCTTTAGCATAACACTCAAATAAATGAAATGCAATGCGCTTTATTTGATATGTGTTTATGAAATCAAAATCTTCATAGATAGTTGGACATTTCAAACTCATTTATTAGGTAAACGATTTATCATAAATAACCGTTATGCATTTCTTTTATTATGAGATTCGAATGAAACAAGCTTAGAAATTCTTATTAATGAAATCTGATAAAACATGCTGATATTCGAAATTTTCTTGTAATATGCAGATTTTTATCTCAAAATGAAAGATACCGAGTATTTACCATGCGATTTTAAATGCTTTTTGACAAAGCAATTCCAACTGTTGAATTTGAATTTCCAGATAATGATATGCAGGAGAAGTGTACGCGACACGGCCTACATAAATCAACAGCAAGTTGAAAGTCCACAAAGGAAGCAGTCAACAGCCTTCAATGTGATAAGTTGTCTATGCTCGCTGTTTTACTATTTTTGAATGCAAAACTGGCTTTGAACAAACAAAAAATTAGTTTTTAAGTTTTGGTATAATTATTGATAGTTTGATACTAACTCTTCGATGTTTATTGCATTTATACCCTTATGTCATTTTTTTTTAATATTAAAGCGATCAAGAGGGTTGTTTTGTTCGATTAAGAGCGCACGGCATCCCAAACAATGTCATGTTTTTTTTTAAAAATAATTTGATATGCTTTCAACGTTTGTACATCTATTTTTTTTTCATTTTTATTTTTTGATTCTCAAGTTGAAAAATACAATTAAGAATACTTAATAAGTCTATTGTCTTTTTAGCCGGGGTAATCGCTAGCGATTAGCCACGGCTATAGCTACGATAGCCTTTCTGTAAGCTTCATATGGTTTTTCCGGCGGTTCACCAAAAAACCTTCCAATTTAAATATATCAATACACGCTTGCAATATAGTTCTTTTCCACATCTGTTTTTTTTTCGTCGCTTTACTCGCAATTATGTAATAAAACTTATTTTTTTAGTTTTCAAATTTTGTACAAGTATGTAAGACTGATGCGATAGTATTAATTGATGAATAACGAATACAAAAGCGGATTGATATTTTGTTTATAGGAGTGTTCACCGATCTCATTAGTGATGTCATATTCACTAATTTGCATCTCATTAAGTGTCAAATAGTGCAAGAAATAAAACATCGATGGACAGGATAATTTACCCAAAGTTCAAATCCTCATAATTTTTTTATTTGATCAGATAAAAAGGTTCTGTAGAGGTTCTTTGAAGAATAATTTACAATTGATTATGAAATAAGCAATTATAAGGCTTAAAAATAAATTTTCTGTAAAATTGTTTCTGCACCAAGTAATTTTTCATAGGAATTTTTAATCAACCAAATTTTCGATTTTTAGAACCACTGAACATATTCATTTTCACGATGCACTACAAAAACGATCTTTTTCTAAATTTGGTAGAATCAAAAGGATCTGAATAAAGTGTATTTTCTGGTGATATGGACGAACGCATATATATACAGTATGCCAATCCCCTTTGGCCAAATAAAAAAAAACAACGTGTGTTTCTATTACTTTTTTTTGTGTTGACACATTGGTTTAACTGAATTGATAACTTCTGTACAGCATATTTGCTACAGCTTATCTGTATATTTGGTAGATTTTATTATGCAGGCCAACAGACAACTTCCTTTATATAGTTTACTACAACTTTATTTTTCCGATGAGCAAGCAACATTTAATTCTGTAGGCTTACCAAACACATATTTCAAATTAAATGAGGAATAACCCATTAGAAGTTGTGAAAATTATGTTGAATTGTAAACTTTTGTTGATGTATAAAGCAATTAAAACAAATTAAAAAGCATAAGATTTCTCTCATTCTATAGTAAAGAATACAAATTAACAAGATAGCTAAAGGTTGCCAATGTCCTCATGTAGACTTTGTTCAACTCGAAACTCAAAATAATATTGTTATACCTACATCTGAGATGAATACAACTTAAGCAAAATCTGTTCTGTAACTCCTGTATAATTTATCACTATAAAATGACAAACAATCCAAAATTTCATCAAAATTTGTTAAGCAGTACCAGAGCAGTCACACTTACAAAGTATTGCTATAACCTCAAACTTTCGTCACGGCGAACATTCCTATTTTGATGCTTCGTTTGCAGGCGCGCAATCACAACACATGTACATTGACAAAACTGTTGTACAATGTTTATTACTTATTCTATTTTAAAATTCTCTTTTATTTATTGAATTCCTAATTGGAATCCTTGTGAAATTCCCTGCCTACTTTTTACGATCAGATCTGAAATATTTCTTACCGTTTTGAGAAATAAGGGTTGAAGGGGCAAAAACCCATGTTTTAGAGTTTGTGGAAGCAAATAGTTTTACACAAGAAATTAAGTTGTAGTGGGCCAGCCAATTGTTATGAAGCTTTAAAATTATATCCACTGAAGGAAGAACGGTGTTGTATATGGGGTTTGTGGCCAAAAAGGGCTAAAATGGGCGTATTGACAAAACGACTGTAGAATTTTTATTAATCATTCAATTTTGAAATTTTTGTTCATTGAATTCCTCGTTTTATTCTGTCAACGGTGTTCATATATATTGCACTGTTACATTGCTCCAGGGAACCAAAGACCGGCCACGCCCATAAAATCAAATTTTTAGTTTGGTTCAATTTTCAACATTTTATTTACCTTGTGAAAATCATTTTTACACAAAAAGTAGCTTTTAGTTTTATTTGTTTTTGCTACACATAAACAATTTAAAATCTGTATATTACCCCGGCTACCAGTACTTTCAGTACTTTGATTTCTATAAGGTTCTCTCCTTTTGAATTTGTCGGTTATCAATGAGTGTATTTTTTTACCTTGTTAAAGAGTTTCTATCTGGTTTGTCTATAAACATATTTAACCCAATCGCATTGATTGCTGCTTGTTCTAGGAAGCAGAGGTTCCAATGGGACAACCGAGTGTCAAAATTCCGAAAGGCAGAGACAAAAAAGCCTATTGCTTGCTGTGTTTACTCATTGATGACAAAATAAGTCTTTAATAATCCAGAAACGACAGTTGACTCTGATGACATATTTTGTTAGTGATGGTCGTTGCTAACGAACTCTTCATCTTTTTCACAGGTGATGTAACTAGGGTCTGTATTCGTTATTCGGTTCTAGTCATTTGATGTGCTCATATCCTCTTTTCTGATAGCCCTTGAAGTCCGAAAATATTGGCACCTTAAATTATTTTGTTAATTTTAAATTTGAATTTATAAATGTGGTTTTACCCTCTAAACAATTCTTTTATCAAAAACCGTTATCAAAGCTAATGTTTGTATTTGTATTTAACAGGCTAATGTCCAGAAGCAGGTCAACTTTGGCAATTGAACGATTGTTTTGAATCGCATGCATTATATTTTAATCAGGGGCAAATTGCAAAACAGCGGGCAATGATCACTGGTCACATTTAGGCTGATTATTTGCTTTACTTACTGTTGATTTATGTATGCTATCTCGCGAACATTTATCCATCTTTACATTCTAATTCAACAGTTGGAAATGCTTTATATAAAAAAAGACATTTAAAATTGCATTCTTAATTTTCGATATCTTTCTTTTTTTATAAGATAAGAAATCTGCATATTACTAAAAATTTTCGAAAATCAGCATGTTTAATCAGATTTCATAAATAAGAATTTATAAGCTTTTTTCATGCGTTTTATTCTTAGAAAAGCTGATAATAATAGAACTGAAAAATATGATTTATGATAAATCGGTTACCCGTTAAATGAGTTTGGAAATATCCAACTATCTGAGAAGATTAAGATCTCATATTAAATGCACATTTACGCATGTCAAATAAAGCATATGGCAATCCATTTATTCGAATGTCCTTACATAGAAAAAATGAATTAATTAGATCAGTTCATAAGCAGTGGTAGTAAAGCTTTTCATGATGCAAGTATAATGTAACATATCATTATAAATCAAAAATTTTCTACACTAGTCTAAGAATATACCAAGTTTAATTACCCATTAGAAGCTGTTTGTACAAACACATGTCCTTAAATTTTCATTGGAAATTTCAAACTATATAAATCATACGATTATGGTAAATCAAGATATAAGCTAGTCTTAAAAATGCGGAACTACCAAATCAAGACCTCTCATAAAGCAACCAAAATTGAATGACATGCTTGGAGGCTACCTGACAATTTACCTTAACTTTAAACTAGCTCATGAAGAGTATAATTCCTTTATTCCCCATCATAATGAATTATTGTCATTATTATCATTTGAGGTTACAAGACTTGCGCTAAAGAAATGTCATTTTGTTTTGGAATCATGCTAACTAAAATTCCGGAGAGGATATGTATGAAGTGTAGACCCTAGAAAAACCTTTGATTCAGACAAACATGAATCAAAGTTTATAAAATTGATATGTCTGTGTTACACAGATATATTATTATCTGAACATATACAGTTTTCACACATATTCTTATTTTCAAGAAAAATATTGAAATTTGTAATTCTAAGGTAGGGAATTCTTAAAACTATTTTCACATACATTCCCAATCTGATTTGGTTGTTAGTAACCTACATATCTGTATCTGTATTGTGTACCTGGCACTATGTTCAACATTACAGGTTTTATACAGCGCCTTCAAATGTTTAAGGTCCGCTTCATTTTGGGATTTCTATATCAAAATCGACACTCTAGGAAGGTTTACAAAACTCTTTTACAAACATAATGAATGTCACCTTTCTTTTTTTGTAAAGCAAAAGGAGTATCACAACTGATTTATGGGGAATGCTGTGATTTCCTTGATAGAGCATCAAGTCAGACAAGTAGTTTTCTAAGACAGGGTGGTTTTGTCGCTTCCCGGTTGTCGTCAGTCAAGAAATTTTTTGGAAGACATTATGTACTTGTAGACAAAGGTACTTTTAGTTAACTTGAGTTCACGTTGCTGATTGCAGAATGTTTGTATAGTGTTTTTGTATGCTGTGGGATTGTTTTTCTGGGGAATTTAGGTCTACCAAATTTGTCTTTGAAGGGCTGCCAATATTGAAATTTTAAAATCGGCTTTTTATTATTTCTGTGATTTTTTAATGTTATGTTCATTATAAAATAAAGACCTGAAAATCGGAAAAACCAATGTCTACTGACCATGATTTGTTAAATTTGTTAAAAAATATATGTGGAAATACATACATGCCTACTTCATATAATATACGTTTCTTCCAAAGTATTTGAGTAATGGAATGCCACAAGCTTTCTTCTGACAAGTGGTGATATTTATTAATATCTGATCTTCATATGTAGTTCCATTTTATGTTCGATCTGTTTTCTTGCTTCAATGGAAAAATGTTAAATTTTATTAACTGAGGAAGCCGTTTTTATCAGTAAAACAGAGTTGGTCCTGATTTCTAAGGATATTTTTTTGTACTCTCTTATAGAAAAGAAATAAATATAATTATGTCTCCTTCCACTTTGGTGAGAGACATATTGCTTTTGTCGTGTGCGTCTGTCCGTTCGAACGTCATTACGTCTCAAAGTTAGTCAGCGCAATTCCTCTGTACTACTTCAAGGAATTCAAAGAAACTTTGTATGTAGGAAGTAGCGTGACCCTATTTAATTGTGCATTTTCCAGGGAATTTCGATCATCTATTTTTTGTGGAAGCCATGACCCTTTCAAATAAGAAGTTTGCTAAGAATACTCATCTTGTCAGCACAACTCCTCTGAAACTACTGTATGGAATTTTATGAAACTTAGTACCCCATAATGTTATATAGCTCAATTGTTGTCATTAAATTAAAATTGATAGGGAAACTTCAACAAGACCCCTATGAACAAAATAGCGCAAAATAATTACACGGCTGGAAACTGTTCTACGGAATTCGTGATCTACTCTACAAGATTCGTGTTCGTTCCATTGTCCCAAATGATCAAAATTGTCTGAAATGGCCGTTTTTAAAAGGCCCAATTATACTAAATGTCTTGAAGAAAACTGTTCAGACTTATTAATATTTTCAGTCAGTGTTTATAGACAAAATGACTTGCAGTCAATTCAGACTCGTTAAGATGTCTAAACAAGTCTTTATTGAATGCAAAAAATTTAGTCTTAATACGTGTAATATAACTTAATATCTTGACGTCTTGACATTTTTTTATTCAGATATGCCTAGATATTGTTAATCTTAAATGGCCGTTCCAGACAAATATTAACGTTTTAGAGTGTTATAAGTTACTGTCATTTTTATATAAATTCTTATTAGCCCCAACCATACACGTATGGTCCAAATACTTATATGGTCCGGAACATATTTATCATTTATTTTTGAATTTTCAATATCGGAAAAAAGGATAAACAAATTGAATTTAACATAGATATGAATATTATATAAATACTTTATATAACAGAAACGTATTGAAATATTTTGGCTTAAACTACAAACTGCATTAAACAGCTGTATGTTAATTCCGTTTACCGTTAAATATGCAAATTATGACCTTGAAGTTTCGTTATATCCAATAAATGTTGAAAGACATCGTCAATCAAACACAGGAATGAATATCTAGCTACTACTACAACGAAACTACATGAAAAATGTCATGGCAATTATGATTTTGTTTTCAAAGTAACAAGAAAACATTTTTGAATTGCATGAAGAATTGAAAGATAGTTGAGAATAAGAAATTATTATAGGCCCATTTCCCAATATAAACATACAATTCCAAATTTAACAATTAAAGAGCAAGACATTTGTTATGTTGTGTGTTTCATCACATTGTTTGTGTTTTGTCTTTGTCTTTGTATTTGAGACGTCTGATATTCAAATGTCTTAAATGCCCATATGGCACTTCTTTGCCTTTCTCAATGAAACTTTACCAAATTTTCTGCCTAAATAAAGGTAATTACAAAATTACCGAACCTGGAGAATCAATCTCAAATGTACATAAGACAAGACATACCGGAAAAATTGAAGATCGCAAAGGTCCTGACTTTGTACATGCATTTCAAAAGAAGTTGTGGGTTAAACCAGGTTTTTTTAGGCGCGCAAAACCTCCCCCTTCCATTGCGATCTTTGGGTTGGGTAGTTACACAAAACACAACAGGTTTGTGAAGACATATTAGGGATACTAAGATGATCATCTCAGTACATCAACCAGCTAACCACTAATCAAAGCAAGAACTTACCATTTCGTCTAACATGATTTTGAATTTTTCTTCCAGTGGCTGATAACGAAGAAAGATTTTTTTAGAGATCGTATGAGACGTATTTTCTTATAACCTTGGCCTAATATTCGGTTACGGAGAATACGGTGAGTAAAAAAATGTGAAAAATGTGTACTAGCCCTGGCATATCGAATTAGTTGTGAAATATAGACACAGTATGCAGGTGACGTTTGTATGTTAATTCCCAGGTTAGGAAAATTAAAAGTTTTAATTTTAAAATAGTCTCTTTTATCGTAAATTTTTGTACTGAGATGACCACCCGGGTCAAATTCGAGATGTAGATCCAAGAATGACGAAAGCAAGTGGATTTGGTGGTTTCCTTAATCTCTAGCTCTGGGGGATATATGAAGGAATCCTTCTACCATACGAAGAGTTGTTGACAGAGAGGACGTCATCAATATATCTGAAAGTGAGATTAAAGGACCTTGCCTCATTCATCTTCTTGTTTTTTTACGAGTTCTTGAAGAAATTTAGCCTCGTAAGAGTATAAAAACAAGCCGGCGAGAAGAAGAACACAGCTTGTGCCCATTGGAATGCCGATTTGTTGTTGAAAAATCTCTCCTCCAAATGTGATAATATGATGTCAATAAGGTAATCAAGCATACTGCAAACTTGATCCGAAGTGTTACAATTTTTTTCTTTATAATATGTTTTGGAAAAAATGTAGAATTATAATTAAAACAACAAAGTTCCTTGAATTAAAAAAAAAAGTTTTTTTCAGGCGGCACTTAAGTTTTTCGTGTGGCAATGTGGTGTACAAAGTTGAAAAATGAATGAACCTCAGAAAATGACCGGGATTTAACATTATCTAACAAATCTTTTTAGTTCTTTAAAATCCACATATGATTAATTCCACTACGATTATAAATAGTGTCACAGTATTTTTCAATTATGTTTTTTTAATTAAGTTAGAGGAAGCAAAGGGTTATCAATGGTGCATACATATATAGTAAGTCAGAAAAGGCAAAGACAAAATCAGTAGATATAGGGGACTGGAAAAAGGAAAAAAACCATAAAATAATAAATAATATACTAAAAAAATAACAAGTTAAGTGCAATCGGTAATGCAACACGAATGAACTCAGTTACTCTGGAAGAATAAGCAGTTCCTGCTTCCTGCTGGTTATAACATAAATGACACGATGCCAGTGACCAACTTCTTGTGTATGTTACGTCGATACACAAGATCTATGACAAACCAACATCTGTTCTCATCTGAAAGATTGAATCTTCGTATTTATGTACATGAACATGATGTCTTCGGTAATTTTTTTGAGTGACGACTTCAACCAAGATGCAACATAACCCTGTGTAAGCAGTTAAATGGTTCAGTGTATGTCATATATGACGCCGCTTCGTAAGGATGGTGCACATCAAAATCTCTGGAATAACGAATCAGTTGTGAAATGTAAAATACATAAGCAAGTTTTTTTCACAGAATATAGCAGCCATAAGAAGTTATACATGGTCATCAATAAAAGATGTCAACGAAAAAAAAATGTAAAATCAAAAAATTTGTCCAAATACAAAAATTTTAGATTTACAAAAAAAGATAGTGCAACTGAACGCACTTCCTTCAAGACATTTTTTGGCAAAACATTTTTTTCGAGAAAAATCAAGATGGTCAGCGCACGGGCTTTATTCAGTATAACTGGGTTTCTTGGCAAAATTTGCCATACTGATTACAAATATGGTTAAGGAGCTCATTTTGGCACTTGTCTAAAATGGCAAGAATAGAAATAATGAGATGTGGAGTAAGTGTATGCGACACAGCTCACATCCTGCCTGCTATAGCTCACCGTCGTGTGTCAAATCCGGTAAAGGAAGACAAAACAAATTTTACGACAAACGAACATTTGCACTCATTTGAGAGATAGAAATCTCATATTTGTCTACGAGTGCACGGTGTCTATCGTAAAATTTCTTGAGTGAAGACAGCAACCGTGGAGCAACATAACCCTGTATCAGCTATTTCTGTGTCAAACGTGACGCTCTGTGAAGGCAATCGAAGTAATTCCCGCGCAAGCTCTGGAGTAACGAATCAACTGTGATACTAAGACTCCATAAGCTGGAGCGGAAGGAATGTTGCTACAAAAAAAGGGAAAGTTGGCGATTGGAAAGTCATCACGTTTGTCATAGATCTTTGTTGAAAGTCTTCCTTGAGAGTCAATATCGTGATGTAGATCTAAATATGAACCATATCGAGAATGGTTTAGTGAAAGGACATCATCAATATAATGGAACGTGAGGTTAAAAGAGCGCGCTAGTCTACGATCGTTTTGTCTAGAAGAGATTGTAAAAAGTCGGCTTTGTATGAATATAGAAACAAATCAGCAAGCAAAGGTGCACAATTAGAGCCCATTGGAATCCCTATTGTTTGCTGAAAAACACGTCCACCAAACTGAACAAATATGTTGTCGATAAGTAAATTGAGCAGGTTGACTATTTGGTCTTCTGTATGTTTGTTCTTCTTTTTCTTAGACTCATTGATGACAAAGTAAGTCTTACTGTTGTCGACTACCAGCTATTTGTACCTGCGTTTTCCATTCTTTTTGAAAAAGCTGCGCTTAATCAGCTGTGCCAATCGTGATTTGAATTGTTCATGCGGAATAGAAGTGTAAAGAGTGGAGAAATCTAAAGTTTTGATGATGTTGCAAGATGAAACTGATTTTCAGCGAAGAATCTCCAATAGTTCTTTCGAATTCTTTAAGATCCACATTTGATTGATACCATTTCTAGAAAAACAACAATCGTAATATTTCTGGAGTTTGATGATTCTGCAATGAAGCGCTGTTTGTATGGATTCTTATGTAATTTGGGAATCCAATACAGGGATGAAACGTCATCATTGTCTGCACCAACAGAGAGTCCGAAGGAGGAAATTACATATTTGTGATTGTCAATAATTTCCTCAATAGACAGTGTCGTAATGTTTATTGCACACAAAATGATGTTATTTTGGTGCTTTGGCTGCAATTACAACAACATATTTGTCATGTAAGGTGGGCAGTGTTTCTGCGACATCAGCGTTGTTAAAAATGGATGTTGCTATAGTGCTCATTGAGCCCTTCAAAGAATTGATTCTTTTCAAAATCAATGACCTTACAGCTTTAACCCACTCTGACAAAACATCATTTTCTTTCTCCTGTTCTTTCATAGCCCCCATTTTCTGGCATAGTCTTCAACTGAATCCATTAATGTTTTAAAATTATGGTTGCGGTTGAGGCTCACGATAGTTTGGTCCTTTAGCTAAAACATCGCGAAGTAAGTCATTTTCCACGATGCTCAGGTCACCATGCAGTGATAACGTGGCCAGAGGGACCATAATTGAATGGGGACTTTTCACAAGAGCAGTCTGGAGTTTTTGCTTTGAGGAATTGGAAATCCAGCAATTTTTTGTTGTGCAACAGTGGAAGTATAGGTATAAGAGATGATTGGAATACTTTTGTCTTTGAAATAATGAGAAATATGTAGAATGTAGAATATTTCCTAAATTAATGGCATCCAAACCTTTGTTAAAAAGGGAAGCGAGAGAAAAAAACGGTTGTCTTTACTATTTTCATGTGGAACTTCTGCAGGTTTGAATAGGCGGTTTTAACCGATATCAAGAACAATAGCGGTCAATTGGTAAAGGTTATAGCATTCATTTCAATAGCAGAAACATGAAAGATAAGCCTAATTACCGGGCCATTACTATGCCTTTGCGAACATACTCCTTTAGTGAAAGCCACTAAAAAGTTGAACATTCATATTCATTAATCCCTGGAGAACCTTTTACTACTGGAACGGACAAAACTTACTTAACAACGACTTAGATTTACTGAATAATCAAAATGTCAATGACCAGTATCTTAAAAAAAATCAGTATATTAATTCAGTTTGATATACTGGACACTACTGGATTGACCTTGAACAGACATAAGACATAAAACATAATTTATTTCCAATTATGGTCCCTCAAAGGGCAGCATCATTGCAATGACTATACAAGTACATTGTATTTATAACAAAGAATAAAATAAAATAATGACTAAAATTGAAACTGAACTATTAGCAACACTACTCAACAAACACGTCTAGTGTATACAAGATTTGGTAATTAAGAAGAATATGACCAACCAAGAGAGTTTTGGCTCTATTAGCCTGAAGGCTTATCTTGCCAAGAAACCTAGTTATACTGAATGGGGCCATCTAGAATTTCTCGAAAAAATATTTTGCAAAAAAAGAGTCTTGAATGGACTGCTTTTACATGCTTTGGTTGCACCATCTCTTTTGTATATCTAAATTTCTTGCATTTGGAGGATATTGCAAGGTTTTCTCATCATACGCACCCGAGCGCTCTTTAGGTGCTAAACATTTTATTTATTCAAACACTGATATCAATTATTTGCTATGACTATTTTGTTGTTCACTTAATGTTTACCATCTTGGGAGAGGTAATATATATATTTTCTCATGTTTTCAAAGCTTGTTCATGCTTTTTAATAAATAAAATATGTTAAAATTTTAACCGTTTTATTTTGTAACAAGTTGAAATGACTTTGATTGTTTAGCTTTTATAACTTTTATATCATCTTTTATATCTCAAACGAATATCTGTGTGTCGTTTTACGAGAAAAAAAACTTACGAATAAAAATATATCAGTATGTCAGACACTATATACCACTATGTGTTAGGAATATCATCTTTGAAACTATTCTTCAGAGAGGCAAAATGTCACAACCGTAAGATATAACTAGGTATAATTGTGATCGCAAAGCGAGTCACAGATGTCCCCTCACGTACCCCTCTTTGTTAATATCTGGCTTCTTTGAACACATTTTTCTGTTCACTAACCATTATAATGCTTAAATATCAATTTTCGTTTAAATCTGAACAAGTTGAATTTTTCTGAAAGTGGCAGCCATTTTGAATTTTTCGACAACGTGCCTCAATTTGTTATCATTCAAAACCCCTAAATATCAATTTTCGTTAAAATCGGAGCAAGTTGAATTTTTACCGGAAGTGGTGGCCATTTTGAATTTTTCGACATTTTCGACAACGGGCATCAATTTGCCATCCTTCAAAACCCTTAGATATCAATTTTTGTTAAAATCGGAGCAAGTTGAATTTTTACCGGAAGTGGCGGCCATTTTGAATTTTTCGACATTTTCAACAACACAAATCAATTCGCCATCCTTCAAAACCCTTAGATATCAATTTTCGTTAAAATCGGACCAAGTTTAATTTTAATCGGAAATGGCGGCCATTTTGAAAATGGCCGACCAAAAAAAAATTGGATACCAAAAATAAACTTGCAATACCCCAGTTACCTTAAATACAAATTTTCATTTAAAAATAATGAAGTTTAAATTTTTCCCCAAAATTCAACTTGGATTATCTCCCTTTTTAAAACTTTTTTTCGTTTTTTTGCAAAATTTTGAAAACGGTAAGTCCGATTTTAAAAATTCTTTTTTTGAATGATACCTCTTGTAAATACCTATGTTATATATAAAAAGATTAACAATAAACAAGCCGGTTTAAAACTGCAAATAAAAATAAAACTTTGATTTCGAGGAGCCATTTTCAGGCCCTTTTTTACCCTATAAGGGGTCGTCCATTTCGTACAAAAAAATCAGATGCAAAATTTCACACGCCATACTCCTGATATATGAAGTTTCAGCCTCCTACCTTAAACGATGTTCTTTAAAAACATTGGACAAGTTCACACTAAAGAATACTAAGAAAAAGAATAATAATAATAATAATAATAATAATAACTAGGTATAATTGTGATCGCAAAGCGAGTCACATATGTCCCCTCACGTACCCCTCTTTGTTAATATCTGGCTTCATTGAACACATTTTCCTGTTCACCATCCATTATAATGCTTAAATATCAATTTTCGTTTTAAATCTGAACAAGTTGAATTTTTCCAAAAGTGGCAGCCATTTTGAATTTTTCGAAATTTTCTCAATTCACTATCCTTCAAAACCCCTAGATATCAATTTTCGTTAAATCGGAGCAAGTTAAATCTTTACCAGAAGTGGCGGCCATTTTGAATTTTTCGACAACGCGCCTCAATTCGTTATCATTCAAAACCCCTAGATATCAATTTTGGTTAAAATCGGAGCAAGTTGATTTTTTACCGGAAGTGGCGGCCATTTTGAATTTTTCGACATTTTCGACAACGCGCATCAATTCGCCATCCTTCAAAACCCTTAGTTATCAATTTTCGTTAAAATCAGAGCAAGTTCAATTTTTACCGGAAGTGGCGGCTATTTTGAAAATGGCGGCCGATAAAAACAATTCGATACCAGAAATGAACTCGGCATACCCCAATTACCTTAAATACAAATCTTCATTAAAATCGGACCAAGTTAAATTTTTACCAGAAATGGCGGCCATTTTGAAAATGGCCGACGATAAAAAAAAATTTATACCAAAAATAAACTCGGCATACTCCAATTACCTTAAATACAAATTTTCATTTAAAAATGATGAAGTTTAAAAATTTTCCCAAAATTCAATTTGGATTATCTCCCTTTTAAAAACTTTTTTTCGTTTTTTTGCAAAATTTTGAAAACGGTAAGTCCGATTTTAAAAATTCTTTTTTTGAATGATACCTCTTGTAAGTACCTATTTTATATATAAACATATTTTCAATAATCCCGCCGGTTTATAAATGCCGTTAAAAATAAAACTTTGATTTCGAGGAGCCATTTTCAGGCCCCTTTTTACCCTATAAGGGGTCGTCCATTTCATTCAAAAAAATCAGATGCATAATTTCACACTCCATACTCTTGATATATGAAGTTTCAGCCTCCTACCTTAAACGATGTTCTTTAAAAACATTGGACAAGTTCACACTACAGAATACTAAGAAAAAGAATAATAACTAGTTCTAATTGTGATCGCAAGCGAGTCACAAAAATGTCCCCTCACGTACCCCTCTTTGTCAATGTCTGTTAGCATTTGAGATAACTTATTATATCCAATTTTCATCAAAATAGGAGTAAGTTTAATTTTGGCGGGAAATGGCGGCCATTTTGAAAATGGCCGACGCTAAAAAAAAATTTGATGTCAAAAATAAGTTCACCATACCACTTTTACCTTATAAACCAATTTTCATCAAAATCAGAGTAACTTTGATTTTGGCGGGAAACGGCGGACATTTTGAAAATGGCCGACGAAATAAACATTTCAATATCAAAAATCAACTCGCCTTACCACTATTACCTTATATACCAATTTTCTTCAAAATCAGAGTAACTTTAATTTTGGCGGGAAACGGCGACCATTTTGAAAATGGCCGACGTTAAAAAAATTTTGATGTCAAAAATCAACTCGCCATACCGCTATCACCTTATATACCAATTTTCATCAAAATCGGAGTAATTTTAATTTTTGGCGGGAAACAGCGGCCATTTTAAAAATGGCCGACGATAAAAAAAATTTGATGGCAAAAATCAACTCGCCATACCACTTTAACCTTATATACCAATTTTCATCAAAAACGGAGTAAGTTTAATTTTTGGCGGGAAACGGCGGCCATTTTGAAAATGGCCGACGATAAAAAAATTTTGATGTCAAAAATCAACTCGCCATACCACTATTACCTTATATACCAATTTTCATCAAAATCGGAGTAAGTTTAATTTTTTGTATTTTGCCTCCCCCTTTTTCATTTAATTCATCATATAACAGTTCGTTTACATGTATATTTGTACCAGATCAAGTGCTTCATAGATTTCATCAAAAAATTTGGATGTCAAAAATCAACTCGCCATACCACTATTACCTTATATACCAATTTTCATCAAAATTGGAGCAAGTTTAAGTTTTGGCGGGAAAATGGCAGCCATTTTAGCCGCCATTTTAAAAATGGCCGCCAAAAATTTTTTTCGATACCAAAAATGAACTCGGCATACCACTATTACCTTGTAAACCAATTTTCATTAAGAAATAACAAAGTTAAGAATTTTTACATTACTATTACAAAATATATTGTTCCAAGAAAGATAACTCAATTTGACAAAAAAATTAAATTTCGATTTTTTGCAAAATTTTGAGAAACGTAAGTCCGATTTTCAAAATTCTTTTTTTAAATGAAAGGTATTAAAAGTCTACACTTACCCTTTAAAGGAATTTTTCCTACCCCTGCCGGATCAGAAATGCCAGGTAAAAATTCGACTTCGGTTTCGAGGAGCCATTTTGAGGCCCTTTTTTGACCTATAAGGGGTCATTCGATTTCGGCGAAAAATACAAAAAGCACAATCTCCCATTCCATACTCTTGATTTATGAAGTTTCAGCTTCCTACCTTAAAAGATGTCGAAAAAATGAGGTGGACAAGTTCACGGTCCAGAATACCGAGAAAAATAATAATAATAATAATAATAATAATAATAATAATAATAATAATAAGAAACCGAGCAAAAACAATATGTCCCCGACACTTCGTGTTCGGGGACATAATAATAATAATAAGAAACCGAGCAAAAACAATATGTCCCCGACACTTCGTGTTCGGGGACATAATAATAACAAGTGCTGACTGTGTTGGGGATGCCCAACACAAAAATGTCTCCCAAACGAACCCATTTTTGACCTCGTATTATGATTTGCCATCTTTTAAAACCTCTAGATACAAAATTTTGTCGAAATCAAAGCATTTTGACGATTTTCGCATTTTCCGGCCCGAAAAATCACATTTTCGCAAACAACTCAAAACCATCAATATCGCTTCAAATTTTATCTTCGTATTATTGAAGAGCTCCTTTTGCTCTATTCGCCTACAAAATTTCAGTATCCTACGCACCTAGGTTACCGAGATATTGCAATGTCCTATATTATGAACTTTCGCCAATTACACGGAAACGGCGGCCATTTTGAAATTTTTGACTTCGTATTATGATTCGCCATCTTTTAAAACCTCTAGATACAAAATTTTGTCGAAATCAAAGCATTTTGACGATTTTCGCATTTTCGGGCCGGAAAAATCACATTTGCGCAAATAACTCGAAAACCATAAATATCGCTTCAAATTTTTTTTCCGTATTATTGAAGAGCTCCTTTTGCTCTATTCATCTACAAAATTTCAGCCTCCTACGCACCTAGGTTACCGAGATATTGCAATGTCCTATATTATGAACTTTCGCTAATTACACGGAAACGGTGGCCATTTTGAAAATTTCAAAATGTCCGTGCACAACTTCAGTAACCCATCTACCATCCTACAATGTTTCGTGAAAATCCTTCGACTCGTTTCCAAGAAAACTACCGGACACGTTCATGGGAAGAAAGAAGAAAAAAAATAATAATAAAAAGAACTAGTGCTGACTGTGTTGGGGATGCCCAACACAAAAATGTCTCCCAAACGAACCCATTTTTGACCTCGTATTATGATTCGCCATCTTTTAAAACCCCTACATACAAAATTTTGTCGAAATCGAAGCATTTTGACGATTTTCGCATTTTTGGGCCCGAAAAATCACATTTTCGCAAATAACTCGAAAACCGTAAACATCGCTTCAAAATTTTTTTTCGTATTATTGATGAGCTCCCTTTGCTCTATTCACCTACAAAATTTCAGCCTCCTACGCACCTAGGTAACCGAGATATTGCAATGTCCTATATTATGAACTTTCGCCAATTACACGGAAACGGCGGCCATTTTGTAATTTTTGAAAAGTCCGTCAACAACTTCAGTAACCGATCTACCTTCCTACAATGTTTCGTGTGAATCCCCCTATGCGTTTGAGAGAAAACTACCGGACAAGTTCATGGCGGGAGGAAAGAAGAAAAAGAATAATAATAATAAGAAACAGAGTAAAAACAATATGTCTCCAAACTTTCGTTTGGGAGACATACCTAGGTTACCGAGATATTGCAATGTCCTATATTATGAACTTTCGCTAATTACACGGAAACGGTGGCCATTTTGAAAATTTCAAAATGTCCGTGCACAACTTCAGTAACCCATCTACCATCCTACAATGTTTCGTGAAAATCCTTCGACTCGTTTCCAAGAAAACTACCGGACACGTTCATGGGAAGAAAGAAGAAAAAAAATAATAATAAAAAGAACTAGTGCTGACTGTGTTGGGGATGCCCAACACAAAAATGTCTCCCAAACGAACCCATTTTTGACCTCGTATTATGATTCGCCATCTTTTAAAACCCCTACATACAAAATTTTGTCGAAATCGAAGCATTTTGACGATTTTCGCATTTTTGGGCCCGAAAAATCACATTTTCGCAAATAACTCGAAAACCGTAAACATCGCTTCAAAATTTTTTTTCGTATTATTGATGAGCTCCCTTTGCTCTATTCACCTACAAAATTTCAGCCTCCTACGCACCTAGGTAACCGAGATATTGCAATGTCCTATATTATGAACTTTCGCCAATTACACGGAAACGGCGGCCATTTTGTAATTTTTGAAAAGTCCGTCAACAACTTCAGTAACCGATCTACCTTCCTACAATGTTTCGTGTGAATCCCCCTATGCGTTTGAGAGAAAACTACCGGACAAGTTCATGGCGGGAGGAAAGAAGAAAAAGAATAATAATAATAAGAAACAGAGTAAAAACAATATGTCTCCAAACTTTCGTTTGGGAGACATAATAAGAAACGGAGTAAAAACAATATGTCTCCAAACTTTCGTTTGGGAGACATAATAATAAGAAACCGAGCAAAAACAATATGTCCCCGACACTTCGTGTTCGGGGACATAATAAAGACCAAAATATTAACTGACAAGGATGGATTCTGTTTCTGCTTACTTTTTCATAACTGTAAGAAATATGTACTCAGAAGCCCCCTATCTCCTAGAAGTACCAATCGTTACATTTTTAAGTGTTAAAACTTGAAACTTATCAAAAACGTGATAGTATTGAAGATCAAATTATCCTCTTATATGGTAGGACTGATGACCAACAAACACGAATTAATCAGCCATTTATCATTACTGATATATCACTGGTGATAGTATTGTCTAAAAGATGAAACAGACTTGATACTTACTACATTTGGTCGTGAGGATGTTAGGATGTCAAACATGTGACCTGAAGATGTGCTCTTCTCCTAAAATGATAAAACATTGATTCAAGAAGTCGGTCTATAAAAGCTGTTATGGGTACAACTGTTGTCCAATTGTATTTTTATACAATTATCATTATCCCTATTATCTCTTCACGACCGTGTTGTGTGTAACTACCGGTCCATAAGATCGCAATCGAAGAGGGAGTTTTGGCGCGCCATAAAACCTGGTTTAACCCATCATTTCATTTGGAATGCCTGTACCAAGTCAGGACCATTGCGATCTATAACTATTCCGGTGTGTCTTCCGTGTTTTGTCTTTTCTCTTGGACATTGAGATTGATCCTCCAAGTTCGGAAATTTTGTTACTACCTTTATTTATATATGGTTGATAAAAAAAATTTAAATAATTTGATTGTTTCTATGCTGTTAAGTAACTTAAGTGGACGTGAACTAAAAACGTTGAAGTCTGTTTTGGTATTGTTTTTTTTTTTGGGTCATTTGTCAATTGACTAATGGGGCCTTTTTTATTCCCAAATCTCAGTCATTTTTACAAATGTCTCAATATTTGAGAGACCTGTCATGATCCAATGCACCCGAGCAAATCAAGGGATGATCGACAAGTATAGCATCAACCCTGGTTAGCCACATGCAAATATAATTAATATTACCGCAATATCACAAGCATTAGACATTCATGCCATTGATGTTCTGCTACGGGTGCAATGCTTCGTAAGTTTTCTATGATTATCACTGATTCGGATCAGACTTGTTTTTAATGATCTATGAAGTACCGAATAAGTGTCGTCTGCAACCACTGCACGTGCACTGAAAAAAAGAAAATATTTGAATATGAAATTTTATATAGTTTGTGAATTGAAGCAAATCTTAATTAAAAACATATTTTTTTCATCTTTTTTATTTCCATTATGAATAAAAAAAAAATATTAAGACGAAGTCATTCTCGTTTCCGGGCCCATAAACTTAATGACGACTTTTTCATAGTTAAATATAAAAGAACAAACGTCTCTTCGTCGTTTATTGTATAACAAGACATTTTTTGAAGTTCCAATAAAAAATCAAATAAAACTGCTTACAATTGATAATTTAAAAAACAAAGTCAACGCATCTTAATAATGTTTCATTGGCATGGTTCGTTCCTATTTAAAATTTTGCGCATTGTAAAAAAATACATCTTTAATAACTACCCCATATATATATATATATTTATAGTAACCGGATAAATGGATTATTCATAATAAAAAAAACCTTCACTATAAAAAACCATAACCAATTCTATAAATGAGAATTGTTTTTATGGTTTTATATCCAAAACCTTTTCCAGAACAATATTAAGTTCTCGTCAGAATTGTCTGGCACCATTGAAGTTGTGGTTAATCTGATGTATCTAGAAAGCAGTTTTACTTCTGATTATACGTTACATACCTAATGGCCAATAACCACTGCTCTCAAAGGGCCATCTCTATAGAGTTTTAAAATATCCAGTCCGGCTGTCAGACATTAATTTTACCATTAAAATAAAAATTGTTTAAATATATTGCATTGCACATGGTTGATTTGGTTATTGCTGGATTCGTCGTCGCTATAATATTGCATTGTTTTTCTTGAGTAAGTCTTTTATGTGTTTTTATGTGTTTTGTATACCTTGCAGTTCTCAATGGGTGTGTTGTAAACTGCTTTTCTTCGCACTTCCTTTGTTAAGGGTATTAGCCATGATGATTGCAGTTTTGTCATTAAGTTATGTATATGTGTTCTAATTTCTATTGTCTTCTATTGCCCATGGCTTTGTCTTTTTTTATTTGAGCTTTGAGATTTTAAATGTCCATCCATTTTGGTACTTTTTTGTTTCTTCTAAAGTTTTGACATGCTATGGGAAGAATTTTGGCTTCAAAAATGCGACAACAAAACAAACCGAACGGGGATGATCCAACACCAGACACACAGAAATAACAGGCAACCTGAGAAACAAAAGCAGACAATTACATACGGTTACCGGCTTCATGATTTAAAATAACTTAGTTACGTATTGAATTGACATTAATGAGAAAGAAAGTATCCAATAATTGAGGATAATACTGTTTATTACAATAATCGGTTTAATATGAAAAGTACAAATAAACAAATTGAGCAGGGATATAAAATAATACGAAATGTTGACAATCGAGTGTCAGTCGTCAAAACGTTTTATTCCACCTGTGTTGTCCTAGAGAGCAAAAGAACTTGCAAGCAGGTGTAAAGTACGACTATTGCATCGTTTATTTCTAATCTGCAGTGTTTGTTTAATTTATGGAACTTTAATGCTCACGAAGCAAAATACGACATAAACATTAAATGATTAGCTTTTAGACAATAGTTTTGGCTCCACTTTAAAAGTAAAGGGTTTATTATCACTTTCTGAACATTTCTAGTGTAAACATAATATCTTCGCCACTTTTGAGAAATACATTTTGTTGGATTAACGATTACAGGTTCAAAAGGCATCTGGGTTGCCTTTCTTTATCAATTGATCTTGGTATTGTTGGGGTCTTGTATGATTTTATTGAGAAGGGAGTTCTTGACCAGAATAAATGCAACATTTTTTTTTTGGTTCAATAAAAATTATTTAAACTAAATTTAATTATTACATGCCAATTATATGGCTCTGTGTAAAAGTACATTCTGTATAGGAAAATGAAAATAGAAAATATCGAACTTGGAGAAATGCAAATATGCAAGAAGGGCACATCCCAGAGAACTCGTCAGTACAGTCATTAGAAGTAAAAAAAAAGAACTATTCCTTTTAGTCAGAAGAAATCTCTGTTTATCATACGGTCAGGCCAGTTTTCGTCTTAAAAAGGTTTATCTGATGCACTAATAGACAAAAGGTTAAAAGATCAAAGAAAGTTTTATAGTTCTAACCCGGAGAGATTATTCAGCAGCAAATGGTATTCGACACTGTCTGAAAAAAAAATATCAATAAAATTGGAAATTAAAGTATGGTGGGTATGTATTTATCTCATTTGCAGCATCCGATGATAGAAAAACGGCATCGAAAGTAAATTTTAAGTAACAATAACTCAAGTAACAGCCAACCAAAACAGACGGTTTAATCATTAATTAGCAATTCAAAAAGGGATGCAGGGTGTTTTTAACAGTTTTTAATTAAAACATTTTGAAAATTTTACCAACCATTATTATTTTTTTTGCATTCATTTTTAATTTGAAATAATAATTTGTAGAAAGCCTTGCATTGCAAATTATACATTCAAATGAAAATCCAATGCTAATTGGACCGGTCGAAATACAGAAATAAAAGCAAAATTATGCATGCATTAAAATGGTTTTGTCTAAAATAAATTAATAAATTGAAATTTAAATTAAACTACAAATATATTAATTTGAAGATGTCAAAAAGATCAACAAAATTAAGTCTATCACAAACTTTAGATTTAGACAGCCCATACATCTTGGACTAAAATTGTGCATCCAGGTCACGTGATACAACAGCTGTATGGTAATACTTTTTTGCAGATTTTTGGGTTTCGCGTGGGTACTTAAGTTATCTATATGTTTTAAGTCTTTTGAATAAGAGGTCAACACTTGTTTTCAGATCGGATCAAAAACACCGAATCTCTCCTTGGAGATCATAAAATGCCGAGTGTAACCGAAAGACTGAAAACTATAGAGGTCCAATTATCAATGTCGTCTGCTGACGAGGCACGCGACAAGCGGACCGACCCGTAAAATATCTGCTTTTAATAGCGAGATAAAAAACAATTTAGTTTTAAAAATTAAATCTTACAAAAACTTAGGCTCTTTATCACAATTTGGCATCTTAACAAATTAAGAATTAAACGAAACCACAGACACAAAATATTTTACTGATTTGCCTGATAAAGTACAATTTACAAATTCACTTAAAAATGATTTAAAAAGTAACTTTTTGTATCAAAGGCTTCATTAAAATTCCTTCCTTTTATCAGATTTAAATAACTGATAATTTTATTTGACACATCAAGTGTAAAACTTTCGTCTGAATGACAGCGCATATTTATGTTAAAAAAACACTTTACAGAATTATAGATATATCAGTATTTTATGGTATAATTAACGGAATATAAAAGCACTATTTTTAACATAGAGCAGTTATGATTTTTGCTTGTTTTAGTCATCGATGTGACTTAAAGGGTGCAGAACATTCATATATGTCGCGAACAAGTTGCAACTTTGTACATCAGCTAAATTGTACAAGTTAAGAAAAACATTGTATGCTCTCTTAGACACGACTTATTTTTTTTAATGATAAATGAGAATGGAATAGAAAAGGTGTATCATGAAGTTCACAATCAAGTCTATAAAATACAACAAGTTTTAAGAACTTCCATTGCATAATGATGGCAACATAAGTTCCGGGGGGGGGACTTTGATGTCTTGATTTCAGCAGCAACACTTTAAATGCTTTTGTTTGGCACTTAAATAATGCAATTATTAAACATTTAGGTGGATATTTCTATAAAAAAAGCAGATTCCCCTGAACTTTAAGGAATCTAGCCTAGTCTCTTTCAACAGGGGCTAAAAACTAAGTCTTTGTTATCATGTTTAATGTTTAATGTTAATATTATGTAAAGTTCACATAAAAATCCCAATTTTGATCTATTTTCTATTTGAGGAAATAAAGATATGAATAAATAAATGAAAATACGACCTTTTCGTGAAAATTAGACTCAACAAAAATTAGGCGAACAAGAAATATCAACCTTAAACATGTCCAAGAAGAAATAAAGGCAAGAACATAGTTCCAAAAATTAAAATGTTTTGTTTAACCACGGTTTATTAGGCCAAAGCTACCTCTTCCATTGCGATCTTTATAGCGTCCTGTAGTAACAAGACAAAGCACTCTTATGAAAAACAGTGAGGAAATGGAATACTAGTAGTGTCGTATACAATGTATAACTGACACATATTTTTGTTAAATCTAGCTGGAAGTTTTGGTGATATTACATGCTTGCTGTAATGGATTTGAATTTGGTTCATCTTGGGGCATAAATACTCCATCAAGGCCCATCATGGGGGTGGGGATTGACCGACGAAGAACATTGCTTCTAGGAAAGAAAAACAAACTATACTGTAAAATTACCAAAACACCTGATGATGTCAATAAGCACCTATTCATCTTGTTCATGCAGGAGTTTAACAATCGTTTTCGTTTCATGAACAAACGTATTCCTATAACATAAGACGTCCTATTCGCTTTTTATCTTTGACATCTAACATATCCAAATACTAAAAAGGGCGCTGAAAATCTTAATCTTATGGGACAAATGGACAATACAGGAAAAAACTAATGAAATGTGTCGTTTGATTTGTTTAATCTGCAATTATGATCATCAAAAATGTTATTATTTTTATAAGAATAGAAAGCAAACACGCATTATAGCCATAATTTACAATTGTCACCATTTCGTACTTGGCACAGGATAAAATTGGATATTTTACATAATGTTCGTCCATAACTACTCCCAACGATTATTAACTTCTATATAATGTGGAATTAATTGCAATTTGTTGATCGCGCTTCTGGTTTCAATTAAGATTTGGGTGTCTGACATGTTTGTAACCGTAATTACCTGACTCGTGGACAGGTATTGTGGACAGGTAAGATAATTACCTGAACGGTGGGTATGTATAATGGAGGGTGTGAAATCTAACTGTTTGCTGATTATAGATCGTGGTATATGATGATCACAGGTCTCAGTTTGGGTGTTCTGTCGTCTAAAATCGTCTAAATTAGTCAGAATTATGTCCTACATACAGCTGAGTTCGTTGGCAATAGTTAGACTTGTCAAACAATGTGACACACAACAACGCCAAACATATCAGTTTCTAGTATAGTCAAGAATTAGTTCTAAAACTCGAACTTATTTCATATTGTCTACTTCCATTCTTTGCAATTAAAAGATATAAATAAATGCAAAATCCTTCAGTAAAGATAATTTACCTTTACGAGTCAAATATTGCTTTTTAACCCTACGCAACCAAAGAAAAATGGGGCAAATGGAAAATAAAAATTGTTTGCTTAAAGTTAAGTTTATTTTTTTGTAACTGTGCAGAAAGAGGATAAAATAAACAAAGGAAGAAACACATTTATAGCACAGAAAAAAAGTGACATAACGATAATTTATAGATTCAAGATTCAAGATTTTATTAATAAACTCAGGCACAGTGTGCAACATGAGCATACAAAAATGCAAACAATACAACATAAATACAATTTAACAACAAAGAAACAAGGAAGACAATGAAAAAAAAAAACATAGTAGATGGAGATAAACAGCTTAATTGAATAATTTACATAAACCTTTAATAAATAGGGATACATTTTGGAGCAGACGTACATTACATAAAGGCAGCATTCTTGCCATTTTTTCAACACTGCTATGGGTAAGGTAATATTTAGGTATATATTTTAATCTAAGAGCCTGGATTTCTGGATGAGGACAAATAAAGAAATAATGATATTCGTCGCCTACACACTCTCCTAAACATTATAAAATAAAATGCTTCGATTTCCATGTCAATTAATGCACCAAAGGCACACGCCATGTTTCATATACTAAGATTTGTCTATGGGTCTCTGGTTACGGCTAACATATGTCTATATATTTTTTTTTAAATTGTCACGAACTGATAACTTGATAAATAAAATATCAAAACTCGTTTTCAACCTGGTAGACACAAGTAGTTGCAGGTTGTTTGTTTTGTTTTTATTTTGTTTAATTGTTCTAAATGGAAAAATAATGAAGAAAAAAACAAACAAACAAACAAAACAAAAAACAAAAAACAAAACAAAAAACCACAAAGATTAACAATAAAATGATTAAAGAAATAAAAAAAAAGATGCATTACATTCTAGGAGAGATTTTTTAATAACAACTTGATTAACACAGAAACCCAAACATGGAAAACACTGAAAGAATTATCCGGAAAGCTAGGCATGGAAAGATGTGTTCTTAGCTACGTTTTCAAAGTTTGAAATTGAACTACCCAACAAAAAAAAAGTGGAAAGCAACTGTCACAACGTATATGAAAAGGTTACAAATGCAAGCTAAAAAAAGATAAAGAAACAAAGGTGTTTTATCTTATAACAGTGTATTTGCAATTAAATTTATCTACAACTTGACCAAAGAGCGAACACTGTTGCCCTTTTTACAGGCTTTGTTTAAAAAAATAAAAAAAAAACGTTGGCATCCGAGTGTTCATTTATCTCAGAAGTTGGTGAAGAGTTCTACTTAGGAGCTGTATATGATCGATTATTTGATGCCAAACTTTTTATTTAACGGTGCAAATGATCCGATGAAAAGAAATAAAAACACATAAAAATAAAATGCATCATTTGTGCAACGAACAATCACCGTAAGAAGTGTAATTACGTGAAATCCGCGGGGCGCATCGTGTCTTTGGCGTCCCTTATTTGTCATTGAAAATGATCCAATTTAAATTTATTTAGAATAATAGCTCCGCATAAATTTTAATCTTATTAGTATCTCTAAGAAAAAGAAACTTCAAATCATTCTTTTCCTTTGACAAAATTAATAGCCTCCATTTATTTGAAGCGAAGTTCTCGACAGGACACCCAATAGTTCACTTTATGACGTAATAAAGACACACTTGAGCACTAAAGACGCTCAGTTTCTTATTAAAAATAGCAAGTGTTTACATAACAAGGATTTATTAAAATCTTATTGCTTGTTAATGGTAGAATATTCACAAGACTTGTCATTCAAATTACTTGTTGACTAACACAGCGTGTTGATTTAGGTTCACACGTAATCACTGAACTGATACGAGCACGCGACAGTTCGCGAACAACATTGTCAAAAAACTGTGATAACCGAAAAAGAAGGCGGAGCTTCGATATCGTGGTCGCGTGGAGGTATAAGAATAGCTAAACTTTGACACATACATTAAAACCTATCAAAAAAGTTACGGATATAACATTTCAAAAAAAGTTTACTATATTTACTGAAATTAACTTAAAATGGAAGGTGACCAAATGTTCGCACTGAGCACCATGGACCAGAGTATCTTTCATACCTTCATTCCAGAGAGGTCTTCGTGCATGTACTCGACATCACCAGAGTCGTCACCAGACATATACCATCAGCCAAAGATGTACAAGTTTGTTCTTGACGATGAAAACTCTAGAAATATGATGTGCAAACGTAAGCTTGACTTTAACCATAATAACGAGAACTATCTTGGAATCCAGAAACCAACTACTGTCGGTGTAGCCAGGAGAAACGAGAGAGAAAGAAACCGGGTGAAACTTATCAACTCAACATTTGCTGTTTTGCGTGATCACATTCCAAGCGGGTGCAAGATTGGTAAATCTAAGAAGATGAGTAAAGTAGACACTTTGAAAGCAGCTATTGACTATATCAGACATCTTCAGGACCTGGTGGACGAACACGACGCCGTCAACGCCGTTCTGGATAAAAACTGTGTACCGAAGCAAGTGGCCATTCCAGCTTCACCTTCATTCCATTCTCCATCCCCAAGCTCATGTTCAGAAGCCCAGGACCTCAGCAATGAAGAAGAAGAACTGTTAGATTTTACCAATTGGTTTTGAATAGACAGTTAGTTTCCTCAACTATATAAGAAACAGGTTTGTCATTATATTATTGTTCAGATAATTAGCAAAATTTGCAAATGAAAACTTCTTCATTTGCAAAAATCACCCGCACCGGTCAATATTTTTAAAGGAAATGTACTTTAGGGAAGCTGTAGTTTTTAAAAATTTCTTTTTTAAGATATTAATCTTTTATGCTTTTTACATGGGCGATTAAAATATGAATTGATTGCATAGACTTGCTTTTTTGTCGGTCAAAAAGTGGAAGCAATTTTTATAATATTAGTACTGTAGACATATATATCAAAAGTTTATAGAAATAATGGCCGTTGTACTCATTTTCACACTTTTTTGACGGCTCTACTTTTAACATGGATGCTATTTCATAATCGTCTTTTATTTCTGTAAATGCTACCTATCTCATTAGATAAATAAGGACAAAACTTTTTCCCCAATTTTCTCCTAGGTGAAAAGTAATGTGATTAGGTATCATCGTGGAAGCGATAATTTGTCGCGTGCTCTTCTCTAATATCAATTACGATACATAATATCAGCCCGAGATAAAAGTTTGAGATAAATATCATTTGAAAGAATACAATATTGTGTACATTCTATCTGTAAGTCAATAAGAGACAAGTCTTAAATTACGATATCATTCAGAAGCTCGAACATAAGTAAATGTTGCCATATTGGGATGTTCTCAGAGGTCTTGTTAAATATAAAATAAATCAGGTCCGTTTCTTTTAATCTTGTGATTAATTCAATAGCATGTGAAGTGGTTCAAATGATTTGGCTGTAATGCCCAACATTTACATACTTTGAGGTCTCGAAAGCTTTTCAAGCCCCTAAAACACATATATAAAATAACTCTATCCAAAGATTTTAGTTTAATACAAATTAATGCATAAAATACATGTGCTTTAATGTTTTTTTCTTCTTCTGTTTAAGGAGTTAACCCCAAGACTCTTGCTGGATGTAAGTGGCCACCAGAGAAGACGCCTATCCAAGCATAAATCGGCTGCAATGATTGCGTAATTTAACCAATCAGATAGCAGGACACATACATTTTGTCATTTAGTTGACAAAATAGATCATTAATGACATGAAAGAATACAATGTCATTCTCGTTTGCCAGGTGGCTCCTACAGAAATGACTGATTTGTGGGTCGTATCAAAAGTGCTGTTTACTATTGCAAGATATGTCATTAAAGACGCATCTGTTATTTGTTTAACATTATTCAAATATCATTTGTATTTGTAGATTATTATAATTTATTTGTAATGTTAATTATATGAATATTTACAAGTTAAAAGCTCTTTTTACAATAAAATTATATTTTTATACTTTATTATCTTTTTACGTTCTCCATTTAATCCCTTCTAAATGTGTTTTCACCAAAGCGCCGATAATCAAATTAACAGAATGAGTAACTAAGAGTTTTGTGTCTGCAACTAGTGGTTAACTTTGTCCTATCAATAATACAATGCCGGAGGAAGTGTCTAGTCCATTACAACATGGTTTTAACAAATCACTTCTTCTAAAATTCAAATATCAAGTCAGTACCACTTATACTATTGTGATTTTCATTACTCCGCAATGTTTTGGTAAGTTTGATGTTACGTTTATTATGTCATTGAAGCAGAGCTTTAGATGTCATTGTTTTTGTGTGGTTTCTTATCATTTGAGGGGACTTTTTGTATCACTTAAAGACCATAAAAATCCTTAAGTACATTAAAATAGAAATAGTGGCCCGTTTCAGAAATAGGTGTCATTTTTCGGAATCATGGATCAATGTGACATCGATTTTGATTTCAGATTTTCGAAGGTTTAATAATGGCCATGTTTGTTCTTTTTAGAGATGTGCATTTGAATTCCAATCTATCAGTGCGAGCTATTCGCAAATATTCTTTTTTTTATACCATTATGCTATAGTTCTTTTTACATATAGATGTACACACCCTTCATTAATGTCACAAAGTTGGAAGCAGTCAGAGTTCACAAAGGGGCACACACACAAAATATAACAAAAAACAATCACTACAAAATAAAAAGACAACGACTTAGTAACGATAACAAAAACCACATAGATACGAACACTTAAAAGTATGATATAATACACAGGTAAACAAGACGTATAAAAAGAACCAAACTCTTATTAAAATACCAAATAGCAAGAAACAAAGATGTACCAAATGAATGTGACAATCAAAGACAGAATTGGTAGGAAATTATCACAAAAACAAACGAACCAATAAAAAACCTACAGATGTTAAACTCAAACAACAACCAGCAACGAGAACTCAAGACAAAACGAAAGAAAACTTAGGTGTTCAGGAAGAGTAATCAGTTCCTGCTTTCAAGAGTACACTATTCACGCTGCCAACGATATACATGTAGTGTGGACCAAATCAGGTCAAGGAAGACAATACTACAATATTGTGTCAAGCCAGCTGCCATCATAGATATACCGTATTTGTCTATTCAAGCACATGGCGTCTTCTGTAATATTTGTTGAATGACGACAACAATCGGTGAGCAACGTAATCTCGTGCCAATTCGTCTCAGAAATGATGCTCAGTCAAGGAAATCACAACTTTCTCATATAATTAGCTTATTCTCATTGCCAAAGCATTTCGAATACGACTAAATCAGGGAGATTTTAAGTAAGGGAGTGGTAAAATGCACAGGGGCTTGAATTCAAGTCATTTTTATCTGCTAAAAAATCGACTCCTTACTCTATAATATTTTTAAGGCGATATAAATGACCTGAATTCAAGCCCTTGTGGCAAAATGAACATTAAATGATGATGGGATGAGAAGAAGGATGTATAGATACAGGGCAAACAGGACAACGCGTTTTGACTGCCAATGGGAAAAATGGATATTAAGGTGAAGCACATTACCCTTACTGTAAGAATTCTACGGATTCTGCTCTTAACGAAACCTGTAGCACTGTTCTTTACGTGCAAGGAACGTGACGTGACATCTCTTGATCACCACACGGTACATCGGATGGTATCTGCATTATATCTTGATCCTACATGCATGAAAGATATCGCCATTCAACGATCTGAGGTCCAAACACAGAGTTCTAATTCGTCAATAGAACTCTGGATGCTCTTTGGTAGACTTCACCCACAGCAGCGCTGGTGCTGACTGGCTTTTTACCACTCAAGCCCCCCTCCCCACCCCCGAGGTGGTTACTATCTTATTTATAGTATGGGGACGTGCGGCAGAAAATGGTACTCGAATAAATACTTATACTCTCTGGATTTTGATACCCAAATCAATAGTAGACCATAGTATGAAATGAATGACACTAGTAATACTACCCACAAAAATGCACTCATTGTGGTAGAGCTAGAAACTTTTCAGGAAATTGCATGACATTGACACTTCATGCATCTGTATAGTCAAGAGATGATTTGCCAGGAAATTATGGACCAGAATAAATATCATATGTAAAATTTAAATCTAAATTTAATACAAGAAGATTAAAATAGCACTCAAATTAATACTATTTGCCTTTCAAAATTATAACCCGAATCTGCCGCACGTCCCCGTATACCAATATATAGGAAGTAATCCCCCGGGCAAGTCCCCACAATGCTTTTTTCTTGGTAATTAATAATAAAAGCATGATAATTAAGAGAGTGCTACAATAGATAGAATAGATTCAAACAAAAGTATAAGATGACAAACACATACAGGAATTTGAAATTTTGTCATTTTGATAAAAAAGCAATGTATATTCGTCGTAAGTTCTATTGAGACTTCTATTTACACGCGATTTACCATCAGCGTCACGGAGGACACCGCTACTCTTACCTGTAGGAACTAAAGAGCTCAAGTGCAGATTTTTTTAAAAAGTTTAATTACTTCTTGTGTTATTCATTTTTGCTAAATTCTAGTATATTAATAAAGTAATTGAATAAACGTAGCAATAATGAAGCCCTGACACAACCGGAAATGGTAATATTACCCGAAATGCACCATACGTCAGGTGTTTAATTAAATTATTAAACAAAATTTGTAACTCGATATTCAATAAATACTTGTCAAAAATTTAAACTTTACCCATTTCCTTAATTTTAGCGTGTTTAAATTCATAAAACTTAACCTTTTTATTCAATACGTTGACACGTAAATCTATTAAAAGTATTATCAATTTGTCGGCTTCATTCGATACGTAATAATAAGGCATAACCATGCAATGTAATAAACGATGAAAATAATTACTGAAAGAATAAATAGCTCAGCAAAGTATTTGTTAACATCCAAATTCTGTTAATAAGAAAATTGAGATAACCGAAAAAGGACAAAAATTAGAACTTATAATACACACGACAATTGATATCATATTTCCTCGGGCCCACCAGGGATTAAATAAAACTGATGGGATATGTATCTGTATATAATCACTAATGTTCTATGCCTCCTCTGTTTACCTGAGATTTTGTCATATTTTTGCATGTTTTCTGTTGAAAATATGTCAACTTTCTCCAGGGTATGCATTAAAACCACTGAACAGATTTTTATAAAATTTATATCAAATAAAAGAGGGGAAAATGGAAAATAGCTATTTCGCCATGTGAAGGGAAACAAACTTGTTTTGGACATCCCTGGGCCCACCAAGTTAAGTTTTTTAGAATGTAATAGGATAAGGCATAGGCGAATAAAGACATTATTACATGGGGTGGTTTTTTTTTCTGGAAATTGTATCTTTTAGATTTTTAGGCCCCAATAAATACTCAAAATATTAAAATACTGGTTTTTAATGAACTTTTAGATAAATGTTTCCTTTAAAGACTGTAAAAACAGGCATACTATTTTAGTAGATTGAAAATGTAAAGGGAACAAAAAAGACAAAAAAGGAAGAAAAGAAACCATATAGATAGAATGAAGGTCCCACGGCTCATGACGAAAAGATCTGCTACTACGTGATAACTAAAACTGTGGAATGGTTTAGCTAACGAGTAAAACATCGTATTAGGGGATTTCAATTTAATGCAGTGATAAAATTTTCAATTATTGAGTTATCCATTTAAGAGAATCTGTTTATGTCAAAAACAATTTCTTTGGTTCAGTTTCAAAGTTTCTGTATTTTATGCGATTTATTTTTACCACAGAAAATTTCGTAATGTACAGGCATTGTTCTGTTACTAATTATAATAAACCGCCGATGACATTGACAGTAAGATAATATTTAATTAAAGGCGATAAACGGTCAAATTCTTCATGTCAACATCTCCACATGTTCAAGTATTTACTACACTTAATACAATACACTAAATAATTAGAGACCAATCTGTTCAGAGGAAATGTTTTAATAACGGTACACAATTATACAAACTGTGAAGGAGTTACTCCCACTTCATTATCGGGTTTGGCCTGTCATATGCCAAGGTAAGGTGTGATAACGGAACGATGTGTCAACAATCGTTTAAAGTATACAAACAATATATAAGTAACTGTTTAAATATTTGTCACTTTGTCGCTAGAGTCGTACGCCAATACACGCTTCTCCACAATCAATCACCGAGAAAAACGATCGAGAGACTCTAGCGGAACAGTGTTTGATTTTAGAGTTATCCTTCTTCGGCTATTTATCTTTTTTATTGATCCATTTTTGTTCGTCTTTTTTTTTACTTAAGACGCTTTGTTTGTTTGTTTGTTTGTTATAAGGTACTATATTTTTTTTTCGTTTATCAACATTGTCTTTTCAGTTTTTTAAAAGGAAAATAAAAACTGTGTTGTTGCTGCTTAATTGCGTAGTTATTATATATGATAGGTGAGTCTTTGGATAACGCATAAGGTGTTTTTCTTTTATCTAATTAGGATAGTAAAGTTTGATAGCAGAAAAAAATATGACATAGGCCTTTAAAGATATTTTTTTCACACTAAGGGCAAAGTACATGTATTAAGGTATGACAAGAACAAATTTATAAAAGAACAAACATGGTTAGTTAGGGCTCCGCATCGAAGATGCAGACGCCCTATAGTTTTCACTTTGTCCGTCTGTCCGTCCGTCAACAATTCTTTTGAACACTTAAACTCAAAAACTGTTAATACTACAGTTCTGAAACTTTGTACAGCTACTAAATAGCATGTTATAATATGCATATTAAAATTTCATGTAAGAATGTGAAATACTTTTGGAAAAAAACTTCATTTTTTATCGAAAATCACAGATTTTGAGAATTGGACTTTGTGAACACTAAAACTCAAAAAATGTTCACAATACAGTTTTGAAACTTTGTACAGCTGCTAAATAGCATGTCATGATTTGCATATTGAAATTTCGTGCAAATTTGTTTAATATTTTTGGAAAAATATTCATTTTTTATCGAAAATCACAGATTTTGAGAATTGGACTTTGTGAAAACTTAAACTCAAAAATTGTTCACAATACAGTTTTGAAACTTTGTACAGCTGCTAAATAGCATGTCATGATTTGCATATTGAAATTTCGTGCAAATTTGTTTAATATTTTTGGAAAAATATTCATTTTTTATCGAAAATCACAGATTTTAAGAATTGGACTTTGTGAACACTTGAACTCAAAAACTGTTAAATCTACAGTTCTGAAACTTTGTACAGCTGCTAAGTAGTATGTCATGATTTGCATATTAAAACTTCGTGCAAATCTGTCTAGTATTTTTGTAAAAAACTTCATTTTTTATCGAAAATCACAGATTTTGAGAATGTGAACACTTAAACTCAAAGGCTATTAACAATACCTCTCTGAAGTTTCATACATATTCCATGGAAAATGCCTTAGTGGTTTAATCAAAGTTCGTTTGATTTTGAAAACACTTAAATTTTTGGCCGTGGGGCCCTTTCTGACTTTGTCAGTATTCTAGTTTGTACTGTGAATACTTTTTTTTTTCTATAAGGTGAATGTTCGTAACTTGAACATTTTAAAATATATTCATTTTATTGGTTTGCTTTTACTTTTGGTATAGATGGCTGAATATCGTTTTGCCGGGGTCGTCGTTATGCGGAAAATCAGACCGCAAACCATAGTGATACACTGTGTTGGGAAAACTGTCATGTTCATCAGAACCCTACTGTAGGTCTCATGAAGAGACGGACCCATAAGATTCCCTCTAAAGTAGGCTAAATTGCCCAGTCCTACCAATCTCCAATCTTCCAGTAGCAGTCAAAACTTTCGTCCCTGATTGGTCGTTTGTCCCCACTTCCTCCACTTCATCATCATTTCATGTTCATTATATCAACCCTTTCATGTTCACCTTCCTGATAAATTAAGCCAAATTCGTGCCAGCTGTTTTGAAGCAAACCAGCTTCCCATAGGTGAGTCTGATTTTTTTGTTTTATTTCACGTCGTGGGACGAAAGCTGGTAGAAATTTTTTGCGACCCATTCGAACTGTAGTGAATCCATTCAGAGAACAAATTACAAATGAGACGTCTGGAATTAATCAAAGCAATTTGATTTCCTTAGTCACTGATATCGGACGAGTCACAAATATTCCAACAATTCTAAAACCGCGGACTGAGCGATCTTTCAAAGGAACTGCAAATTTATCAAATTTATTAAACATAAAGAAATACAACCAGCGACAAAGTGCTAACCATCTCTCCTTGACACTGTTAAATGCAAGATCTGTGAAAAATAAAACAAATTCTTTATTTGACTATCTAGTATCGAACAACATCGATGTGCTTGCTTTAACGGAAACATGGCTAGGCTCAAGCATCGACAAATGTATTATTTCTGAACTTGTCCCTAATGGATATAGTATAAAGCACATAACTAGGACTGAACAAAAAGGTGGTGGTGTAGCGATAATATACAAATCTAACATCGACGTTGCACAAATTAAGCGACCAAAACAACCAACTCACTTTGAACTTCTCGAGTGCAGTATACATTCTAATCGATTATATGTCATTTACCGCCCGCCGCCATCTCGAGTCAATAAATTGAAGACTTCGACATTCTTTGAGGAATGGTTGGAATTTTTGGATGATATAATAAATAGTCCTAATGAAATTCTTATAGTCGGCGACTTCAACCTTCATTTAGATGATCAATCCGATACCGATGGGCGCAAATTTATTGAGACTCTAAGTGATCGCGGATTAAAACAGCATGTCAATGGTGCAACTCATATTCGTGGGCACACTCTCGATCTAGTTATAACCAGAGATCACAGTCCAATCGTATTAGGTACACCAAAAGTCGAGGATACTTGTATAATCAACGATAAAGGCGGTGCATCACTAGATCACTTTGCTGTTCATAGTCAACTCAATCTGAATAGACCAGGAAAACAACAAAAAACATTGACAATACGTAAAACCAACAATATTGACATTGAAAGCTTCACATCAGATGTAAGTGACAATCACATTGTTAACAGCCACGACTTACAGCTCAACACTTTGGTAGATTCCTACAATTCTGTTCTTAAGTCGGTGCTAGACGATCATGCTCCATTACAAACAAAACTTATAACTATGCGACCAAACACTCAATGGTACAATGAGGAACTTCGTAAATCAAAAGTTGAACGTAGGAAAGCTGAAAGAACTATGCGTAAAACAAAACTCGAGGTTCACAAGCAGATTTTCAAAGATTTCTGCATTAAGACCAGCAAGCTTCTGAGGCAAAGCAAAATCGACTATTACTCAAACAAAATTTCAGACATTGGCAGTGATCATAAAAGACTGTTCCGGTTGACAAATGGACTTCTTGGCAACAGTAACGATAGCGCATTACCAAAACATGAAAGTGAGTTTGAGCTCTCAAATCGTTTCGGAAAGTTCTTCATAGACAAAATTGAAAGTATCAGAAACGGTTTAGCTTTAGCGAACGACGCTATCATTGACATCGACCCTCTTCGAGCAGATACACGATTTGATGGTGTTTCAATTACAGATTTCCGTCCTGTATCTATCGACGAAGTAAAGAAAATCATCTTGAAGGCATCGTGTAAATCTTGTGAACTAGATCCGATTCCAACGACATTATTAAAAACATGCGTGGACAGTTTTTCTGAAACTATCACAACTATCATTAACATGTCATTATCAACATCTGAAGTGCCAACATCATTTAAAGAAGCAATAGTTCGACCTTTATTGAAAAAAACAGGGCTCGATATGGAAATTCTGAAAAACTATCGCCCAGTGTCAAATCTTTCTTTCTTGTCTAAAATTCTCGAAAAAGTGGTTGAAAGTCAACTTGAAACTCACCTAGTGACAAACAAACTTCATGATCCTGCTCAATCCGCATATCGAAATGGACATTCTACTGAAACTGCGTTACTGCGAGTACACCACGACATTACATCCGCGCTTGACAAAAACAGCTGTGCCGTTCTTTTAATGCTAGACCTCTCAGCGGCATTTGACGTGATTGACCATTCAATTCTTCAACAAAGGTTACAATTTTCTTTTGGAATTTCTGGGAATGCGTTGAAATGGTTACTTTCATATCTTGAAGGAAGGATTCAACGTATTGCCGTGGGCTCTGTCTTATCAAATGAATTTCATCTTCAGTGTGGTGTGCCTCAGGGTTCCGTGCTTGGACCCAAGCTGTATTGCATCTTCTCAAAGCCAATTGCCGAAATTTGTAGACGACATAATATGTCCTATCAATGTTATGCTGATGATACTCAGATGTATTTAATTTTCGAACCACTGAATGATTGGTCTGATATTTCAAAACAGTTGGAGAATTGCCTATCTGATATTAGTTCGTGGATGACATCAAACATGTTAAAACTAAATGAAGATAAAACTGAACTAATGCTATTTGCACCAAAACATCGTGTGAAAGATATAAAAAACTGTAATTTAGTCATCAAGGGAAACATTTTTACCAGTCCCGAGTGTATTAGAAATCTGGGAGTTCTTTTTGATAAAACACTCTCGATGAACCAACAAATCAGCTCAGTTGCAAGATCGTGCTATTACCAAATTCGTAATATAGGCCGAATACGTCCATACATAACTGATAATGCCTGTAAAACTTTAGTAAATTCTCTAGTGGTTTCTAGACTTGACTATGGCAACGCATTGCTGTATGGTCTTCCTGCGTGTATAATACAGAGGTTGCAGAGGGTCCAAAACACGGCTGCTAGACTGATTACCAGATGTAGAAAAAATGACCATATCTCACCGGTCTTAGAAGCATTGCACTGGCTGCCGATACACTATAGAGTGCAATACAAACTCTTGTTCTATGTTTTTAAATCCTTAAGACAAGAATCGCCAGCTTATCTATGTGAACTAGTAACCTTGTACAGGCCTACACGAACATTAAAATCAGAAAACAATTTGCTTTTAATAACACCACATGTAAGAACAAAGTGTTATGGTGAAAGAAGATTCGATAAAGCGGCGGCCACCCTATGGAATGACTTACCTAGAGACTTGAAAACTGCAGTGTCTGTAAATATTTTCAAAAAGAAACTGAAAACACACTTATTTAGACAAGCGTTTTTATAAACTGTGATATTGCAGCTAGATGCCAAAAGACGTATTATTGTGTTTTATTTTATATGTATTTTTATTTATTTTATACCATGAAATGATTTTTAATACATATTTTTACTTTAATATTCCCGTTCCTGCGAGGTTATTTTTAATTATTTATGCAAATGGTTCTCTTTTAAAGGTAAATTATAAGTGCTATTTTCATTTGGGTACCGTATCGTTTTTTTTTCTCTTATAAATATTTTAATGATTATTTTTTTACTATTTTTCATTTTTACTTATACCATTCTTTTATCTGTTTTAAATTTTATATTTTAAATTGATGGTTTAATTTTTAAAATGATCTTTCATATTTCATTTCTATCATTTATATGACGTTCCCACCTTTTTAATATGTGTGTACATAATTGTAGAAAATTATACTATATATATTTTTAAGTAATATTGTATCTAATTTAATATTTTGACTAAGCCACTTATGTCTTTTTAATTTTTTTTTTAATTGATTATGATGTACAGCGCTTTGAGAAATAATTTATTTGATTTAGCGCTTTATAAAAATTGTAATAATAATAATAAATAAATTTCGTGAGAAATGTTTTTTGATTATTTGCTGTTTATTGTGTCTATACTGTTTGCACTCAATGAATCTATGCTGGGCAATTAAGGTAGCCATGTTGTTTTATTTTCACAACTTGAGAGCATTGTTACAAAATTGACAATTAAAACATGTAATTATAAGAAACAAATTGTTTGTTTTGTGATTACTTTCTTTACTTGTAGTTCAAACAACAAAAGCAATGCTGCGAGCGACTTCAGTAAAGAACACACCCGCTTTAAATTGAAGCCTATATTGGAAAGCAATCAAGTACATTTATCTCTCCTAAATGATATCCGAAAACAATGCATTTTTTCCATGTTCATCTCCTTATATGGTGTAATTCCTTTAAGTTTCATTTTAAGTCCATCAAGAGATTTAGTAGACTTACTGAAAGAAGTAAAGAGGCAACAATGGGGCATTCGAGTGTCAAAAGTCCGAAAGGACAACGAAAAAACCGGTAAAAACGAACAAGAACAGCACGAAGAAACACAAAACACAAAATCAACCGAACGGAAATCAACAATGCGACTTATTTCGTAACAAAAGTGAAGTCAGTTGCTCCGGAAGAGTAAGCAGTTCCTGACTGCTATAGCACACCCGTCGTGTTGAATATATAGACAGATGGACAGACTAATCCTATAGACCCCAAAACATTATTTGTGGGGTGGTATATATACTAGTATTAGTTTGTAGATAACTATGAAATGTAAAATACAAACAACTAGTGGTTGCAAAACAATTGAGATTGGATATGCGTCTAGTATGGGAGGAATCAAAGATTCTACCTTGCCACTGGCTTGCTTACGGGTGAAAGAGAAAGCCGAGTGTGTCAGTCTTTCTTGCTAGTACAAATCATCTGCCAATCTAAGATCTCTACAGTGGCCCTCATGGCAGTGCACGGTAACTAGAGTCTAGTACTGTATGCTAAACTAAAGTAGTTCTCGAAGAAACAAGGCCCTTAAAGATGCAGTGTATAGGTCCACTCATTTTCCTTGCCGGATAAGAATCAATAGTTCTTGATGACAACTCATCATGATTAGAGAAGGATACTCTGAAATTAAACCAGATCCAGCTATGAACAAATAGTGGGGTTTCCACCACCCCGGCGGATGATAGCACTAGATTGCTACAACGACAAATTGTGTATGAGAGTAACTACAGGAACTTCAAAAATAAACCTGAAGCCTTTGTGTAGGCCAATCCCCTGCTCAGAGTTCAATTTCCGGTTACAGAAACACATACTGAAATAAAAACAACAACAGAATCTAAAATTCCACAATAGAACAAAAGCCAGGAGCATTCATTATAATCAGCTGGAATTCGACCAACAAATCTAGACATTTTCAGTCTACAGTGTCAGTTTTTTACATCATTTTCAGCATTAAAGTAAAAGTAAAAGTTTGTGTAGGCTGGTTTTGTTTGTGTTGGCTGGTTTTGTTTGTGTTGGCTGGTTTTGTTTGTGTAGGCTGGTTTTGGTTGTGTCGACTGGTTTTGTTTGTGTCGACTGGTTTTGTTTGTATATACTGATTTTGTTTGTGTCGACTTGTTTTGTTTGTGTCGACTGATTTTGTTTGTTTCGACTGGATTTGTCTTTGTCGGCTGGTTTTGTTTGTGTACACTTGTTTTTTTTCGACTGGTTTTGTTTGTGTCGACTGATTTTGTTTGTATCGACTGGTTTTGTTTGTGTCGACTGATTTTATTTGTTGTCGACTGGTTTTGTTTGTGTCGACTGGTTTTGTACTTTTCGACTGGTTTTGTTTTGTTTGTGTATACTGGTTTTGTTTGTGTCGACTGGTTTTGTCTTTTTAGACTGGTTTTGTTAGTGTCGACTGGTTTTATTTGTTTCGACTGATTTTGTTCGTGTCGACTGGTTTTGTCTTTGTCGGCTGGTTTTGTTTGGGTCGACTGGTTTTGTTTGTGTCGGCTGGTTTTGTTTGTGCCGGCTGGTTTTGTTTGTGACGACTGGTTTTGTTTTTGCCCATTGGTACTTCTTTGTTTATTTTTAAAAATATGATACTTAAAGTTCCTTTAATGTTTACAACTTGATGAAATGGTTTAACGACAACAGCAATGATCCTGAAACCATTCAAACTAAATACGAGTATTGATCCTATTTAGGATTATACCAATGTATACAAATGTTTTCAGGCAAATATATTTCTAGAAATTGCTGTTTTTGCGTCCAAACTGTTGAAATTATTTAATAGCTCACAAATGAAACAGTACACAGGTCGAGGTATATTCTTTATTAACACAAATGTACAAATAACAAGGTACAAAATATCGATGTAGGAAACTTAATAACAATATTTTGATTGACGAACAGGCACTTAATAATCGGAACAACAACAACAATCAATAGAAAATATACTGTTATTCAAATCTTATAAAATGTGTAATGCCTTAATTGACCCGCAAGTATAAATGAACATTAAGTTTTTTTGTGACATCGATAGACCATTTGGGACCTTGTTGTGATAGAGAGTTAATGTGGAAACTGTTAAAAAAGCCAGGTTGCGATTCGACCCATACCGCCTTTAATATCGTATTTATAAAGGTTACACAAAATCTCCAAAATCGCCCGTAAATTTAACGAATCTTGATACATGAAGAATTTGAGATCAATTCACCCGTAATGTCGGTATATTGATAGATTCAAACCTTATTTATATTTTGCTATAATTGTTTGTTTAAAGATATATCCTTCGTTGTGTACTTTTTAAAAGACCTACATTTAATTTTCAAAAAGTTTTTTATTGTGATGACCTAGTGCTTAATGCTGCCACTTCCTATATTTCTATCTATCGACAATCAGCCGGCATTCGTGCCAGTCGAAAACAGAATGCCACACGAGGAACCCGTAACATTTATAGAATGATTAAGTTGATACCTAATAACCAGGCACTTATATTGTATAACAAAACTAGTATATTATGTATAAAAATATGCGATAAATATTATTTACAAGAATTATAATGATAACACTACGCCTAAATATTAATAACTACTAATAAAAGGGGCGATAACTTAAATAGTCATCAAAACGTTTTTAACAAACAATAAATAACATACAATTACAAGAATTACCTATTCTCGACAAAAAACATAATAAATACGAGATCATGGTTTTGTTCTATGAATCTATTGCACAAGATTGTAAAAAAGTTTTGCAACATATGAATTAAACATATAAAAATATGTTGAAGGTTTGATGATTAACAAAATATTACACATAAAATAATGTTGTGAAGTACCAAAATGGTAAAATGAAGTTAATTCATATGAAAAAAATTAAGCCGTCAATCCGAAAAAAAAATAATAGGCTTCATATTCGATGATTCTAAAACTAATCTGACAATTTCGGTAAAATGTAGATCTATTGATCATCATACCTAAACAGTGTCGTTTAAAAATATAAACTTAAACATCAAACCTGTAGCTTACAAAAACCCATACTTCTGACTCACAATACCCTCACCATAAAGCCAAACTTCTTCCCCCGTCTATAAAAATGTCTCCCTGAGGACTCGAAAAGAACTGACATGTAAGAGTGGCAAGTTAACAATAAACTTCAATTTTTTCGTTGACATTAAACAAAAATATAGATTACAATTGGCCATTAAAAATTTTCGGATATTGTATCGTCTTCCAACCGAACAATGCTTCGGAGTTTAGTCTCTCTGTCACATCAAATTGGAGAACAATTGTTGATCATTTGGACCCATATCTGCAAGTAAAAAATAAATTCAATGCACAAATGACTCGCTCTTCAAACAAAACATCACATTTGACATAGTGCACAAATCACTGCAAACAAACTTCAAGTCATTAGGCGACTCAGCGAGAAACCACTCCAGATTATTGGTCATTAGGACCCGAGCCTTTGTCCGAGATAATGACCGCTGAAAATGTCTTTCCGGGTGACCGAGAATTGACCCGGGGGTACACGGGTTGTAATAATAGGCCGGGGTAGATTGAGGAGATTTTATGCATATCAAGTGAACTTCATCTTCGCCGTTGTTTGAATTGTTATAATAATGAAGAGGCTATTGTCACGTTCCGAGATATCAAAAACATTAAATTTAAAGTTTCATCCGTAAATCTCTTGTTCGCCAAATATGACCCCTGCGGCTTTTATTATTTTGACTATAATCATTAAAATGCATGTAAATAGTTGAATACGTGCAGGAAATGAGAGGATGAGGGTCTTTTGTCTCTCGGTATGGGAAACTTGTCAACGCTTTGTTCACGTTTCATACCTGGGATACCTCTATATTGAAGTGCAGTAGCAATAAATATGCACCGACAGAACAATGATTTCATAGGTATTATTAGTTTGATCTAGCTAGGACTTCAAGGACAAAAAATCAAGGGCCAATCAATGGTAGTATAAATTTTTGAAGTCAAAGTAAGGCGACAATAATAAGACTTGGAATAAATGCACATGATACAACGTTAAAATAGGTAATTAGTCCCTTGTATGATGTTTGCCGTCTTGCAATTATAGCTTTAAATCTAGAATAAAACGACTTAATATCAGACACTATTAGCTGGTATGGTTAAACGGCTTATTATATTACTAAGGTAGGTCTAATTATAAGACATTCAGAACACAACCTGCATCTTTTTTTGTAATGATAAGAAATCTGAAACAAATCCAATGGTTGATTTCCGTGATATATGAGCATTCAATAGGAAACAATGGTTCTATCGCCACCCTAGAATCAGGAAACAATAGCCATATCACCACTCTATCACAGGAAACCATTACTAGGATCAGCAGGTCTTATTAGCTTTATGATGATCACCTGTATCTGCTAATTACAGGTAGCAACAGGTAAAAATCAATGCTTAATATTATCCGTCATACATTGAGAAGAAATATAATTAATACATGGACGTATTATGATTCTAAATGGAATTAATAATATACATTTACTTTTCCTTATAGAATTGGCTGAAATAAAATCAATATTTTTTACCTACATGTATGTTCTTATAATTTTGTTTTGGTCTTTTTTGAAATATGAGTTTCAGAGTTCTTAAAAAAAAACTTTAATTACAGCTTAACAGCAAATACTTTTTTATATCTGCATCCATCAACATGATAAATCATAGGGTCATACTTTTACCAACGAACAAACTGTACAGAAAATATTTTCATCGTCAAATTGGACGGATGGCGAGAGCCTTCAAATTTTCAAAGGGTTCTGAATTTAATCTTTTGGCATATATAGTACAAAATGTTTTGGTTTTTTTTGTAATTCTAATATAGGCATGTTTTAAACAATAAAAGTGAACTTAAGTTATTTATATATGTGTTTGCTTTGTTATAATTTTGTGTTAAATGAACCTGTCCTTTTTTTTTGGCCTAATGGCCAAGAAAAACTTCTCAAAGTAACACAAAAGCATAAACTTCTTTAATTTAAAGAAAATAAGCCTTAGTACATTTAGTTACCACAGAAAAAAAAATATATGTATATGCAAGTAAGAGAGCCTATCTAACATGTTACTATGCATTTCATTTTTTTTTTTAAATTATTTCATTTTGTTAATGACAAAATTTGATAACGTGAAACAAATTGAAATAAGGAACACGCTTATTATATACATTGGTAAAACTTTTCACAGGTTGGTGAAAAAAGTTTATCACTTAAACTATTCTTGAAATTAAATGGAGTCAATTTACAACATAATCTAAAAAATTAACATTTTTAATAATTTGAGAGTAAAAAAATCTTACCTTTTAACCTGATATTAGATCTGAAATTGTTTGGTGATTTCAGAAGCCAGCTCGCTATGTCGATAAAAACTTCATTCTCTGTGTTTTCGCTGTTGTCGTCGACAGATGGCGGAGTTTTGGCGGATTCTGAACGCGAAGGAATGTTATTAAAATCTGAAGATAAAACTTCTGAACTTTGACTGGAATCCTCTTCCTCACAATTAGCCTCAGTTTTTATCTCCACTGATGAAGAGTCCATTTCTAGCACTGTTTGTAAATACTTGATATAGTCTACTGCACGTCTTAAAGTGTCAACTTTACTGAGTTTTTTATTCTCAGCACCTCCTGGAACATGTAACCGTAATGTCTCGTATCCTAAATTAATCATTTTCACTCTCCGTCGTTCCCTTGCGTTCCGTTTGGACATGACTAGAGGTCGCGGCTTTTTGCCATCTATTTTCCCACCAAATGCTTGCTGCTGGTGATATAGATGATAATTATTGGTCATTTTATCGCTACTTATATTACATCTATTTATGGACGGTACATTTTCCAATGATTGCAGAGCCGTGTCATATTGTCCGTTGTAAGACAATGCGTTAGGCTTAATCAGTATGTATTTCTGTAAAATGTTATCAGCGTCCATCTTGCACAAATTTCATTCCCGTTATAGTCTTTATTAAGAAATGTATGTCGTGTGTTGGTCGCGTGCCTCCATTATTATTATTTTTTAAATCTCTACTTGAGAAGCGGAGCGCGACAACAGGTTTCTTTTGATTGGTCATTCGGAACTGGAAGGTGTTACGGCTCGCGAGTACATTAGGTAAAAGGTCAACGCCTACCACAGGCAGACGACAGCTTCAGAAATCGATTTTAATATTTACAAACATTAAAAATTTAAAGGGAATTGAATAATAAATTAAAATTTAAGATAATCATACTTGCGTGCAAAAAAAAATATTTCTTTTTCATTTTGAAATTTGCAGAGCGAAGTGCGGCGTGTTAACGCCTTTCAAAAAATTGAAAAAGTACACATGAAAACGAATAAAATATTATTATGATTTATAATTAAAATGTACAAAATCAAATAGGGCGTGCAAACAAACGATAGAGATTTTAAAGACTATAAAAGACCGCTCTATAGCCGATCACGTTCCCCAGTGAGAGTTTGTTTACTTGTTCGTGTTCCGTCAAAAGCCTTTTTAAATCTACTTTCCCGCCCATTCAGATTTCACATTCATCAAAAGTGCTAATTATTCGAGAGGATGCTCTCCTTTTCTCTTTCTTTCGTACATAAAGGTTTACAGGTGCGCCTAAACAAACATAAACAAACATCGAATCTTTAAACTCTAAACACTGGAAGTCTCCGTCTCCTTGTTCTGTTAAAGGGAATCGTTTGCTTATAGCAAACTTTCAATATTTATCTATTTTTCTTGAAAGTTTAAGCAGGCGACATTGAAGATTAACGGCAGATTATCACCTCATAGACCACTTGATTGTTTATATTGTAACAATGTATCGGGGTATGTAACAAGGTTTTAGCGAACTCTTACCCGACACTGAAGTATCAAAGTTATGCCGAATATTAATAGGAAGTAAACAAACTTCCTGTATTTAGAAACTAACCGCCGCTATTTGAAAAGGAGGACTTTGATTATTGTAGCTTGATTTTCTTAGATAGATTCCTAACCAAAATTGTTTGGAATGAAAAATGTAGCTTTTATTAAATCACCACTCATTTTAATGTTTGCAGTGACATTTTTGGTGTAAAAATAAAAGCTTGATCCGTTTGGTTCAAGTTCAAAAAGTTTCGAAATATTTATTCAGTTTGATATTATTGAAATTTTGTGAACAATAATTCTTCCTCGCGTTAAGTGCAACAAATCCCTCGTTTTAGGTAATTGAAAACATTCAAGGCTTCTCTATTGAAATATTTTTTCACTTTAAATTCATTGTGCCCCTTTTATGAAATTAAATACGGCTAGTAGACGTCAATAAAATTTAATATAATTTTCTTTTAACAAACTTATACCAACCGCACGTTTTCTTAATTATTCTATTTCTGAATCAATCAACTTGTTCGCCAATAATGACTACAAATTTGACCTATTTTACGTGGCGGAACAATACCTCGACCGCGCGACGCCATTGTTCTCCGAATTCTCTAACGATAATGAGGCATCCGCCATTATGACCGATGACACTAAATCATCAAAAATACGTCGTTATTCGAGACAACCATTTTGTTATATAAATACGGGTGTGCTCGATAATATAATAAGTGTTTAATCGTTGACAAAGACTGCTATTTAAAATGATTATCTCTTCTAATTATCTTTAAGAATCCTTAAGGACCTTTTAAGGTATATATAATTACGGTCAGAAAGACTACTATTTTTGTCATATATTTATGACCAATTTTTCAATTTTGTATAGAAATATGACAAAAAAGATAATGGAAGATTTTCAAAAATATATGCCTTTCTTGTCGAACAGAGCACTCGTGAGTTATCGGGAAGGATCTTGGCGATTTAATGACGTTCGGCCTTGTAAATCACGACTGAGCCGATGTTTGGATACCGTGCCAGTGTTCCTCTGCATCAAAGAGAAAAACATTCTGTGGCACAGACCAATGCCTGCTAGCTTTCAATCATCCAAAAATACTGATTAGAAATATCATAAACGACATTTTCACCAAATGTGCGTCCAGTTAATGCTATGAAACTCAAATTGTGCAAACTACTTTTAATTTGAAAGCAGGTTTTATACATGAAAAATCAAGAGCTTATTGTATAAATGACAGGTACCATGTCCATACAGAGCACCAATAGGTCTTATAAGTAAAAGTGACGACGACCTGCGGATTAGCATCGACCAAACTCAATCTTACTTTCGTGCTATGAGCACTTTCTAGAAACATTTCCCACGGAAAAAGATAAATAAACTTTTGAACAAAGTTTTTCGTCTATGAACAAAGCGATCTCGAGGGGTTTGGTGTGAAATAAAATAAAAATTTTGAAAAGGGTTACATAAGAAAAGTACATGTATAACAGGGATGATCGCGTTTAATAAATCATGTACTAGGAAGTAATAGCAGTAATTAGTATTTCGCTCAGATAACAGCTACAGATTTGTGCTGCATTTTTATTTGGTATTGTAAAATTTTCTGAACATCAATATTGAATTGCGGTGTATTTTTGTAAAACGATAATTATAAACTGACAAGGCAACCGACTCTCCATAATAACTAACACTTTCTAAGCGTCCGTATTTCTGGAAATCATTTTGTACAAGTCATGTTTTGTGTCTAATTACCACCCTTCAAACATACCCTTATAGCATGCAAGACAGCAAACTGCTTTAAGACTGATCACCTCATACAAACCTTTGAGCATTGGCGATTGTAATAAGATGGCGGTAACCAGCACGCGGCAGGGTCGCGTGTCGTTTGCTTGTCACTCGACTGTGACGTGAATAGTCATTGAAATTGGATCGTATCTATTGCAAAAACTGAATCAGACGGGGCGTTTAATTAAAATGAAAATTTGATCTAGAGTAGTAAATCTGTACTTAAAGTTTACCATGGTTTTTATGCACTTTGAGATCCCATTTTAAGTACCTATTATGGCAACGGGAGATGTATTTGAAACCCATCAGATTCCTCATTTTATAACAGTGCAGAGTTTAGAAGATTTGGGTATTTGGTAAACGAATTTTTTTAAGGGGCAACCATTTCATTTCATTTTTGGAGGGGGCTATGGTGATATTTGAAATTTGAAATAAAAAGGCAGGACGACAAAAATCATGAAACAAAAAGGCAGGACAGCGCTTTGAATTGAAAAAATGCAGGATGTTTTTTTTTCGAAAAAAAATGATAGTAAGGGAGAAACCATTTGATTTTAGGGGGGGGGCTTCATCCCGCCTTTTTATTTTGGGGAAAAATGAGCCTATTTAAAAACAAAAACTAAAATGAAATTTTCAGCCATTTATACTAGTACCATCCTGCTTTTTTTGTTAATTCTAAGCACTAAGCACTATCCTGCCTTTTTATTTCTGGATTTTTTTTTTGCCATCCTGCCTTTTTATTTCAAATTTCACCATAGTCCCCCCTTTAAAAATCAAATGGTCGCTCCCTAAGTGTAAGTGTAAAAAAAAATGCGCGCTTGCTCTCCCCTCCCCTCTAAAAATCAAATGGTCGCTCCCTACAGCTAAGTTTCTTTTTAGCAATCTTTGATAAAAATAAATTGCTGGATACACAAAATGTTATATCTCTGATTGTTCCACTACACTTTAACAAAGTAATTTACTTGCAGCAAATCTCATAAAGAATATTTTGTTATGCAAAAATCATGGTTTATATATTTGGACCTTTACAACGACCCTAAGATTGTTAGACAGTTAGAACTTTACTTCGACTATATTAGGGAGATGGGCATATAAAGGGATGATAAGATGATGAAGTTGAGAAATGCGATCACAGGGCCAATCGATGATATGAGAGATTTGACTGCCACAAGAAAAAAGACGGATGGGTAGGATCGGACTTTTTAGCCTTCTACAGGGGATTATATGGGTCTTACTCTTATGTTGCAGCAGGGTTCTTAAACATGCGAGGAACGAGATAGTTTTTACAACACGGTGGGTGTACCACTATGGGAAGTGGTAATAATTTTCAGAAGGTAAGTATCCCTTGGCAAATCTGTTTTTATAATCAATCTGGCACGGGAATCTCTGAGCCTAATAATGAGCATGAACAGTGTAATTAGGGGTGTTGTGGAATTTGCTTTGATCTGTTTAAGAACCTGCCCATCGGTCATTTCGGAACAAACCCCAAAAAATCATGTCCATCGTATAATTAGAGGGTACCCATTGCAATATTTTGCAACACGCTGAACAAGAACGAAGAATCGTCCATACCTAATATGTAAACTGTTATTATAGCGGAAATCGAGGTCACCGAGCCGAGGATGATGATGCTATTACAAGCGGTGCGTACACAGCTTTATGGTGCTAGGCATCAATGCCTAAAGTCGATACTATCGTTGAAATTTATTTCTGACCACTAAACTCACGATTTATGGGCCGAGCATTCTTTATCAAATTTTATTAAATCTTTAACATTTAAAAATATTATTAATTGGTATTCTTTTTTAATATTTGACACGAGATATAAGTTTTAATTGAACTTCATCTCATTGCGCGCCTGTCTGATCAAACGCTTAAAACATTTTTCTCCCTTAGATGTTTCGGTAATGTTGTAGGAGGTATTTGGACGTTGTTCATTACTGGTGCTAGATGCATATATCTAAAAGATCAGTTTAATGTAGCTATATTAATAATCTTCTGATGCACTAATGCAAATCATAATAATGTTGCTTTGAGTGTTTTTTCTTTTCTGATTGCTTATGATATGTTAAAGTGAAGAATGTCGAAAAAAGTGTACTATTACGCAAATCTATATTCATCCCCCCCCCCACCCCCCCCCGACGATTTTTTTTTTGGTTATCTAAATTTTTCATCACCTTTCTTAACTTAATTAGACAAACCCTTTTTGACAACCATTTAAACCAAGGAAGTGCTATTTCATCCGTGATAAAACTGAGTGTATTTTGCATCATACAGAAATCGCCTACCCCCCCCCCCCTAAGTAAAACCGAGCACCTAAGGTTTGATGAGGATTTGTAACTTTGCTTACTGAGTTTTTGTTATTTTTCTTTATGTCGTGGTATTCGTTGCTTGATGCGGGTATTGTACTTCTACTGCCTTTAAACTGTTGTTATGTTGCTTTATTGTGTGCTAGACAACTCTGATGCTAATTTGGGACATCCTTCAGTAAAATTTACAGATGACAGTCAACGCAAACTATATATAGGTTGCTACCGTTGTCTTTCAACTTTTCCTGGCCTCCCCATCCCTAAATGCTAGCTGTGCATCCCATGATTACTATAGTATGTCTGTTGCTGAACTTTATTTCTGGTGCTTATTGGTTGCATTCAGGACACTTATCGGTAAATTGTTTTTTATTTGATAAACACAGCACCAGACAGCATACGGTGCATAGTAAGAAACCCTTTCAAGCGTTATCATTTTTCCTTATTTAATTTATATACGCCATACATCTTACGAAAATTAACCTTAATTACACGTTAAGAAGTTTTTTGTGGCAAAATCACAATCAATGTCTGCAATTTGGTGTAAATACAACAAATTTAATGCTTAATAACAGTCTTTTATCTGAACAGGGGTTTTTATTTACGGCCGATCTATGCTAATACAGGAACTGAACGCGAGCTAATTCTGTACCCTCCGCATTGTATCTACCGAGAAGTCTTCCTCGGATCCTATATCAACCATCGTTCATCTATTTTTTATTGTGTCAATTTCTTGTTTGTTTAAGAGTAAATAATATAAATTTGTTTTTATCCAATGGTATTGTTATTACGACTTAAAAAAAACCTTTTAGGTGTAAATTTGAGCGTTCCTTTAAACAAAGACAGGTATATTAATCTACAGGTGAAAATAAATCTGCAAAAAGAGATGACCCCGCATCCGGAATAAAAACTTATCTTTTCCGAAGGAGATACCGGTATTAATCAAAAGAGGACATTTTTTGCAAATTCATTCATAATTGTCAAATATGTACTTTATAATTATATTTTGCATTATATACCGTGGTGATGATTGATGAAAAGTCTCGATATTTCTGCTCTGTTAACTGATATATTTGGTTTTATAAGTATAATTTATTAATTAACTGCCAGGTCCTATTAACACAAGCCTCGGGGTTAGGATCATAAAAAATGCACACTTTGAAGTTACTTTTCATAAATTAAAATGATTTTTTTTTAATAAAAACGATTGAAACTCTGTAACAAAATTATCAGTTATCATCCAACGCAGAAACTTTTTAAAGTTTTTAAAAGTTGTGCCTTTTCTCGACATATTTAATAATATGTGCATACTTTGTTCATAAAAAGGCTAAGTCATAAGTTTTAGCCTAATTCAAAGAATATACAATATCTGAATTAGTTTTGCGAAAATCAATGTTAAGAATAAAACAGTATGGTTACCTAACAAAACAATTTGGAATACAAAGAAGTGTTATGTTCATGAAATAACAACCCAGAAATATTCACCAAAAGCATTTAAAATTCCCTTACTTTACAAATCAGCAGAAAGCTTGCATAACTCTGTTTTCGAAAAAAGCAAAATAGTGTAAAAGCACAAATATTAAACAAGCAGAAGCCCACAGAATTAGAATGAATATCATCACACAATAAAACTTCTAACATTTTATAAGAGTCTGAAGCTGGGATGGTAGCAATAGTCAATTTTTCAATTTTTCATTAATGCTGTTTTAATGTTGAGGGGTGTTTTGGTTATTTTTCTACCCTTTATAAACCTCGGATATAAGTCATGCCATTTTTGGTCATAAAGTCGAATTTTAAGGTTATTTGTACAACATAATGTGTTGATGTCGACCGATGTGTCAATACTAGATTGACTCGTCTATATATTTCTCACAATTAAACTTTAAGAACCAATATAATCCCCCTTGATATTATCGATGCCAGAGATTTGAGCGGGAGAATCATTATTATTTTATCATTTATAAATGGCAGCAAACGACAGGCAAATGCGAAAATTTAAAGTAATCAGGGTACTAAAACGCTTGATTACTTAAGGCTATTGTTGTTAGTGTTAAAGCAATGATGTGACCAAGAACTGTAATGGAATCATTACTCTACACTTGACACGGGAAAACAAAATGGAGAAATAATTATTTATTTAACTACTTGTTAAAATCACTAAAATTAAATTAAAGCTGAGATAATTATTTTTGATAATGATCTACTATTATTATTGAGGCAGTTCCAATTACGGACTTATGTAACTGTAGACCCAAAGTGGACATATTGGTCTATCTGTCATCAGTAATCACCATCTGGTCATATTGTACAGCACAGTATGATCTTTCAAACTTAGATCTGGAAATTGATTTAAATAACTTAATTTCCTCCTTTTTTAAGATTGTGCAAAAAAAATCTGTTTACAAGTTAAATGACTGAAAACGGAACATACTGTACTACTCAGTTTTTGTCACAAAAGGACGAAGGGGTAATTTCGTACGTCGCAAAATAAAAGAAGCTTTCTAGTGCGATTTTATTTTTGACTTCAGTGCTTATGATATATTTAATAAAATTTTATTAAGAAAATCAAACATAAGAAGAATCATTTCTTACACTTCAATATTTCAAAACGCTTTATTTGATGTGGTCAATATCGTTAATCAAGTAAAGTTTCCGATTTGTTCTGCTTGTCCTAGCACTAATATACTCAAATTAGGTGTAAACTTTTCCCGCCTTAATGAAGTAGTCTGCGGGTGTTCTTTCACGTGCGGACAATACAACAATGTTACGCACAGAAGAATAGAACAGTACCAGCAGAGACTAAAAGGTGTATGTATTGTTATAAAAGACCATGCACAAACTAAACATTTACATTTATCTCTAAGCTATTTGTAGGCTGCAATATAAGTATGAATATCAAAAAGCAATGCAGATGCGTTTGCTTTGAAGTTCGTCCCGATCACAGCTGGCCCGCGGGACAAGATAATAAATATATGCTTAAGGACTGTTATAGATGCATCGGAATTGTCCGCGAACTGAGAGTATGCACCTAGATCAATCACTTTCGGAACAATGGTTAATTTTTCATACAAAATGGAGTTCAATAGGTTAGTTGTATTTCATCAAAATCATAGACTATTGTGAAAATTTTAATATCAAGCCGGCAAATGAAAAAAGGCTTAAATTATAACGGTCTAATATTCTATTCTCTCAAAAGCACCTGGCATTTCACACAAACAATACACTCGTCGCATTATAGGAAAGGAAAAAAAGCATTAACTTCATTTTAGAAACATCAAAGAAGATAAACTGACATAAGATACGTTCTAGGACGCATTCATATCGTGGTCCGTTGCATAACATTATATGCTTTAAAGTTAATAATGTATCTCTTCATAATGACGTTACCCAATACAACCGAAACAAGAGTCATTAAAATTCAAAACACCAAACCACGTAACAAGTCAACGATCAGGCTAGTATCGAGATCAGATAATCCGGGCCCGTTATCTATCTTAATCCGCTTAAGGGGACCATTAACGGTAAAATATACACGAAAATGTAATGAGCCGTACGGAGTGTATATTTTATATATGTTGTTTGATGTTGGCCGATAACGTAACACAATTGTAGTATTACTGGAAAGTCGTGTAAGATGTGATAATCTGATAATTATGTACAAATTATCATAATAACTAAAATTAGAATTAGATGAAAGAAATATGTAAAACAAATGACAACATATCCATTATTTGTCTGTATTGTACGTTGGCTTGTGCCGGGGTACAAACATATGTATTAAATTATTATCATTAGCAAGTAAATAAATGAAAAAGTACATGCATTTATTGTGAAAGCATTGAAGTCACCAAGTATAACACAATATATTTATGAATGCAGCATACAAAATCGAGAATGAATATACATTTATTACTTGAACAATTTTGTGTTGAAGTCACCACAGATACATTTGATAAACAAAACAAAAAACAACCAGAAAGAGATGTATTTTTGTTAAAAATTCTGAATATAAAAAGAAACATTGAAGCTGGGGACTATATGGACCGCCATTCTTCAACAATAGAATTCAGTCTGAGATGCCCCTAAGGAACTTCTAACAATAGAACTTGATAGGGTTTATAATAATAGTCAGAGGACAATGGATAGTATTAATGTACATGATAAATTGACAAGAAAATCATAAACCTTGGAAATAAAACTCTAAATAGTTTATTAATCAATACTGCATTTCCATAGAAATGTTTCTACCTGATTTCTCCGGCGCCCTAGAGACTACACCATTCTGGCTTCAGACTGTGATTTGTATGCAAATGCACGGCAGCATTATTCATTATCTTTTATATTGATATTCGCACTGAAACATCATAAATTTCTAATAAATTAACTTCTATTATTGAACAAATAAAGTCATTCAAGCTTTTATTAACGACATGTAATTTGAAATAATACGTTTTATTTAATAATAAATGCGCATTCCGTCGATCTGTCACGCAAACCTAAAATATGCATTGGAGATTTATTATAATTCAAACGTGTTTATGTTTACTGAACTAAAATCCATCTATTACTTATTTATTTACAAACAAAGCAAGCTATGTTGATATCCTGAAACGAAGCAGTTTTGTAGCAAACGAACAAAACAACCGACCAATTAATCGATAAAAAGAGCTGTTTTTTAAAAACATTGATCGAAACGTTACCTATCAGCAATTCTTATACTAGAAGCGCATTTATATCTAGGCGGGGTATACCTAAATTAGGCAATATTTATGCAGTTTTGGTGCATATTGATGGAAAAGGAAATAGGTCATTTTTTTTATTCTAACAGGAGTGTTAGTATTGACTCCAAAAAACAGCAACTGGCTGCATAAACAACAAATCTCCCAATTAGTTTCACCCGTCGTATTTTTTACAAGGTTACAGACCGTCATGATATCACCATCTGAAGAGGTCTTCAATTCAATCATACCAATTAATTTAACCCTTAATATCAATATTTGAGAATCTAACACCCGGAGTCCACATCTTAAATTGCCCTGCTCAAGACTGGCATGAAAAGATTCACTTTAATTTGAAAGTTTAATTTCTAGAAGTTAACATGACAATGGAGTAATGGTGAGAACTATACATATGGGTGTATCAAAATTCATCTCTTCACAGATGTGGCAGGGAAACCACTGAAATATAAACAGCAGAGAACCGCAGGGGAACATATCACTCAATATCGCACAGACATTGCTGGCGTTTTGTTGTTCATTTTCGGTTTTATTGACACACGGTGTCCTCTACTATTATCTAGTTAGACTATTTGAGGAAATTATAAGTTTATTTGTCGTTTTGCTATTACAGGCAAATAACGATAAAGTGTATATAAATACTGGGGTCGGGATATGTAAATACTGCACACGTGTGCACAATATCAATGCACTTTTAATGCTTTAGAATGAGGGCTAGTTAGAAAGGTCTAGATAATTTATATTTGATAATTATGGTGATTTACTAGAAAACTGAAAGGCGGTGTAAGGACTCCGAAAGTTTACTTTCCACTTTACAATTGAATGTTAAGAATATCTTTTTTAATAAGAGACTATTGAATTTAAGAACTTCAGAGTTAAAGTAAAGGTACAGTGAAAGCTATATGACTGCGATTATGGAAGGTCTGCAATGATTAAGCCTATCCATATTTGGTTTCCTCCATCGCATTGGCTTTGCAGCCAGTCCCGACAAGCTATTAACACTTGAAAAATTCTCACAGAAATTAAACGGGTATCTTTTGAAGCGGGGTTTTGGAAATAACGGTACAATAATCGACCCTTTGGTAGCCTGGTTAACAAAGATTTGATTAATGTCACATCCTTCATTTTCGCACGCCATTTTGGTACCTCGTATTGTAAAACACTGAACCGGCGCCGGGACATTTGTCCGGGATTTCCTCTGGACATTCATTATTAATTATTATGTTAGGGTTCCTGCTGGGTCCAATTGAAGCCATCGCTATTTATAGTGTCAGTCGGGGAAGTGTGACTTGACAAATCATTTCTGTCGAGTTTCTAAGTTTGGTCATTGATTAGCCCCCTTTTCTAGAGGTCACCATTCTCGTACCCCTGCTTGACTTTTGACTGAGGTTAATCATACAAAAGAATTTGATTAAACGTGACGTTCTATTAAAATCGACCGACAATGTTATCATTTCTACATAAATTCACCTCAGGTTTTGTTCTAAGTAAATATATCAAGTATTCAGATTTTAATTATTTATCGTTTGAATTTTTGATCTTCTCTATTTTTTAATCTGTTCAGCATTTTTCTTCAGCATGTGAACATGTAAACTAATGATAAAATATTATAATTATAAAGCGTTAGTCAACACAGGTGTGAGGAATTGTATTGTCATCTCTGTATTGTAGTAAAATTTGAATCTCAGATGTGTGTTTCATGGGATTTTTTTACGCTTAGTGTTGACTTGAGGTATTTGCCTTTTCTGATAAAATATTAAAAGTTTTGACTGGCAAAATCATGATAGTATGATGCTAGTGCTATAGTAATTGCATTTTAGGAAAGTCAGATGACGGTGAAGGTATTGAGAATAAAATGTCAGTATTCAAAATTTTTAAAGGAATTGTTCTTGTATTTGCAAAAATAACTTGTATAGAGCTAAATAAGTAGTATTTCTTGACTTAAGTCTTCTTTGGTTGCCGAATATATTTTCTTCAACAGCCCTTTAAAGTGTTTTTAAAATTAGTTTCCGTAACAGTTACGGCTACTTTCCTTGTTCACTGTAACATCTATTGGTTAACTTATCAACACAGATAATGGCACTATCGGTATTCTTGTTCTCACCGACCATGAAGGTATATACAAACTTACATGTACAGCTAAGGGAACGAACATTTGATTTTTAGGGGGTAAGGAATTTTTTATCTTTATTTTCTAGCGCGTGCGCAATGTTTTTTTCCTTAATTTTAGACTAACCATATTTTTTCAGCCAAAAACTTCATCCTGCCAAAGGCCATGTGAGCTATTGCCATCACTTGGCGTCCGTCGTCGTCGTCCGTCGTCGTTAACTTTTCTTCAAACTTCTTCTCCTCTGAAACGGCTGAACAGATTCAAACCAAATTTGGTTTGATGGTACCTTAGGGTATCCCCCACAGAACTGATGTGGGGATTTTTGATTCGTCGAAAAACATGACCGCCGTTGCTAAAAATAGACCAGGGGGGTCAGACTACTGTTTTTGGCTTGTAAATCAAAAAGTATAAGAGATAGATGAAATCTGATGCCACCCTACTGCTTCAGCATTAAAAGCTCTACAAAAGTCTCCATTTGGTCCAAGTTGTCAGATGACCCCTTATAGGGGTTACAGCCCCTTAAAAGTGAAAAATAGCGTTTTTTCATGTTTTTGCCCTATAGTATGAAAACTATTGCAGATAGAGAATAGCTGTTGCTTGCTTAAATGTTCAGCTCATTTAGCTCTACAAAAGTCTCCATAGGGTCGAAGTTTTCAGATGACCCCTTATAGGGGTTACGGCCCCTGAAATAATGTTTTTTCATGTTTTTGGCCTATGGAATGAAAACTATATATTGCAGATAGAGAGAAGCTGTTGCTTGCTTAAATGTTCAGCTCATTTAGCTCTACAAAAGTCTCCATAGGATCGAAGTCATCTGATGACCTTAAATAGGGGTAACGGCCCCTAAAATAACATTTTTCATGTTTTTGGCCTGCCTATAGAATGAAAACTATAGCAGATAGAGAAAAGCTGTTGCTTGCTTAAACGTTCAGTTTATTTATCTCTACGAAAGTTTCCATAGGGGTGAAGTTGTCAGATGACCCCTTATAGGGGTTACGGCCCCTAAAATGATGTTTTTTCATGTTTTTGGCCTAAAGAAAGAAAACTATAGCAGATAGAGAAAAGCTGTTGCTTGCTTAAATGTTCAGCTCATTTAGCTCTACAAAAGTCTCCATAGGATCGAAGTCGTCTGATGACCCTTGATAGGGGTTACGGCCCCTAAAAAAACCTTTTTCATGTTTTTGGCCTATAGAATGAAAACTATAGCAGATAGAGAAAAGCTGTTGCTTGCTTAAACGTTCAGCGCATAAAGCTCTACAAAAGTTTCCATAGGGTTGAAGTTGTCAGGTGACCCCTTATAGGGGGTACGGCCCCTAAAATAACGGGTTTTCGTGTTTTTGGCCTATAGAATGAAAACTATAGTAGATAAAGAAAAAACTGTTGCTTGCTTCAATGTTCAGCGCATAAAGCTTTACAAAAGTTTCCATAGGGTTGAAGTTGTCAGATGACCCCTTATAGGGGTTACGGCCCCTAAAATAACGGGTGTTCGTGTTTTTGGCCTATAGAATGAAAACTATAGTAAATAAAGAAAAAGCTGTTGCTTGCTTAAATGTTCAGCTCATTTAGCTCTACAAAATATAGGGTTGACATCAAGACCAGGTGAGCGATTTAGGCTTCTGGGAGCCTCTTGTTGTTTCAAAGCATAGTCCTGCCTTTTTATTCCCTGATTTTTGGCATCCTGCCTTTTTATTTCTAACTTCACCATAGCCCCCCCCCCCCTCATAAAAATCAAACGGTCGCTCGCTAATTTGATACTTCCATGAATAGACAGACGTGAAATGTCTATCTCTCAGATGAGTAGCGATGTTGGTTTTGTCATAGTGTTGGTTTATTTTTCCTTCTTGGCCGGATCTGACATACTTAATAAAAGTAATAACAAAGTTACCAAACTTTGAGGATCAATCTCCATGTCCAAAAGAAAAGACGAAACATGGAAGACATACAAATATATAAATTGATTGTTAGAATGTTTCGGGTGTGTTGCAAAAACCAGGAACTGCTTGTCCTTCAAGGGAGCCCGGGTTCACTCTCTTTAAGATTTGAGCTCGCGTTTTTGAGTGCTGTTCAGTTGTTTTTGTTTGTATTTATATTGGCTGTTTCTCCTGGGGGAACTATCTATCATGATTAAGGGTATACCTGTGCCGTTTTTCTGTTAAAAACCGGGCCAGGTAAGCATCAAAAATATTGCGAACTGAAACATACCATGTTATACCAGCGTACATTGTATAGCATATCCTGTTATGACCACGTCAAAAAATGCTTTGATTGATATGTTTTTATGTATATGTAGTCGTGCAGAAGAAATTCACAGACGACTGAGCATTTTGAGTTGAAATAAAACAGGAACTACAACTTCAAGAAGCATTCCAATGTTGCAATTTCATGTCTATTTTTATTAACTGATAAAACTCATTTATTTTAACATATTGGTAACCCTGTTAATAACAGCTGGGATGAATTTATAACCCTGCCCGAAGCCTAAAAAACAGACCCTATATATCGGCACACCCATACCATTGAATATATAGGGAGTAGCCCCACAGGAGCCTGTTTCTTCGTGCCGGACTCGTTTGTGTTTACTGATTTTGTCTCCATCCTTTGGAAATTCTGTTATTCAAATGTCCCATTGGTACCTCTCTCAATTCTATTTTCTGATTTATAAAGTAGACAACTGTGGTGTTTTATTTCAAAAGTCTTGGACTTGGTGTCTATTAGCTTAATAGTCACAGTAATACATGTATCAAATCTTGCCGCTCTCGCCTTTGGCTGTCTGAGCTACATGTATATCAAGATTACGTTAGACTCAATAATCTGTGAAGTACGGTAACTCAACAGGGTCATTGTCATTAAATTGCATAAATCCATAAAGAGATACATGTATCAAAGGTAACAGGTGAGAACTCTTACTAGTAAAGGTAATTATTGCTGTGTTTCAGACCTTTTAACGACCACTGCCGGGAGAGAACAAAAACCGGACGATAGTCGAAACCCCGGGACCCCGAATCCGACAAAAGGTCACTTGAAGTGACGAACACCTTTGTTACGATGGTAATTAGCTTAAAGTGCTATTAACATAATGTAATTGCCGACTTCTGAAGGAACCGACTTTTACCCATTTTACAATTACATGAATAATGCTTGCAAATACATTATTTTTTATAATAATCGACTTTTGTGTGATACTAGTAACATAAATATTCGCATGATCTATTATCATGGTCAAAATAAAAATTATAAATTTCAAAAAATGTGTTTTGATACTTCTATGCAGTTTCAGTCAAGCCTTGATTGCAAAAAGTTTTCTTATTGTAATTTTAATAAATTCTATCTGTTGCATCTTTTTTGGTAGTTTTTAAAACTAAGGCTTAACTTCATAACCCGAGACTGTTTGGTGAGTTGCACTGACCATATGAATAGATACATGTAAATTGTAATTTTTTATCTAAAACTTTGTTGCTTTTATTGGTAGTAATTCTACGAGATCGATTTTTTTTCTAAAATGACACTCACTTTTACAAATTAAGTCATTGATTGAAAATTCTAATTTTAATAACAGGTTCTCACAGAAAAGGGTGATGGCATGTTTGAATTCCAACAGATGGCGTTTGATACACTGTCACGTCACAATTAGTCCCTGACCAGCTTAATTAGGCTGTCAGGACTGTACTAACTCACCCGAGGATGGACACAAAAAGACATCAATACCCCTCAATAAAGTCAGGGCTCTCACATGATCGGAAAGATCGAGAGGTAAAAATCAAACCAATTATAGTATTGTCAACTTTCAAATTTATCTGTCATAAGTTTGAGCCTTTGTTCGTTCAATTCTACAGAATACTATATATTCAACAACAAAAAATATGCGTTTTCATCGAACATGCCTCTTGTTCTCTGTGTAGTGCCAAACTCATGGATTTCAGGGGTTTATTTATTGTCAAACAGTTTTGGTTATCTGATGTTATTGGTTCATTAACGATACTGATTCCTATTGTTGAATATTTGGTATCAAAATCGACTTCAATCATTTGTTGTTTTTTTAGATAAAAAAAAAGATTTATAGGAAATTTGAATTTTCCATTATTTTCTCCTTAATTCGTAAGATCTATATCTTACATGCTGGATATATATTTTGTTAACAATAAATGTCCGAGGTCTAGATAAATTGGTATGAGGCTGTACAAAACAAACACATATTATTCATGTGAAAAAAGAGGTGCACATTAAAGGAGACTGGACACGATTTTTGATATTTTTATATTAGATCTAATTATCACCACAAACAGTAAAAAACACCATAAAACTATTCAATTCTCCCGAATAAGATCACAATTTGAGTAATTAGCATCACATTTTATCGCTTCCGCCGATCCAGAAAATTTTAATGAGATAGGCGTCACGTGACCTGATGACGCAATATGGGCCAGTTGTCGTTTTACTGCATAAGAAATTAATGGCAATTAATCCAATATGATATCGTTTTTTATTAAAAAAATAAATGAATATGGGTATTTTTTCCGAATTTTTATATTCAGCCATGGATATTAAAAATATCTTAAAAGATTTAGAATAGCGACTCAAATACGGGCTCAAATATAGGGTATATTTATACCCACTGGCTTATGCAGCTTCCGACCAATTTTGCTCATGCTTCAAATTAGTTTATACAAATTGTAAATTTAAGTATTCAATAGGAGTCCATTAAATGCATTATATTAAAAGTAATTGTAAAACATTTATCAACACTAAACTTTTTTTTTTGGGGGGGGGTAGGGGTATTGCATGGTATTACATTTAGACAAGGAATTACATTATATTCTATCTTGAAATAATAAAGGTTTTTTAAAATTAATCCCTGATTCTATATAATTCCTTGAATAAGACAACTGAGATTTAAGTTTTATACGAGCCGAAGGTATTTTTACTTTTCCCGGACCGAACATGCATTTTGGTGCATGTGTGCTAACATTTCAATATAAAAATCCTAAAATCTTTGCTGGACCGAATCAGTTTTTGCTGGACTTGTCTGACGGTCTGACAAAGCTTCGGAATCACTGTAGTTTAGTTAGTTTAAACATATTTATTTATCCTGGATTGGGAAACAAGCTTAATACTTATGTAAATCTCTCTCCAGCTAGCAGTTTGCGAGTGTGGCCTTTGCAGCGGCCCCCATTGAGCCTACTCTTATCGAACTCTACAAAGGGGTCTTTAACGTGCATGGGGTATTGCTCTCCACATACACGGGGCAACCTTTTTTCGTCCCTTCCGAAGGACTAGCATCGTTCCTTGAGAATTCGGAATCACTGTAATACTGTTATTCAATTAAACCAAGGTTTCAAACGTGAAGGGGCGTTCAATTTCACCCAAGTTTCAATTCTACTTCATGCAGCATATAAGTTTAAACCTTTTTGCAGTGTATATTGTTAGCTTCTTTCAAAATGTTACAAATACTAGTGACTGTATTGTTTAATTCTTTCTGTGTGATCATGTCCCGATATTTATTGTGAAGTCTCTTTACTGAACAGAAGAACGCAACGATTTAGGTTTGAACTGAAATAAAGAAGGAATGTGTCCATTGATGCCTCCGACGCCCCAAAATAGGAACTTGAAGTCCGACAGGTCTAAAAATCGCTTAAGACTTACAACATACATATTTATTCAAACGGATCTACGTATGGACAAACCCGACACCTCTAAAATATCCCTCTTCCATATCGTTTCCAGGTAAACACAGGATCAAACAAAATTGAAGAACTAGACGAACTCTAATTAATTTATGATGCAAATTGCAAATTTACACTGGTGTTAGCATTGACCGCTTACTTCACATTGGGTGGGTGTAACACCTGTTGTAAATTCACAGTACTTTGACAGGTATGACACCTGCGGTGCGGCAGTTCAGTATGATTACTGAACCTTCAAACGACTGCAAGTACCTGCAGCTTCAATCAACATGAAAGAAAGTAATACACAAACCACGGGATGTATTAATTTACAACCCTTATTTTATGCCAAATTTTGGAATGTAACGTTTATCTGAATTTCAATGAAATAAATATAAATAAAAGATAGTATCAAAATTCAATAAACTAGAAGATCAGTCTTAATTAAGTCTTTTTTTCTTTCTGAACATTGAGCTCTGGAAAGGGCTTTAGTCTGGGTAGGAAAATACCTTTGCCCGTTGGGTGCTTAATAACGCAAAGTTAGCAAGCAGTTTACAATTAATGGGTTCGCGGCTGGTTAACGTTGCAGGGGCATATTCAGACATTTTCGAAAGGGGGTTTGCATAATGGCTCCAGACCTATTTTGCTTAACTACACGAAAGTAAAAAAAAAAAGAATTCGGAGGAAAGGGGGGTTTCGAACCCCTGTTTCCGCTAATGGGTCGTAGTAATGTAAAAATGCACAGAGCAAACTTTATTTCTGCCGTGACGACTATAACAAGCTTTACAGACTGACTGCTCTAAAAAATTCTAAATCATGAAAATTATTAAAAAATATATCCGATCCTATATTTCTTAAGGCCAAATTATTCATAAAAATGCATTTTAAAGAACTTTCAATTTAATTTTAACAACTCTCTCGATTTTTTTATTGACTATATACCATTGTTGCAATATGCAATGATGGACCAGTGGCCCGTGTGACGTCAAGCCTCGTTTTGGGCTTGGTCGCCGATTATTTTTTGCATATTTCAGAGGTCATAAACAAATGCCTAAAAAGTGGTGTTTTAAAATGTATATCAACAAAACAAGGGCGTATTTCATATTTAATAGCATTTTATGACAGATTTTTATCATAATATAAAAAAGTGAAAAATCGTGTCCAGTCTCCTGAATAAGAAGTTATACATGCAAAACCTTTCTGCACTCTTATAAAAAAAAAACAATTATAAAAATTTTGTAGTACAAAAAGTACACTGCATATATCTTGTCGGTCTTAACTGCTGTCGGTCCAGCTAGGACACTGAGCATAGAACAATACCCCCCCCCCCAAAAAAAAGAAAAGAATGGCCGAAATGGAAATCAAATTATGGAAAAAATCAACCTATGTCAATATGAAGTAATTTCAGTTTTGTTTTTTTCTACGCGCGGTTTGCACATCAGCCTTAATTACTAATATTTGTTCCCACAGAAATATAAATAGTTACGTGTTCGACTGATCACAACTTATTTCGTGTGAAGCATATATTTTCTAAGAAAACTATATTTCAACATTTTCATACAAATTCAGCTAATGATCTAGTTTCAATCATTGCATGCCAGCATACATACAAAAAAAGCTCATTCTTATACGCTGCATGACAGATTACAATTAACTCTAGCAGATACCAATAAAACGGTTAATATGGTTAGGATACGTGTGCACATTTCTGGTAACTTCTCCCGCGGGGACCTCTGGTCAACCGGCAGTGGTTGGTTTAGTGGTTTCAAAATACATATACAACTTTGCATAGCAGGTATGAATAAAACATTTAATTCGAAAAAAAACCAAAAATAACATTCTTCATACAAACCTGTTTAAAAAAAGTTGTTTTTTTATTTCAAAATATTGACTAAAAAATCTTCAAGATGTAAAGTACGATAGTATTTTTTATGAATTATCACAGACAACTAAATGTGTTAGACGCCCTTGAATTTATTAACTATCAATTCTATTGTTTAAGACTACGAATGAAGAAAAAACTCCAAATTTTTATGATTTAATGTCCAACCAAGTGCAGGGTGTAAATGAATAAAATTGTCATGCACAACGTAAGAGGCACATCTTCAATCAAAAACCACGGAATTTTAATAGGCGAACACGACGAGTGTATAGAACGACATCGCATAAATTTTAGACGTTTGTTTAGCAACGCAAGAATGCACAATGGTACTTAATTTGGTATGGAGCGTGCACCTGTCTCGTGGCTAAACATAAATTTCAGATTTTTGACGTTAAGGTATAATAAAGGCGGACCATTCACACAAAAAGGAGGAGCATATCTTCCAATCTAATCCTGGATATATTTATCTGGCTACATAATAAGTTTTTTTTATATATAAATGACTGTAAAACTTTCGTTGATAGATGTCGCGTGTGTTTACCACACGTCCTATGCGCATGTGCAGTATACAATGTGAGATCTGCGCGTGGACTATGATGAATTTGCAGAGTCATTTACAATGATAAATAAAAAATTTAGCGTATGTATTTTTCCAAGTTAACGGGTTTCTTTTCACCTTAGAAACGTTTAGACCAGTACTTTTTTAAACGAGTGGTTCAAAGTATGAAATTTAGTCATCGGACGTTCAAGGCCAAACTTCAAAGGTCCAAATTTAACATTTTTTGTAATTATATTTAGCTATTTGTACACTTTTATGTTTGTTTTATGTTTTAATTCTCTGTGATGTCTCATAATTTCGTCTCTTCTACCAACCGTACATTAGTCAAATAAATATATTTTTTAAGTACTAAGTGAATTTATTTTATTTCCTCCAAAATAAACCACAAACAGCCTTTCCTAAACCTACAGAAACCGCTAATCATTACCATATTAAAGTTAATGAAGTTCACCCAGACCGGAAGACTTTAGAAACCAGTTATACCTTGTCCTTATTAACCCTTTAAAAGACCTGCCATTTATAGCTGGCATAAACAAATAGAACCGGAAGCCTCAACAATCTGAGATCACCAGTGCTTCAATATTGAAGGTCATTCAGTTAATATATAATAATAATAATAAATACTACTACAAAATACTGCGTCAAGAAATTCAACACAATGAAAAGTCTTTTAAAATTACAAATACCAAAACCGGACATAAACGTTTAATTTGGATTTGCTATATACATGATATATCGATATTTTAAAGGGAAAATTCGCAAAAAAATAATTTTTACATATGTTTTTCATCACATTTTACTAAACATAAATATACATGTAAAACTATTCAATCTTCACTAATAAGCGAGTATGAGAGCGTTTTGTATCGATAAATCAGAACGATGGGTGCGGCCATTTTGTACGGCTAGTAGGCCCTATTGTCACGTGACCATCACCTAATAACCAATAACCACAAAGTACCAAAACGATAACGACACGCAATGGTCAACTCTATCGTCATTTAAAAATGTCTTGCATGATCACGATGATAGTTTGGTTGTTCTACTCAGCGTAGTAACGGCTTTAAGTGTTATTCCGTTTTCCTGACCTAAAGAAAAAGACAGACTTGCATCTTAAAAGGGTTCAGTCTTTAGATTTGCCATCCACTATCGGCAATGTCAAGTATACAAGTTTGTGTGTGAAGACCATTTTGAAGCAACATCTTTACAGAGTGACTTAATAGTAAGCAGTGTTCTTTTGTCCATGAAAAATGTTTATATCTATCTATATTCGTCAATAATAATTTCATTATTCTTTTAGGCAAACGTCCGGGCTAGTATGTAACGGTCGGAATCTTTGCTATAAAAATCCACTAATCCACAAGGCAAAAATATCAGTTTTGTTTAAAAAAAAGAATTATAACGGGTGTGCGTAAAATTAAGAATATAACCGAAAGCGGAATAAAACTTATCTTTTTGTTTTGTATAAGCGTTTTAACACTTCAGTTATAACTGTGCATTTATACAGAATATTTTTTTAATAACTAGTAAATATACATTTTAAAACAGACAACATTTTTTTCTTTATCTTTTTATCCATTCCCTATGCATTCCTTAAAAATGCGCAAATGTATTTTTTTAATCTTTAAAGGATTTCTTAAATGTTCATTATAAAGAAGATAATATTATTTTTACCTATATGAAGATAGTAATTCACAGTCGGGGGCAACGTATTTGAACTTGTGACACTCCCAGGTATTACTTACTTCCAGGGGATGGTAATTAACAGGTGGTTGTGTAATGGTTTATGACAGAAAAAGAGATTATTTGTTTCTGTTAATTATTTATTACAAAGTACAACGGAAGACCTACAATTTATCACTCGTGTCTTTGATTTTTCGACATCTTTATAAAAAAAAGTAAAACAAAAAGCACACTATACAGAAAACGCTTCGTGTTACCTTCATGTAGACAGCCGTATGAGTATATACCACAATCTTGTGTTCGTAAGATTATAAAACGTATAAATATTTTATCACTTGGTTTTCTCTGCATAAGAAGCCCAAACAATAATATATCCAAAAGACATAATGCCCGATCTTCAAACATTAGGACGTACGGACGGACGTACAAAACCAGACACTATATGTCCTCCTACTCCATCTTTCGTAGATGGGGCATAAAATAGACAACCACACCAACAACTTTAGAATGAAATCAATGTAAAAATGTTCTACATGTCAAACTCTAAACTTGTCTGACGCCCGTTTCTAATATTTAAAATGTCAGATCGGTTCCAAAGTAAAAATAAAAGTGCCAATACAAAATTAATAATTTAGATCTTGCCTTTCGTATGAAAGTTATAATATTTGATTTTTTTTTTAGGGAGGGGGCTTTAGATATATATATTTCACTTCGTCCTGCCTTTTTATTTTCGAGAACACTGGAGCCTGGATATTTTTCTAACTATAAAATTTTCAGCCAAAAACAACATCTTACCATGCCTTTTTATTTAATGTCGACGTCCTGCCTTTTTATTTTTAATTTCACAATTATAGCCCTCCCATGAAAATCAAATGGTCGCCCCCTTATAATCAACAACAACAACCACATAAATAAAAGATGAAATGGGTTTATGTGAGGTTATGATAATACATTTTATAAGTTAGTATCACCACTATAAAAAAAGTATAAGTCATTGAAGGAAAATGTATTCAGAGTCTGTGTCACTAATACACTGACTCTAAATCCGTCGTACGTATTGTCCATCTGCAGTAAAAGGACATTCTTTTCTGATGACAGACACAACACAAGCTGGCAGCACAACACGACGGTTTCTTCCTAAAGGTAGACCCAACATACAAACTGTCTGTATGCCATAAGTCTGCTCTGACTGCAATTAAGATTGTAAAATCACATAAATTAATGATAATGTATTTAAAAAGTGGCATCTAAAGTTACCTTGCCTTTACATTATTACTTCCTTGTTTTGTACTGTTAACTTTTTGTTGGCTAAGAATATATATAACTTTTGTTTGATGGGTCAAGAAAAACTCAATGTTTTCAGTCAGTGAAATCTTCGGCAATACCTTATCACTCTGAAAAAAAAGTAAACGTCTATTCATATACCTATTCAATAGGACGTCTGCTGCTCTCCCCCGGTGGCGTTTGTACCACAAGAAACTAATTTAACTTATTTTCAGCACAACCGCGGTTTTAAACAAACTATCTTGAAGTCGTGGTTGCACCAGGGTCGAAGATATCGGTGAATAATGTAAACTCGTGGCAGCATAGGCATTCTGCGAGCAAGGGCATTGGCACACAGCGATCGGAACATTTGCACCATTGAGTGTCAAATTGGGTTGCTTTGAAATTCAGTCTAGCGATTTATCTCCAATTCTTCTATCTATCGGGTTTCTTCCTCCGTATATTCTGGTTCAAGTTGATGCCCCTCCTGACCCAATTTGACCAAATCTGCAGATTTAAAGCTGCTAGCAGACACGTCACTCACGTAATCAGACATTACAAATATTAAGAAGGGACATTGGTGCAAGGTATATTATATAGCAATTATTTTCTCATTCTCTCGAAATTCCGATTAATCTTTTTCAAAACCAAAAATCTTATTAAACCACGTTTAACAATCAGGAATCGAAAGAGTCTAAGAAAAGGTAATACACAGCTGAAGATCACTGTCTCTTCTTTGATCTTTATGAGGTGACTATTAGACATGCTTAATTGATTTGAATTAATCCGTTAAACTGATCGATAGCCTTTCAAGGATCAGTTAATCAGTTTAATAGCTGTCTAATGAGATTAAAAGGCCGGGGAAAAGGTTTACGTCGAATATACAAAATTCTTACCCGGGGCAAATTACGTAATCACCAATTTGCAATTAACACCTGGGATGTCTGGCCAGGTGACACCCTGTTGTTTTAAAAAGCGTGATTATCATATGAAAGGGAAAATTTTCAAATCATTTTAACGATGTAAATTAAAATAGAGTAATTTATGGAAAAGATTACAATTATGTAGCAGAATTTTAATTATAATCATGATTTAATTATTTAATATTGATGTTTAAAAAAATCATTAATTAAAAATTTTGTTCGCAAATAATGATAAAAATACTTTATATTTGAAAGAAATCTTCATAAGAATTATGTTATTGCGTATCGGTTTATCGTTATTAAATATTTTCTTTTGTTTACCAATTAGACCATGCGTCACCACTGTGTTTTATTAAATATAATATCGATATCGATTATATAGCGTTAATCGGATAAAGATGTAATACACAGATATCCGGTCATATCCCACAATGCACTCGAGACCATCTCACTGACGTCACTGAGTTACTTTTGAAATCAGAAAATGCCAAATATCTCTGTTATAAAAAAGAATTTTTTGAAAAAAATTTGGATATATATTTTTGATGACATATTCTATCATTTAAGACCATAAGTCAAAATTCGTGAATTTTCCCTTTAAGGAGTAAACTCTCATCAGTAGCATTTAAATCAAAACATTGGAAGGTAAATTTCAAAAACTGTTGAATGCGAAAAGCAATCAAAACCAAAACGTTCGAACAAGGAAGCCAAATCCAGCACCGAGGATATCGACCATGTGCATTACCAGGAAAGAATTTCAGCGACAAAAATATTAGAAATTTTATGGTAAATCATGTCATACAAGTCTGACGCCCAGGCTTGTGATTACCCTCGGGGACCTTTAGTCCACCAGCAGAGGTTATCGCCCAGTGGTTTCAAAATTACAAATACCAAAACACGGGTATAATGGTTAATTTGGATATGCTATATATTGATATTTGAAGGAGTAACCTCTCATCAGTAGCATTTGAAGGTAAATTTCCAAAACTGTTGAAAACGAAAAGTACTCAAAAGCAAAACGTTCGAACAAGGAAGCCAAATCCAAATATGCTTATAAAGTAATGATTAACATGTATAATACATTAAATCTTATTATTCACGGTAATACATTTGATTTGATGGTCATTCACGATTTGCATTGAAGGTTGGATTGAGGGTTTTACATTAACGATAATTATACACTATAAAACAGGATTCAATCCTAGGCCTGTATATTAGTCTAACATACAGGTCTATGATTTTATCTAATGATTCATTGTTATACATTTAATCTTGATTCACAAGTATGCATTATTATAACATTTAATCTAATGATTCACGGTTAAATGTTATAAGTAATGTACAATTTAATATTTGAGCTTTTGACTCACAGTTATACATTTAATCTTAAAACACGCTGTTGCATTAAATTTTATTATGCACAGTAATAAAGGTATTTAATTATTTGATTTACGGATGTACCATCAATCTTCTAAGTCACGGTTAAATTTAATCAATTGATAAACGGTTAAATTTAATTTTTGAATCACGGTTACATTTAATCTAATGAAGCTGGTTTTACATTTAATCTGATGCACGGTTATTTGTTAATCTTGTGATCACATTTTTAGTGATTATACATTTCATTTAATGTCTACTGGCTATACTTGAACTTTTCATTATGTTTAGGGTTTATAGTTAGGGAGGGGGGCTATGGTGAAATTTGAAATAAAAAGACAGGACAATGCTTTGAATAAAAAAAAATAGATAGAGATTGATATATTTATTTAGATGTAAAGTTTAAGAATGGTTAACTGAAAAATTGGGTATCTATATCTTGTAATGTAATTAAACATATGTTATTTTTCTCTTTTTATAAAATTGTTTAATTGACATAGAAACCTCCCAAGTCGACAAACATTGCTTCAAATGTAGATATCTGTAATTTAACACGCACAACATGTAACAGACCAAATTTACATGACTCTAAGTAAAAAAATCATAACAACATCTTCGTTTTTATTATCGTGATGGATTGAAATAAATAAAAGTGTTCTATCATACCATAACTGCCATGAGTGACATGTTTTCATCTCTTAAAGGAATTTCCTTAGAAAATATATTGTTTAAACAACTCGTACAATTATACCATATTTTGCGTTCATTTGCACCCAACAGTTTCAAGTTGTATTTCATGCAAGTGTTTTCATTTTTTTTAGCATATTCTTATTGTTAGCTTGCTATTTCTAAGAAAAAGAAACAGGACAAAACGAATGGTAAAATGTCATCTCAACCAAAGATAAAAGACAAAAACGAACAAAGAAGGCAACCAGACTTGTGTTACTTCAAATAACCTGGCCAACGTTACGACTTGAGTTCGCGTTACTTATTACTGAATATTTGTGTGGTCTGTTTCTGTTTGTTGTCCTCATTTGTGTAGACTGATTTTGTTTTTGTCTTTTTGAATTTTAGACATTTGAATGCAACAATGAACAATGTTTTTTCCTGGATCTAAACTCATAGGCTCCACTCGTTAGTTTTACATATAGTGAAGAGTGTCATGCTTAGATATTATTACGTCAGCATCACTGCAATTGCATACACTAATAGATGAGTATTTCTTTTGGCACGATAAGATTGAATATTTTGATATTACCCTTTGTAGCGTTGAGATTATCAACCTATCTAACAACATTTTTAAACCACAGAGGAGGTGACCGCAAAAAAAACTACAAACACGTTTCTTAATTTGTTATTTCGATGCCAAGAGCATTAAAACAAATGCTTAAGAATAACAATTTTTCACGAAGAATTTTTCAACTAAGCATTTGACAAGGATACACAAGTTTCCATGTTTCTTTCTACCATTGTTAATGAATGTAACAGTCATTAAATCACCCATGATTACATATATGTCCTCTGATGATTACTTTCTGTCAGAGCGATTTTCTGGTGACCACATGACAGACACGTGCATCTCCGTGATAAATCGATAAAAACCGGGAAAAGTTCCATGTAAAATCCGAGGGCTGGTGACTCGGTGTGCAATTAGAACATGACACGTATTATTTATTAGAAACAGTTCATAAGATTTAAATTAAAACTGCAAATTTAAACTAAATGCACGAGGTTGTAAATGTGCAGTGTATGCAATATGTGAAAATTTCTAAAAAGAAATGCATATGATTTATCACAAATTATCCAAGAAAACCAAACAAAACTGATCTGACTTGGTACTGTCATGCTATTGTTAAGAAAAACGTGGTTTAAATCAAGCCAAAACAGATTTTTTTGTTAGGATGCAGTATGAATTAAGTACCATTTTACTAAATTACATAAAGTAACTTATTAAGCTGACTCAAAGGAAACGAGGAGCTGAGTCGATCGCAAAGCTTTGGAGTCCATGCATTTTACGTGTCCGCCCAATCCATGAATATGCAGACGTGGTCTGGGATAACCGCACGGAGCATTTGAAAGATTGTTTGGAGCAGATTAATCATTAATTTCGAGGCTGCACGCATCGTAACTGGGGCTACGAGATTGACTTGTCTAAATGTTCTTTTAAATGAGTGGGAGCAGGAGACTCTTAGAGAGAGACGAGGAAACCATAAACTTGTCCTGTTAATCAAATGGTTAATAAGAATACTCCGTTCGTTCCTCCAAGAATATGCTTACCACATTATACATGTTTCTACCATAAGTTTGATTCCGTCTAAAGCTATTACCATAACTGTTGTTCATCAATGGAATCAGATACCTCCGGTGGTGAGATCTTCCATAATGATTGCAACTTTCAAAAAACCACACTAGGAAGCATCGTGAAGTTCCTAGATATAACTTTACTTGTAATACCGTAGATTAGGACAAGTCTTACACACTTAATAAGAACTTCATAAACATTTATACAAGAAAATCCTAACCGACCAACCTTTATGGCAATGTGATACAGCTGAAAGTTCAAAACACTTTCTGTTGGATTGTCAAAGATTTACACGTCTCCGTCAACTCATGACTGTGCTACAACCCCATCACTATACATAAAATGTTTAATGGTGATAGTACCCTTACCGACGTTGTGAATTAAAAAAAAATCAAGATTTTTCAAAATTTTACTCGTAAACTTGAAACGGTTCTGATACTCTTAATAAATGTGTGTGATTAGAATAGTAATATGTGTCTTAATTGTTCTTTCATTTGTTGCAAGTATTGTAGTTGTTTTGTTATTGTTGTTTTTTTTCCTGATTAATTTTATATCATTGTTGTATAATATAAATATTATTAATATTTAAGCCATTCTATATATAAGGGAGAGGAATTTGTAAAAGTATACTCGCACTTATTTTGATACCAATGTATATTGTGTATTATTCATGTTAATTCAATAAAATACTTTTTATACTAACCATGGCGTTTTAGCAGCCACATTTCGTACAAAGTTATTATTATTATTTTGGAAAATGTTGATTTCTTAGAAAATGTAATCTATAATATCTATAATGCAGATATATTTTTTTTCTGGCAGATGTCTTGTACAAGGGTCATTTGTATAAACACGTTAACCAAAAGTGATAGTTTTCTAACAAACTAAATCATGAGTTGACAGACAGTGAACATAAACTTGAGAGCAAGAAACAAGATCCATAGCATGTTCTTTACATATATTACCTATGTTTGAACCAATCTATCACCAGAGGGAGCGTCTATCAACACTAACCTCTATACTATCGCGCTAAGGATTGTGGGTAATATCCCCGAATTCGGGGATTGAATATCATTAAAATATTTCCCATGATCCTTAGCGCGATAGTATAGAGGTTAGTGTTGATAGACGCTCCCTCTGGTGATAGATTGATGTTTGAACTTCTGTCATAGCATGAGCATGAACTAAACCTATATTGACAACTGACTTGATCTTTCACAATTTGACAATGGACTAACGATTATATTCATTCAGGGTTCTACAATATACAAATTCAAAAGTGGTATCAATTAAAATTAACAATGTTTTGTTATGCTTAGTATATATTGACGAGTAACCTCTCGACATCAGCATTATCTGATAAGAAAATAAGAAATATGTTTTGAAGGTGGAAAACCAAAAGTATCAATAGAGGAGTTCAATAGCTTTGATTTTAGGGTGGGTGGGTGGAAATAAGAATATCAAACTCGTACTATGAAAAAAGTTAAGCAGCACTTTGTACATAAGAGCTATACGACTCTTTATTTTATGTGAAGAAGCAATGTTTGCAGAGGTTGTGCATTGGACATGCTATGAAATAAATCTCAACGGATCAAGGATTCCACATAACCCTTTAAAGGCACATTGGTGTCATATGATATACTTATTCCATTTATTTCAAAGAGTCTACTAGAGATATTCTAAATATTTCTGTTTACATATTTCAATAGATAACTGTTTACAAAAAAGCCAATTCTCACATTTAAAAGATATCTATCACTATTTATTTAACACTTGACAAAGACTTCGAGACAAGTGTATAAGAAATGAAGAGGTTTAACAAATAAAAATGTTGAAATGATGATGTTAGTGTCCAGTCTTGACCCCAAGAGGTCACCTGTACTTAGTATCAGTGACGGCTAATGCGATAATAATGACGTTCTGTATACATATGTCATTTTAATATGTAAATATGAAAAGAGATATGCCAGGACAAATTTTATGTAAATCCATCGAGTGGACTAAGTGTCCAGTTACAAAAGTCGAACATCAAACGACGTTTATGGTTTACAAAGGCTATAAAATGAAAACTTAAGACATCCTGTCAGTCAAACCTAGTGTCCTCAACTGACCTAAACATCGTCCGGCCAAAGTTCGTCCAATATCTAAATCATAGAAAGGTCTTCATGGGACATCGGAATATAAAAGTTATACTTTGTCCATCTTATTTTATAGGGAGTTGTAATTTTTGACAAAAAAATATTTGGTAATAACTTAAGTATGGGTCATAAGTTACAGTTAATGGTAAGTTTTATATCTGTATGCTGTGTCTAGTATTAAAATCAAAAGCTTATATGAGTTTGGTCAAACGTAAAAACCCATTATTCAAAATGTGGTATATGAAAATTTGTTATTTAATTGTAATATTATATGTTGATACTTTTTATAACGCGTTTAATTTCAATACATTTAGATATAATTTTATTAAAGTGACTAAAAAAAGTCCTATTCGTCGACTTTTTGTCCGTAATCGATCCTTTCAACGAAGCCCTCTCACTCTCTTCCTTGGCTTTATTTCAATAGCTAAAAGTGTTGTGAAATATCCATAATGATTTTTGTACGTTTTAGTTTTTTTTCTACTTTTTAATCTGCTCTTTAAAATCATGTCCCCCTCAAAAGAGAAAGGGAAAGTGTACTTTAACTGGTTTAAGTGTGGCTGGTGCATCAGATATGACAAATGGAGTTAAGAACCAATCTGACGGTCTATTCTCACTGAGCTACCTGCTTAAGCCGAACTTTTAAGCATTCTCCTTACATTAAACACTTTAAAGCAAAAACCCATGACGAATATCATAATTAAAATACGATTGAGGGATAATCAAGAGAATATTTCATAACTTAGAAGCTGACTTTATAAAGAAAAAGTGATACACCCATATAATCCCAGATAATACATGCCGATACATACAAAATCATGGATACCATCATCATAAACAAGTGGGATTATAATACCAACATAAGGTACAAAATGTAACATATGGGACCCGGAGACTTCCGTAATCATCACCAGCGACGGTCTGGCAATTACATATCATGACTTGAACTCATTTTCGCTTTTTAATGAAATAACATTATAGTTCTGAACTTTTTGACTTTGGAACCGGCTGTGAATACTAGAATGCAAATTATGTGGTAACATAAGGGCTATATCAAATATAACAGTTTAAAAATACATACAAGACCTATTTAGTTAAAATATATGGAGCACAATGAACTTTAAAAACTGTGTCCTCTGGTGGATCTATGCATTGATACAGTATGCTCATCAGCAATTCCTGACTGCCTTTTTGATTTATATGATAAAACATTAAGCGGCTACATGGACCAGTTAGACAAAAAAGGCAAGTTGTGGCATCTGTTTCAATTGAGGGACAAGCATTTGATTAACGTTGAATGCCATAGTAAGAATGAAAAACCAAAGTCAACGTTTCTGCTTTTTAAGCTTCAATATATAGATATTTTTTTTCCGTTGTAATACATAGGCCTTTTCATGGTGAGATTGTACCATTCATGATGTTTAAGGTCATTGAAACCATCAAAACAATTATAATTGTTAGTCTGCTATAGTAAGTTTATCATGTTTATTATTGCTTGGCTCTTAAGAAGCACGGATTTGGCTATATCGGTGATAAAATGAACATGAAATGATGATGAAGTGGAGGAAGTCGGAAGACAAGGTCAATCTGGAATTAGAGTTTTGACTGTCATCGGAAAAAGGAGGTAGACATGCCAGTAGCTATGTGGGCAAAGAGGTATGACCCGATGAAGGGTTTCTGAGCGCTCTTTAGTTGACTTTTACCGACACGCTTAGTGCTGCTCCTTGCCTATTCGCCAGCTGAAACCTGCACGAGTAAACTATCAAATCACCCCCCCTTAAAGCAACCAAACTTGGCAATGTTTGCAATCCACTGAACAATTAACCCTCAAATTTAACCCAATGAAATTAGGTATCAGATATCTTTGAGTCCCAGAGAATGTTAATATGCCTTGTTGTAAGGTGGCCAAAAATAGAACATTATCCGGAGTGGCCATGCAAGAAGAGCACACAAACATCTATCAAACGTTAATCAATCTAATATGCCTGTGTTTTGCTGATATATTATTTGAAGTTGAAATTTCGTAGGACAATTCTGATTCTATTTTAAGGTACGCTCAAAATTGAATTGGTCGAATTCTGTAGTTTGCTTGCGAACGAATGTTACCATATTTGCACTTTTCAAGGTCTAACTTTTTCTCGACACGAAATCTGCATGTTTAAGACGATATCCGAGACGAAGTTTTATTATATTTCTTTTGATGTCAATTTCCACTGTTTACGGGAAGGTATTACTTAACTTAGAAAAACCACCATATGTTACAACTTTTTGTGTATCCATCGTAATCCTAATTCGTATTTTACGCTTTCCAAATATTTATTTGATAAAATTACCCCCTGTTTATCTTTTAAACTTTTTTTCAAGTTAATTTAAATGTTTAAATCGTGTTTTCTGCCTTTCATTAAAGGTTCAGTCTAGTCCTCTAACCAGACTTTATCCAAGCTGTTTCAGTGTATTTTACATATGTATATAGTATCATATTTTTGATCTTCGTGTTATGACAGACTAAAATATTTTAAAACTGTAATTCTAGAAGTTCAGTCATAACTTTAAGAACACCACTTACTGCCTTTTTATGTTTTTTTCTCTTTGAGGGCAAAGTAACCCTCGGTTTTATTAAAACCTAAGTTTGTTCTCTCTCAATGATGCAACGTGGTTTTGAATGTAAACCCCAATATAGTAGTCCATTGTGGAATATAGTGTTTCGAAGAACCAGAATAGCTAGAACTTAAGAGGCCAAAAAGTACCAATGGAGCATTCACAATTATAAAAGTTTTATTTGTAATTCAATTAGATTGGAGAACAGGATCTTATTACATATATATTTTATTAATGTATTAATCAAATATATGCAACTTGGCTCATTATATTTCAATTACATTCGAGAGCATTATGCCTACTATATCCCCGTAAATTATAAGGAATAAATTTAGTTAAATTTCGTGCCATTCTTAATGTTAAGAAAGAACTGATTCTATTCATTACAACTAACTTAAGCGTTTATAAATGATAAAATAACAAAACTCGATACAGACTTTTTCTGCAATTCGATACTGGCTTCCGACTCCTTCTTTTGTGTAGGAATAAACGTCACTATTGAAACAGTGTAAAGCCCAGAGCAAGACACACTTTCTATTATACATAATGTTGTATGACCATGATTCAACACTGGCTACCGTCACGGAGGGGCGGGTAGGAATATCTAGACAATACTGATTAGACAATTACTAAAACAAACCTACAAATTTATGTCAGGCCTAATTCAAGGGTGTTGAATATTAACTTGGGGTACCCGTATTATTGTGACTGTAACGAATGGTATTTTATTCTGAATATTTAAGAACATAGGAGCTTTGAAGTAGCCTAACTGATGAGGTGAACTGTCAGCAGTTTAAAAATTTATGTGGGAAATGATTGTATAATGATAAAATTGAATCCTAAAAACTGGAATTTAATTTAATCTGTTAGACTTTAGTGTCTTTTGCAAATATGAGATTACTAATAGCCTAATAAATAGGAGTTCATGACCTCTTTGAAGTTACAAGTAAATTAAACATTTATTTGGTTCTTTATATGTTTTTGTGAGTGGAATTTATGACTCAATTGGTTTTTTAATCTAAAATAATAATGGGTTTAATTATTAAACTTGAATTTTAAGGTTCATGATAAGCTACAGTACCATTGGTTTTCACGAGTAAGCCAGAATACATCACAGTCAGATAAAAAGGTTTTTTTTCAAAGTTCGTATACTTCGTTGTAATTTTGCTTTAAAGTCTTGTATGTTGTATTGTCACCACTTTTTCCCTGGGCTCGTAGGTTTGGTCTAATTACACGTATAGACGTGTTGTGGCGGATCGAGAAATTTTCAAACGGGGGGACGCGCAATTTCATCAAATCTATGATGAAGCTGTATTTTAGATGAAGCGCTCGTCTCATAAAAGCTACAAAAAGTTACAAGTAGGTCACGATCCGTGCCGATTTTCTGTGTCAGGGACCCGGATGTCGTCTATATCCTCGAGGCGTTTGAACGAAACCCCCGCTGCTGATCAGAATGATTTTCTGAAGTCTGATAAATCACACAGACGGCAATTTCTACAAATTATAGCCTGCATCTCGTCCTTCTTAAACCTCTCAACTTACCACGAGGACGGTCTTAAAGGGAAAATTCGCAAAAAAATAATATTTACATATGTTTTTCATCACATTTTACTAAACATAAATATACATGTAAAACTCTTCAATCTTCACTAATAAGCGAGTATGAGAGCGTTTTGTATCGATAAATTAGAACGATGGGTGCGGCCATTTTGTACGGCTAGAAGGCCCTATAGTCACGTGACCGTCACCTAATATCCAATAACCACAAAGTACCAATACGATAACGACACGCAATGGTCAACTCTATCGTCATTTAAAAATGTCTTGCATGATCATGATGATAGTTGGTTGTTCTACTCAGCGTAGTAACGGTTAAGTGTTATTCCGTTTTCCTGACCTTAAGAAAAAGACAGACTTACATCTTAAATCGGTCCAGTCTTTAGATTTGCCAACCACTATCAGCAATGTCAAGTACAATTTGTGTGTGAAGACCATTTTGAAGCAACATATTTAGAGGGTGACTTAATAGTAAACAGTGTTCTTTTGTCCATGAAAAATGTTTATATCTATCTATATTCGTTAATAATAATTTCATTATTTTTTTAGTCAAACGTTTCTTTGATGTTAGATTAATACCTAGTATATGCCAGGGCTAGTATATGTAACGGTCGGAATCTTTGCTATAAAAATCCACAAGACAAAAATATCAGTTTTGTTAAAAAAAAAAAGAATTATAACCGGTGTGCGTAGAATTAAGAATATAACCAAAAGCGGAAAGAAACTTATCTTTTTGTTTTGTATAAGCGTTTTATCACTTCAGTTATAACTGTGCATTTATTCAGAAATTTTTTTAATAACAATTAAATATACATTTTAAAACACACAACAATTTTTTTCTTCATTTTTTATCCATTCCCTAAGCATTCCTTAAAAATGCGCAAATGTTTTTTTTTTTATCTTTAAAGGATTTCTTTAACGTTCATTATATAGAAGATAATATTATTTTTACCTATAAGAAATAGTAATTCACTGTCGGGGGCAACGTATTTAAACTTGTGACACCCCCAGGTATTACTTACTTCCCGTGGTGGTAATTAACAGGTGGTAGTGTAATGGTTTATGACAGAAAAAGAGATCATTTGTTTCTGTTAATTATTTATTACAAAGTACAACGGAAGACCTACAATTTATCACTCGTCTTTGATTTTACGACATCTTTATCTGTGTAAAAATAGTGAAATTGTTCTTCTTCAGGTGATTTTTGAAGAGTTTTTTTTTACATTTCTCTTTTAAAAAGTAAAACAAAAAAGCACACTATACAGAAAACGCTTCGTGTTACCTTCATGTAGACAGCCGTATGAGTATATACCACAATCTTGTGTTCGTAAGATTAATTTTAAAAAGTATAAATATTTTATCACTTGTATTTCTCTGCATAAGAAGCCCAAACAATAATATATCCAAAAGACATAATGCCCGATCTTCAAACATTAGGACTTACGGACGGACGTTCAGAACCGGACACTATATGTCCTCCTACTCTTTCTTTCGTAGATGGGGCATAAGATAGACAACCACCAACAACTTTAGATTCTTATAAACTTATCAAATCAATGTAAAAAAGTTCTATGTGTCAAACTCCAAATTTTGTCTGACGCCCGTTTCTAAAATTTTAAATGTCAGATCGGTTCCAAAGTTAACTGAGAATGCGAAATGTACAGTAAAAATAAAAGTGTCAATACAAAATTAATAATTTAGATCTTGCGTTTCGTATGAAAGTTAGAATATTTGATTTTTTTATGGAGGGGGCTTTCGATATATATATTTACTTCGTCCTGCCTTTTTATTTTCGAGAACACTGAAGCCTGGATGTTTTTCTAACTATAAATTTTTCAGCCAAAAACAATATCCTACCATGCCTTTTTATTTGATTTTTTACATCCTGCCTTTTTATATATCCAAAACAAATTTTTACTAAGCTTAAAGTCACCACTATTGATAAAGTACAAGTCATTGAAGGAAAATCTATTCAGAGTCCGTGTCACTAATACACTCTCTAAATCCTTCGTATTGTCCATCTGCAGAAGGAAATTCTTTTCTGATGACAGACACAACACAAGCTGGCAGCACAACACGATGTTTTCTTCCTAAAGGTGAAGGTAGACATATTCTGACCCAACATACAAACTGTCTGTATGCCAAAAGTCTGCTCTGGCTGCATGTATTTTAAAAAGTGGTATCTAAAGTTACCTTGCCTTTACATTAAGACTTCCTTTTTTTGTACTGTAACTTTTTGTTGGCTAAGAATATATATAACTTTTGTTTGATGGGTCAAGAAAAACTCAATGTTTTCAATCAGTGAAATCTTCGGCAATCACTCTGAAAAAAAGTACACGTCTATTCATATACCTAATAAATAGGACGTCTGGTGCTCTCCCCCGGTGGCGTTTGTACCACAAGAAACTAATATAACTAGTTTTCAACACAACAGGGTTTAAACAAACTGTCTTGAAGTCGTGGTTGCACCAGGATCGAAGATATCGGTGAATAATGTAAACTCGTGGCAGCATAGGCATTCTGCGAGCAAGGGCATTGGCAAACAGTCAGCGATCGGAACATTTGCACTATTGAGTGTCAAATTGGGTTGCTTTGAAATTCAGTCTAGCGATTTATCTCCAACTCTTCTATCTACCGGATTTCTTCCTCCGTATATTCTGGTTCAAGTTGATGCCCTTCCTGACCCAATTCGACCAAATCTGCAGAACTAAAGCTGCTAGCAGACACGTCACTCACGTAATCAGACATTACAAATATTAAGAAGGGACATTGGTGCAAAGTATATTATATAGCAATTATTTTTCTCATTCTCTCGAAATTACGATTAATCTTTTACAAAACCAAAAACCTTATTAAACCCCGTTTAACAACCAGGAGACGAAAGAGTCTAAGAAAAGGTAATACCCAGGTAAAGATTCTTGATACTTTGATCTTTATGAGGTAACTTTTGGACAGGCTTAATTGATTTGAATCAATCCGTTAAACTGATAGCCTTTCAATGGTCAGTTAATCAGTTAAATAGCTGTCTAATGAGATTAAAAGGCCGGGGAAAAGGTTCACGTCGAATATACAAAATTCTTACCTGGGGCAAATTACGTAATCGCCAATTTGCAATTAACACCTGGGATGTCTGGCCAGGTGACACCTTGTTGTTTTAAATAGCGTGATTATCATATGAAAGGGAAAATTTTCAAATCATTTTAACGATGTAAATTAAAATAGAATAATTTATGGATAAGATTAGAATTATGTAGTAGAATTTTAATTATTATCATGATTTAATTATTTAATATTGATGTTTAAAAAAATCATGAATTAAAAATTTTGTTCCCAAATAATGATAAAAATACTATATATTTGAAAGAAATCTTCATAATAATTATGTGAATGCGTATCGGTTTATCGTTATTAAATATTTTCTTTTGTTTACCAATTAGACCACGCGTCACCACTGTGTTTTATTAAATACAATATCGATATCGATTATATAGCGTTAATCGGATAAAGATGTAATACACAGATATCCGGTCATATCCCACAATGCACTCAAGACCATCTCACTGACGTCACTGAGTTACTTTTGAAATCAGAAAATGCCAAATATCTCTGTTATAAATAAGAATTTTTTGAAAAAAAAATTGGATATATGTTTTTCATGACATTTTCTATCATTTAAGACCATAAGTCAAAATTCGTGAATTTTCCCTTTAAGTGTGGGAATAACCATCGTCGTCCATATTTAGGTACAAATTAGAGAGAAACCACACGCGTCAATACACCCTGATTATTACTGAGACTTAATGAACGGAAATTATTTTGGAATATTAAATGAGCTTTATTAATGTAAGGACAAAACAATTATCTCCCATTGGAAAAGTTTTGTAAGGACTAAACTGAGTGAAGAAGATGGCAATTGAATGTAATAATGTGTCTATAATGTTTTATTTCTTTTAACTTTTAGAATTAGCATTAATGGCATAGTCCTAAATAGTAATACAGTAACAGCCTATAAATTGCATTTGCAATTAACTGAAATTTCGGCCAAGAATATACAGCCATCACCACAGAATGTAAATTATGGAGCAACTATCAGTCTTGGATTCCTTTTTTGCATTCTGTGATCGCAAGAAAATGGTAACCGCCAGAATGTTTTGTATATATCATTAAAATCCACAGACCACTTAAAAAAGGCTCGCTGAATTAAATCATTTCAATAGTAACTTCTCGAGGTCATAATCAAATCAGCGTATCTTTTCAAAAACCAATATTCCTTTTAAATTATTCTCTTATACCCCTTTTATGATGGGGTCCCGTAAATCAACGTAGCTTTACGTTTTCATTCGATTGCAGACCATTAAACATTATTATTTCATTTGTAAAATGGCAGCTTATCAACCCTCTGTCATTCCACCTCATATCAAATGTATACCCCATATCTATCAAACTGAGCCCTTCTTAAAAACATTCATCATTATCTAAAATATGCCTAGTTTATTGGCTAACACAATAACCGGATAAGATATACAGAATTTGTTTTCCATTAGTGGGATCTGACATCCATAAATAAGGTTTAGTTGCTGATATCAGAAAACGTGTCATCACTGAGGTTCAAAACGAAGCCGCCTGAAGTTGTGTAAAGGAACAAACTTTGGAGAGAAAAATAAAACTAGACATTACGACACAACAATGTTTCAACAACCCTGCACCAAATAGTTATAGAAATGGTTAAATTAAATATAATAAAGCCAAAACATAAAACCATTTTTGGTTAAATTGCTTGGGCCCGCAATGGAGTCACTGTTTGTTCCCATTTCAAGTACTTCAGTGCTATTTGTATTGGATACTAAATTTGCCATAAAGAGCAAATTAACGTTGAAGTATTGGGTGTTAAGAACTTAAACGATGTCGTGTCATACCGCTTCGTGTTGGTTTTTCAATTATGTGTTGCCATGGATACATATCTCGCACCTGAAACGATTTGACAAACGAATTGTCCCGTGTTATATCGCAGGCATTAACTTTCAGAGCCATCTTTCTATAGGTCTACGTTTGGTCGTTTCCACTTGTTTTTTTTTTTTCGATCATTTTATCCTTGATATACGGAACTCTTATATAAAGCATTTTTTAAAATCTCATTGTTGATAAAGATTTCTTTGGTATCATAAAGATCAGACCGCAACTACTGTCTATGGTTTCAAAACATGTTTAATTTCGGCCAATAACTCAATAATCCGAAAACGCCTAAATACGTTGTAAATAAATTCTGGTCTGTGCTTACTGTTTGGTCCTCTTTTGAATGCAACAGACAGATTGTGCTATCTGATATCCAAAATATAAAAAAAATGAGGTAAAATTATTTATTGCCTTAACCTCGTACAAACTTCAAACGATTTTAAGCTTTAAATTTGTTACTTATTTACCATAATCGTTTTCAATTGACGTCCATTCGAAAGGCCCACATTCTGACCTTGAAGTTCTATTAAGTTCACGCGGGATCATTTATCGTCTGCCAGGGATAAGTATACTTCTCCTGTCACTTCATCTTTTAGCATACATTTGATAAAAGTAAAGAACAGTAATTTTCGCCAACAAAACTTACAAAATGGCCATCATTATTATGGTTTTAATCAAAGCCCGTTCACACCTTCACACCTACTTCATTGTCCGCTACCGCCATTTCTTTATCCGGGTACATAAAATGTCTACGTGTTGAACGTATGAGGGACGGCTCCTATCAATTTACTTTACTTTTTACATTAATAAATTTGTAGCTTTAAAAATCTTATGAATAAGTTTTGTTCATTAACACCTCAACAAGGTGACGGGCTGCTTTGATCTTCGTCATGAAAAATAGATTAAGGTTGTCCTCGTTCGTAAAGAAGGTAAAAAACCACACAGCTAGCAAAATTGATATGTTTAATATCTATCTCTTTTTATTAATAATTAATCCCTTCATATCGACATTGCAGAGCAGCTATTTACCCAAGGTCAAAACGACACCTCGAATCAGCCATCACGAAAAGCCAACAAACGACGGGTGCATCCATTATAATGAAACTTTGTTGACAGAAAATCGAAAGAATGCAGTGACGTTGTATTATCTTCCCACGGACGGTGAAGTCAAATTCATAGAGATGACCTTCGTCCACCATAGTCACCATTTTACTTCAAAGCATGTCTGACCGAGAGTCGGGATAACTATGAAAAACATCCGTCATATTTCAAACGGATATCCTTTTCCTTTTCATTCTGACTACGAAAAAGAATGAAATTGCAATTTTTGATATACATTTCAAAAAGAATATTTTGACAAGTTTGACAAACTGCTTTTTGATTAGAATTCCGAGACATGCCGTTGATATGCGAATTGACCATTTTAGAATAGACGGACAACGATCACTACATATTTCGCTTTGACAGATTTTAAGAAAAAAGGTTAGAAAATGAAGTTGAAATAATCAAACAGTAACCCTGTTAAAGTCGACTCATGTTCATGGATCTAGAAATTTCGACAGCGACAGCTTAAATTCCCGAAGCAATCACTTATGACATCAGTAATTTCCTTTTTCTATTTCCATTGTATATTATAAACTTATACCTAAAGGCCTAAATCAGAGCAGTACATTTGTTATAAAAAAAAGGATAAATAAAACGTTATCCAATTCATAAAATTGTGCGAATTTTCTGCTCCGTTGATGTGCATATATTTTAAGGTTAAAATAACATATGTCTTTTTTTCTTGCATCTTTTGCATCAACAATTAGTTTTCTGAAAAATCAACATAACGATTATTTAAAGTTGTTACAACTGTATTGCTTACGGTTTTACAACATCTTAAGGCTTTACGATATGACAAGTTGATCTTTCATAGATACATCAAAACTAATAAGAGATACTCATTTCAACAAAGTGCATAACATATCCTAAAAATATCTATCTGCAAACTAGTCTCTCTGAAATATGTACAAATATAAAAACAATACATGATTAACAGTCAATACAGTCAAATTGAATTATAGATCAAGTTTTGCTGAAATACACAGATCAAAAAGACAGTAATAAAAAAAAGTAAACGATCGGGAGCGCAAGCATCAGCACTTTCCTCTGTTGTGCACATGAGATTTAAAATATAAGCCGAACTTTAGAAGAGAAAAAAAAAGGTTTAGTACCATAGTACTTAGAAAAGGTGTTTTTAAAAAGAATAAAGATTTAGTTCTAATCTGAATTTCATAAACGCTACCTAGTATCTTCGCAACAGTCATAGGACGGGGTAACGTAGGAGATTTATTTTGTGACAATATTTTACCATCTGGTAAGCTTTGTGGAGAAAATATTGAATTTATTTCCACCAAGAGGTCGTCCATATCAAACAAAACAACTGCCTCTTTAAATCTTTGCCCAAAAATTACCTGCGGACCCAGATATGATCAGATTATTAAGATAAAACGAGAGATTTAAAATATTAAATCATTTTTCTCTGAGGTTGTATTTAAAATTAAATTTCACTATAATTTTTCAAATTTTGGATGTTTATCTACCAGTGGCTCGCGCACCGCACGCGACAATATCCAACCGCAATGATATAAGCGATATTTGGCAAAGATCGTCTGCTTCGGTTGGTGCGTATTTAATGTCATGCCACGCGACATAAACTTTAGATAAAAAGGAGAGTAGGTTTTAATATGTCTAGTCAGTGCAGCTAAATAGAATATCAAATTGTCACAAGAATATTGTCGACAATGGATGAAAACCCATCTTCATAAAGAAATTTATAAGTCAGAAGTCATTCTATATCAGAAATTCTTCTGATGCACTGATTTAAAAGTAACAGATGTCAAAGGATAGAATGTCACAACACTTGGCTATAAAACCTTTAATTAAGCCACGAAACACTTGTTACAACAATATTTTTTCTCAATCCTTGGGTACATTACATGCATGTTTACAAATTTACGTAACACATTAATCTTAAAATTGCTGAAAATTGAATGTTAAGGCTTCAGATAGCTGTATGAAAAATCAAGGTGATGATGTTCGGAGGCGCTATTGCAGATCCCGAGTTTTACCAGTAGGTGAGAAGAAGTGAACATGCTTTGTTGCAAATCGCCTTTACCAAATTGGAGCCTGGTTGGAAAAGACCAAAATTAAAACAATATACCGCAATACTTGGTATCGGAATTTCAATGATTTATTTCAAGCGTAGTACGGACGGATCAATTATCATACGAAAACAAGACCCGGAAGTTACACTTACATCGGGAATGTACCCCTTACAATGGTCTGGGTTTGTTTTTACACCTTTCAGTTTTTTTTTTTTATATATATTTAGATTCCGTTACAAACTGGCCTGCGTGACATGGTATTGAACTCTGAACGAGATGAATTTAAAATAGTTATTATAGAACACCTCTTTTAAGTATAAATACACTTAATACCCCAAAAACATCAGAGAAAACGCCGGAAGTAGCTTGACCCTAGTTTGGACTGTTAAACACTGACCCAGTGTCAATAGAGCATTTTGAAAAAATAATAACAAATTCCGACAGATTGAAATTTTTTACCTGTGGAATAATAAACGGTTTGTGCATGTAGAAATGTATATAGCCCCAAACCATGGTATTTTGAATGGCTTTAATTTGACTTTTCCGACTAGTACTTAATATATATTTTTAGATCTGTTTAACTACACAATAAAAAATAAAATGAAAAAGGCAGATGATCTTAAGAAATTCTCTTTACAGAAAGTTCGAATTTATGAAGTACAAAAAATAAGGGTTACGAACTCGATAGCAAAAAACATGCTGTACAATATGATATGCATATCTCTTTACCTTATCTTCATGTCTTTCAAGCATTATAAAAAGTTTGTGGGAAAATCACTAAGCACTAAGCAAATCATTTATGCATTTAAAACAAATGATAAAACCTTATGCAGGCAATTATAACCTTGTATAACTTTTCTAAGCCGAAAAAAAGCTGAACTCATTCTAAAGTCCAAACCATACAATATTTTTTTATAATCGTGATCTACAAGGGGCGAATGCTTGTATTTAAGCCATGAAAGATTCGCCTTGCCAACATTATCAAAAGTTTGAAAGACGCTACACTTTTATGATGATAGGTTATATAGTTCTGTGGTTTTTCTTGCTATAAAGGAAGAGTTAATACGAATAGACTTCCTTTTCATTCCTTTTAGTATTCGGTCCATGGTTGACCGCTTGTGGTTTGTATAAGCTCCCGAGTTAATTTTCAGTGTCAGTTCATTCATATTACAAAAACCTATAGATTTCAATACAAAAATGTACCATACGGTTGATTGTATATATGTATATCCTGACGTGCCTAGCTTCTGAATATTAATGTTCTTTTATGATATGATTTCTATGGAGTGAAAGGTGAGTCGCGCGCTCATTACTCTGGTTGATAATGAACTGATTGCCAGTGTAAGGTTACTGAGGAGAAAGTCAGAAACCCGTGACGTCACTGCTAAATCAGCGTCAGTACACCGTATCAATATGGTTATCAACTTTTCTGTCAAACTTTTCGATAAACCGCCATCTTCATTTTTGCAGACGCTATTTTGATTTATTTTTGACGAATAAATATAATACTTTATATGCATTTGTATTTCAGATATGCACAACACCATTATTTTGCTAGTTTTTTTCGTGTGTGTTTGTGTTTTTTAAAAAAAAATGTGTATTGTACGTAGCATATCGGTGTGTATTTTGTTTGGCTTAATGTTTGTCAGGTTTTATACCATGATTGGCTTTATAGCTTTTAGCGCCGGCCACTGGAGATTTAGTGACCGACCGATTGACCGTTTTTAACCTCTTGGTGTTGCGTACATGTTGTATTTATTCTGTTACAGAATTTGTATATAAGTTCTGTACTGATCAGGAATTCGGGGCAATAACAGAAAATTTACTGGTGATTTCGTGTGACGATGAAATTAATTAATACAAATTGCAAACCTAGAAATAGTTTGTGGTATTGGTATTTTTGTGTTTTTACTACGTATTTTTATTATGTTCTTAGGTTTATTGTTAACTCATGTTGCATATGTGGGCTTGAGGTTGATAAAATATTAAAACTTGAATCTGTTTGCATGATCCAGGGATATCCAAAACAAGTTTTATTTAATCCCTGCATGATCGTGTTCCAATTATATTGCAATTGGAGTAAAATTTGGAAATTTGAATCATACATGTGGTTGATTTTAACAAATAAATTCTATAAATATGTTTTATTATTACAATCTTCTAAACTATTGTATAAAATTTGAGATATTGCATAATATTTACAACATAATTAAATACAATAAAATACTTGCATAGATATTTAAAACTTGGAAAAATAATTACACAAAATTGTGTTTAAAAATTCTAACATTGTAAAAAAAACGATTTAATATAAAATATGTAACAAATAAGCACTTTGTAAAAAGTATCAACAAGTAACTCGTGCAACACCGTAAACGGTGCAGTTTATAAGTCTGAAAACCATGAACATATTTTAACAACAAGTGGAAGACAATCGGTGATTTCATGAACACAACCAACAAAAAGCCCGATCGGTTTTTTGAACACATCATTAATATAAAGTAATATCTGAACACATTCAATGACATTATGCCATTTGTATATAATAGCTTATAAATAATACATGAACACATAAATTTACAAATTAAAACTTTAAAAAAATATGAACACATTTCAAATAACGATTGCACTATTTTGCGTTTTCTGCATAAATACAAAATCTATTGTGATTCACTCATACAAATGAATTCTGAACACGATGTGGTAAAATGTCATCCATTGTCAAACTTTAATAAAATGTCCGCCGACATTAAAACTTCATCTGTTTACAGTAGCTGCCTTTAGAATATTAGCTGCATAAAATTCGATCGACAAAAGTCATCAAAAAATCAATGCCTCCATATGAAAAATGATAAATCAATGAATCTGCAGGCCTCCAAACATATCTGAAAATAAATGATAAAAATCATTAAAACCATCTCTTTACAAAACTTATTTTAAGCACAATTTTACTTTAACAAATAATAAAATTTTACTTAACAACCACCCGCGAATGTGTAATAAAACTGTACTTTAGCCAGGTCGTGTATGAATTTCTCTTTTTTAACTTCTCTGGTGTTAATTTTATATTTTAATAACATTTAATACACAGGTGTTAAAAAGCTTTTTACATGACTTTTTTACTTTTGATCATGATCCGGCGAGGGATGTATGGTAGATTTGAAATATATACAAATCATTTTTAATATTTTTTTTCATTCAATATTTGAATCATTGTATTAAATAATACTTTTCATTTCCGCCGGCATTAAAAAAAAAATCCATGTTTATTTGTTGTCGATGATTCACCGGGGGTAATCTTACAAATTGAATTAACTTTATGTACATCTCTAAAATTCCACCTCTATAACATACAATAGTATTTTTGTAGATCAAATAAAAAACTGACTACACAGGTAAAAAATAGGTAAATAGCAAAAAAGTGAAAAAACATCAAGTTGTCTTACCTTTAAAAAAACCTCTAAAGAGGAAAAAATGATTTGAGATCTGGCAGTTCGTCTTCTTCTGAGCTAAAGGATTCTGATAAATTCTCCGACGTTGATGGACTGTGCTGCATTGATAAATAACTGGTGGCTGGAGAATGTTTCATGGGACTGTATGCGTACTGATATTGGTCCGAACTGTATCCCGAATTAGTAGATCCTGTGTCATATGACATGACATTGTCATTGTTGTAGCACGTCACAGATTCCTGGTAATTGAAGGTCTGCAACTGATGATATGTAAGTCTAGAACTGTCTGTTTCTCCATCAATATTCCGGTAGTTAATAACACCTTCCTTTATGTAATCGTGATTGTGGTTGTAATATTCTGTATTATTGTTCTGATACAAGTTTTCACTGGGATAATTTTCTTTATCACTTTGAAAGTTATCACATGTAGTTTGCGACCGATTTTGTGCTGGACTATCTGGAGTCGCCGATTGTTCGTTATTGTTGTCCGTCATCTGAGTTGTGTTTAGATCATTTTCAGTGTTGTCACCATCTGTGTATTCAAGAAGCTGCTTTAATTGTCTGATGTATTCAACTGCTGACTTTAAAGTATCAACCTTGCTCAGTTTCTTATTCTTCTTTCCATCAGGTACATGTTCTCGCAAAGTTTCAAATCCAAGATTTACCATCTTAACTCTATTGCGTTCCCGTTCGTTCCGGCGCGCTACTGTTGCTGGTTGTGGTTTCGGTAGTAGGTGATGCAATCCTTTTCCATCAGTTCGTCTTTTGCATCGAAGCATCCCTGGTTGAGATGCATCTTTCGTTGGTTCTTGTTTCTTCAATCGTCTTTGAGCGTTTACTTGTTGAGCCACTGTTGTGTTGGTCCGCACCAAAATAAAAGGCCCGGTCATTTGTACACCATTGTTGTTTATTGAAGTTAAAGCTTGGATCGGCACCAAACTTATAGTTGATGCCATGTTTTGGAAGTCGTGTGCTTGTCGTGTGGATTAAAGTGCAAAATGTCTCGCGACCACAACTTATCGTCTGCTTTTAAATCGTCGGCAAAATTTATGGTTGACTATTTAAATATAACAGTTCCCTTAAATCCCGCCCATGCATACAAAGCCCCGCCTGTGGCTCGTTCCTTCGAAAAATGTCAACATTTAAATGTCATCAAGTTTGTCAATCAAATTTAAATCGTACGAACGGTCGCGTGCCTTGATATAATCTTGCCTTAAAGTAAATTAAATGCATCAAAAGAGATGACAAGACCATTAGAGGTCGCTACCTGATCGCCTCGATGGTGATTTCCAATAAAATATTGCAGATGGCCACATTAAAATTCTTATACTCTTAATTAGCAACCTGTTATGATATTTCATTATAAATATTTGTTTTGTAGGAGTACGAGAAATTAAAATTCAGAAATACATTTTCTGAGGACACCACTACCATTAGTTGTGAATGTTCCCAATCGACTTAGTTTATTACTCGTTTCACTACATTAAATTTCAATTTACATATACCTAAAAATGGCGCCATCATCATTCAACATCAGAAAAAATATGTTTGACTTGGTTTTAACCTCAAATATAAACTTATCAGAGTAAAGAAGTTATACGTGCACATATCTCAAATCAATTCTAAAGGTCACGGATGAACACTGGGATTTATTTGTAAAATATCTTGTAAAAAAAAACTGTTAACAAATTTATCTGTTAGTTTTATTATGAATATTTAGTTTTTTACACCAAAAACTACAGACGGTAAATACTCAACTAAATGTCTATTTTTTTGCTCTTTTTATTTTCGTCTATGGGTGCATTACCGGTAAATGTTTTATATTATGAAAATTTATTTTTAAAAAAGATATTGTATTAAGATTTTGAGTACATTATTGATTTGAGATTGAAAATCGGATGTCATGAACCCTGTTTAAAACACCTTATTTCTACACGAAAAAACTTTTAAAAAGTGGATTTGGTAACGCTATTTCACTATCTAAATAAGCATAGGGGATTTCAATCCGGACATTTTATATAGATATACCTGTACGATCGGATATCTGATGTGACACTTTAATAGCGACAGAGGACTTTAACAGAAAATGAAACGGAGCGTTAAAGTCTAGGCCCCAAGATAAATAGACCACTGACCAACCTTTTAAGATCCATATTCTTGAT